>CATIXN010000022.1:12612515-12668253 GCA_949711725.1 Leptidea reali | reverse complement strand
TCTCACCCAGCAATAGCTAACAATCTCACCCAGCAATAGCTAACAATGTCATCCAGCAATAGATAACAATCTCACCCAGCTATAACTAACAATCTCACCCAGCTATAGCTAACAATCTCAACCAGCACTAGCTAACAATGTCACCCAGCAATACCTAATAATCTCAACCAGCAATAACTAACAATTTCATCCAGCAATAGCTAACAAGCTCACCCAGCAATAGCTAACAATGTCAACCAGAAATAGCTAACAATCTCACCCAGCTATAGCTAACAATCTCAACCAGCAATAGTTAACAATGTCACCCAGCAATACCTAATAATCTCAACCAGCAATAGCTAACAATTTCATCCAGCAAAAGCTAACAATCTCACCCAGCAATAGCTAACATTGTCATTCAGCAATAGCTAACAATGTCAACCAGAAATAGCTTACATCTCAACCAGCAATAGCTAACAAAATCATCCAGCAAACACATGGCTGATGAACTTCATAATGGAATGAGTTCATCTAACGAGGACTACAACCAGTTCTTGGACGATCTTGAAGAGCTTTCAGACAGAACATAAATATATATTCAAGTATGCAAATAGAGTGAGATGTGGATGATGAGATAGATCCATCACTGCCCCACATCACCCTGGCAGAAATGTTGGATGGTCTTGTCATTGATGACGTTGAGATGAATGAAGAATAACTTCAAGTAGATTAATGTTTAATGTACTCGTGTAATTTTTTTTTTTCGTTACGGCTAACTAATGAGTGATCAGTCCCCAAGATGTAAATTCCGTGGCAGAAAGGACTAAACACCTTGTCACATTTCACCCTGTTACGTTCTGCACTAAAAGCTGAGAGGAAATTCCAATCTGAATTCATTTAATCTGGAGTAAAGGCTTTATGGAATTGGGGTTCATAATTCGCGTCATGGAAGCAATTAATATGAATAAGGAAAGCATATTTTCACCCTCGACGCACCTTAGCTGTGTACTGGATCGGTACTGGCCAGGAATTCTAAATAAGGTGTTTTTTTTTATTAAAATAAGGGACGAGACGAGCAGGACGTTCAGTTGATATTAATTGCCAGAAATAGGCGCGTCGTTGTGGTACCCATAATCTAGCCGGCATCCTGTGTAAAGGAGCCTCCCACTGGTAAAAGTAAGTTGATAGAACTAAACTATTATTTCTTGCAGAATGACTTTCACCTATAAATACATACATTACATAGCTCTTACAACGCTCCGGATATTGAGGGACGGATGATCATCACGTTAAAAGGCATAAACGCATTTATTTTCCCAAAATTGATTCCTTTAGAATTCTTTTTGATGTCATTTCTAATAACTACTAGATACTACTTCCGCTTCGGAAACAAATGGCGCTCTGAGAGAGAAACTCTCCCAGCATACTTTTTTTGCGCTCTTTTCAATAAAAATATACAATATTGTACAGTCATTTCTATCACTATAAAAAAATCATAATCTAGTCCCAGGCTGTCCGATCAATTAGATATTCAGTAGTGGAGTAATAGGATTTACGACAGGGCAATTTTTTTATAAAACATTTAAATTTATTTATAGATAATGCCTGAACAGTGGCTAGGACTTTATTATAGAAGTGCATACATGTACCCTTAAAGCTATTATGTATCTTATGAAACCTACTAGAATTAGTTACAAGCAATCCCTTATTTCTAGTGTTATAATAATGAAAATCACTATTAAGAGCAAAAAGGTGAGATTAAGAAAAAATAATGAGTTCAAGCTCTAAAGGTTGATCCAATGATCCCTCTAATGGTTGGCATCCAATATGCGATAATTTATATTTTCACAGATTATTCTTTATTAATTTTTATAAAATATTTGATATTTAATACGCTTTTAACTTTAAACTCGATTTATATATATTGGATGCACCTTACAAACTAATTTGTTCTTTACTATAGTTATTGTAAAATACTCTATTTGATTTAAACGAGTGGCCGTTGAGTTTCTTGTAGGTTTGTTGTTCTCACGAGCTCAAATTTTCCGAACATATTAGGTTACCTACTAGGTTAAGTAATTTAAATAACGAACATATTAGGTTACCTACTAGGTTCAGTAATTTAAATTAGGAACATATTAGATTACCTACTAGGTTCAGTAATTTAAATTAGGAACATATAAGGTTACTTACTAGGTTCAGTAATTTAAATTAGGAACATATTAGGTTACCTACTAGGTTCAGTAATTTCAATTAGGAACATATTAGGTTACCTACTAGGTTCAATAATTTAAATTAGGAACATATTAGGTTACCTACTAGGTTCAGTAATTTAAATTACTTAAATATTTTTAATGGCGATTCAAAAGCGCTTAGTATAAACTTGATTGAATAAAGTTTTATTAAACTTTGACTTGATTTGTGAGGCAATGGTGTGCCAAATGCCAGCAATAGTAATATTATAAAAGAATTTCATAGTGAAACATGACCACCATAATGTTATATTTCATTAAAAAAATATATGAAGTACACTATATATTTCATTTTAGTCCCACAGAAGTCTTAATTACTGATGAAGTCACTAATAACTTTGACTTAAAATTTAACAAAAAGTATTTTAGGTTTAAAACCTATTTGTAGGTTTACTTGTTATTTCTTTCAAAAAATTAATTGAAATGCTTTAGGGCAATTTATACCCAAACTTTACTATCATCTAATAATCCTAGATATATTTAAATAAAACACTTTTAAAAGATTAAAACGCGTATAATTGTAACTGTGTTTTTACGTTAGATTTTTACGTAAAATTTACATTTTTATTATTATTTTTGTAAGCCCGACGTTTCAAGACCTTTCCAGATCTCGTTTTCAGGGGGCAAAAACACAGTTACATTTACACGCGTTTTAATCCTTTAAAAGTGTTTTATTTAAATGTGTAACACTCGCGTTAATTAATGAAAATACTATCCTAGATATACATTGTAATGAGAATCTTCGTTAAATACAGGGTGGCCGAGAAGTTGACGTCCAAAGCTAAAATTTGATGATGCCTCATGGTGATGAGTATCCGAATCACCCCTATGTATGTATGTACATAAGAAACTATGAATAGTTTAGACAATGCGGAACTAGTTTAGAATTGAGTCGTAAGTTCAAGATAATTGCTCCAGGTAAATTCATGAAATTGTTCAAGGTATCAAAAAATAAATAAAATGGAGAGCCTATGGCTTCTAACTATTTTTAAAAACTTTCCAGAACATTGGCCAATAAAATGAGCCAAATTCAAATTTTAGCTTTGGACGTCAACTTCTCGACCACTCAGTATAGGATTTCAAATTGAGGCGAGACATTTTCATTATGATTTCAGGAAGCTTATTATAAAAATGATCGCAACTATCGATTAATGTCGTGTTAACATAGCTTAGAATAGCTTTATTTTGAGTACGTTAGGCGAGAAACGGCGACAAAGAAACTCACATCGCATCGCATCATATCGGCCATGATAAACAAAGCCACGTATTAAAACCTACCTTCTTAACAAAAATGCTTTAAACAAGACATCCATGTAGATACATCTAGCATCAGATACAAGAGGCACACATAAGAATTACAAACCTAGATTGCACTTAGCGTTTCTCGACGCACTTCCCAGAACACAGAAACAAATAAGACTTTATGTGTATAGAAAGAAAGTCTAAATTAAGCTGTACATAATTACGAGTGGGATACAGTCGAGTATCACCCTCAGATCCCTTCTAACGAAGTCATTGTCGTGTCTATGGTTGATAGTATATAACATATTCAAGTGTTTTGATGCCTGTCTTGTTTACTTCTCATCCTTCTATCTATGAGTAGTTTGTGAAAAATACGAATGCATTTTCTACATTTAAGCCGCACATTGCAGTTTTTTTTCTCCTGTTCTTTAAACACAAAGAAGATAAAAATATAAAAACAATACAGCGACAAGTTGATGTAACTTATAATGAAGTATCAATCGTATAATAGTTATTTATGCAACTGTTGTGTTGTGATATGTATAGTACATGAGTGTTTTAATACCTAATTATCAACAGTTGCATACAAGACTTTATCTACAGAATATGAATCCTCTAAAAGATTATGGAACAGTTAGCTTACTGCTTACATTAAAACACCAGTCCTAGTAGTAACCTAATATCATCCATTACTGGTTATATACAAATAAAGTAAGTATTAATGAAACAATAATTATTTATTTTAGTAGTAATTTACATTTTTTATAGTGCAATAATTAAAATTCACTACAATATAATGTTCTTTTGCAGCGTTTAAAATGAATCGCTCATTTTTTGTATACAAAACAATAAAAATATCGAATAAAAATGGCGGGGATTCGAATAACCTACTTTTTTTTACGGCGCGCGACGTTAGTGGAACGTTAGTAGTGGTAGTGTGGAGGGCGCGTAAACGAAAATGTTCTTTTTTTGAAATTCATACAGATACCACGTATCGAGCAATAAAAATGTGGCTGTCTGTTGAAACTCTTAGCGCATGAAGGGATCGAAAAAAAACATAGGAGTGTTGTTATGAAATTCAGTACAACATTACAACACTCGTTTGGATGATGTAATGGTTATTAGAACATTGGGTGTTTTAATGTTGGCAATAAGCTAACTGTTTCAGAATCTTTAATAGAGGATTTAAAGCATGGGTGTAGATAAAAATGATTTTCGAGGGGAGAGTGAAGTATTTGTCGCATAGTCTACGTAGGCTATAATCACATACAATGACTACCTTCTTCATTATTTTCGGGTCGAATCGCATCGAGTCACGTTTTTTTTATGAGAATAAGGGACGAGACGAGCAGGACGTTCAGTTAATGGTAACTGATACGCCTTGCCCATTACAATGCAGTGCCACTCAGGATTATTGAAAAACCCAAATATACTGGATGGCATTACAATTGCGCTCGTCACCTTCAGACAAGATTGCCCAGTAATTTCACTAGCTACGTGCCCTTCAGACTGAAACACAATAATGTTTACACAGTACTGCTTCACGGCAGAAATAGGCGCCGTTGTGGTAGCCATATTCTAGCCGGCATCCTGTGCAAAGGAGCCTCCCACTGGTAAACCGTTCACATAACGGGCCCTTGCTGCTTGCGCTGGTCATTTCTATCACAGTACTTTAAGTTGTACTCACAGAGTACATTTTGTATTTAGTTTAGAAAGTTAGACTTGAAAATGTCTATGCTCCTCACGCTACCGCGATGTCGCCGTCTATGCCCACACTCTGCCCTACTCGCGCGAGTATTTCTCGCGGCGGTACAACATTTAACTTGGAGTGGTCGTGAATGCCTAGCGGTGGCACTTCTGAAGTGGTAGTGGGCTGGTAGAGCACGGTAAACATTGCTCGTGGTGCCAAAAAAGTCCTGTGATGGACGCCTTGGGGTGAAGACAGATTTTGTGGCAGACCACTGAGGCGATGGAATAATAACGACAAGAAGACTGGAGGGAAGACCTGAATGGAAGTAGTGCAAAACCAGGCTCATAGACTTACAATATACTAGCGTATAGAGAGAGAATAACATTTCTAATGTGATAACGTGATAGCCAAGAAATGTTTTAAGCTATCTGGCTTCATATGCAGAGCTACTAGAGAATTCAAGTCACCGAATAGTTTACTATTAGGTACTCTATAAGTCGCTAATCTTGAGCCAAATCGAGTACGCCTCCCTTGTCTGGTCACCTCAATATAATACATATACTGATATGCTGGACTCTATTCAAAGACGTCTTCTTCGCGTATTGACGATTAGGTTTGGTCTAAAAAGGGAGCTGACTACATATGAGGAAAGGCTCTCTCAGTTCAAGTTACTAAGCCTCGAGAGTCGTCGCAAATTACATGGCCTAACGACTTTATACAAAATGCTCGATGGCACAATTTCTACTACCCTCTTGTCGGATATTCATCTAAGAATTCCCAATCGGTCTTCAAGACATGAACAGCCTTTTATCATTCCGTTCTGCAGTAATAACGTGTCCTTCTATAACCCTATCTATAGAATTTGTC
This sequence comes from Leptidea reali, assembly GCA_949711725.1. Lineage (NCBI taxonomy): Eukaryota > Metazoa > Arthropoda > Insecta > Lepidoptera > Pieridae > Leptidea > Leptidea reali. Next base: position 12,662,223 of record CATIXN010000022.1, on the reverse strand, counting down.
GTCAATACAATGCACTACTACTCGAAATCAGTGAAGTACCTGACATCCACAGTTCATCTGTTTGTAAATGTAAATCTAGTTTATATAAATTCCTTAATTAGTTTAAATTTTTTATCTACACCAATGCTTTAAATCCTCTATTAAAGATTTTGAAACAGTTAGCTTATTGCCAACATTAAAACACCCAATGTTCTAATAACCATTACATCATCCAAAAGAGTGTTGTAATGTTGTACTGAATTTCATAACAACACTCCTATTTTTTTTCATTCCGTTCATTTCATTCATTCAGAGTTTTAACAGACAGCCACATTCTTATTGCTCGATGCGTGGCATCTGTATGAATTTCAAAAAAATAACATTTTGGTTTACGCGCGTTCTACACCACCAGAACGTCGCGCGCCTTAAATAAAAAGTAGGTTATTCGAATCCCCGCCATTTTTCTTCGATATTTTTATTGTTTTGTTTACAAAAAATGAGCGATTAATTTCCAAAAGAACATAATATTCAAGTGAATTTTAATTATTGCACTACACAAAATGTAAATTACTACTAAAATAAATAATTCATTCATTAATACTTAGTTTATTAGTACATAATCACTAATGGATGATATTAGGTTTATTTATTTATTTATTTATTTATTGGTAATCAACAGCGTTACAGTAAACGTTAATAAACAATAATATATAACATAATTTTTAAGGCCATTATAGATTACTCATATTGACAATATTATTTTACAATAGTTTTACAACAAGATATATTACAGAACAACTGCCTCTTGTGTTTCTTATTTACTGTGTGTATGTTTGTGTGTGGGTGTGAAAACGTATGTGTGTGGGTGTGAAAGGGTATGTGTGTGGTTAGTAGATAACAATATGTATATATTTTAAACAAATGAGGATGGCACTGCTTTAGACTGGTGTAATTTAATAATTTCACGCTTCAATTTATCCTTTTCTAACATGAAGATATCTAGAATATCATAGTTATTATAGTAATTATTTTGAATCCTGCAAATAATCGAGTTTTTATAATAGTTCGTTTTGGTACGTGGTGCAACCAGGAGTTTCGTATGACGTGTTCTATATTGTGGTACATTAAACGATAGGGCACTTAATAATTCAGAACAGTTTGTATTGCCTGACAATAAAGAATGTAGAAACATTACATCTTGTTGGTTTCGGCGGAGTTCCAGTGGGTCTATATTAAAAAATCTACATGCTTCATCGTATGACGTGTAGGGATGATATGCTTTGTAACATAAATATTTTAGGAATTTTTTTGTTCGGTTTCAATTTTTTGTATGTAAGTTGTATAGTGTGGAGACCAGATATTGGATGCATATTCTAGTAGACTTCTAACAAGTGCGAAATATAAAATTTTTATGCATTTGATATTATAAAAAGTTTTACAGGTACGTTTAACAAAGCCCAATTGCTTAAGGGCCTTATCTTTAATTATGTCCATATGATGAGTTAAAGTCATTTTATAATCTAAGTATATTTCCAAATCTCTTACTGTTGTAGCTGATTTTATTAAATGATTATCTATTTTATACTCATATTTATATATTTGTTTTTTACGTGTAAAAAATACGTGCAAGCATTTATCTGCATTTATCGATATTCTATTTAGTTTATAATACTCTGACAAGTTATTTAAGTCTCCCTGTAATCGAACGCAGTCATTAAGGCAACCAACTTTTATGAAAATTTTTTTGTCATCGGCAAATAGTAAATATTTTGAATTTTTTATCCACAAATCAATATCGAATAGGTAAGCGTTATACAAGAGAGGCCCTAAAATACATCCTTGTGGTACACCCGACAGAATTTCTGTAGAACTACTCTTGAAACTACCTGTAACTACTGCTTGCCTTCGTTTGGTAATGTACGATTTTATCCATCTATAGAGATCTCCCCGAATTCCTAGAGCATGCAGTTTGTGAAGTAGTATTATATGATCCACGCGGTCAAATGCTTTTTGGAAATCTGTATAATTTACATCTACTTGGTATCCATCATCCATACTGTTTAAAATGAAATCGGAAAAAAGAGCCAAGTTTGTTACTGTCGAGCGTTTTGGTATAAATCCATGTTGTGCTGAGGGAATTTGTTTCATAATAATTGGACTGATTTTATTAAATACTAATTTTTCAAATAGCTTTCCAAATGAATTCAGTATTGAAATAGGACGATACTGTTCAATTTTATTTCTGGGGCCGTTTTTATGGATAGGTACAATAAGGGCCTCCTTCCAAATAGTCGGGAATATTCCAAATGTATTAAGAGATAAATTGAAAATATGGGTCAGAGGTTCAGTCAGAGTTTTTGAACACTTTTGTAAAAATATATTTGGCAATCCATCACTCCCTGGGCCTTTAATTACGTCTAATGTATTTAGTATCTTATTAACTTCTTCTTTAGTTACATTTATTCCATTGCAAATATCATCAGATTCTGGTAAGAGCGGGAGATTGTATCTTGTCGCGGGACTTTGAAACACACTTTCAAAAAACTTACTAAAACCTTCACATGCATCCTGTTCTGTTGAAAAAACTTGACTTCCTTGGCTAATTGGATTAGGATATCCCAAATTGTTCTGTCTTGAATTCTTTATATGCGTCCATAAATGTTTTGGATTTTTTATGACATTATTTTGTAAGTGCTCTATGTGAGAATCGTAACATTTTCTAATAACTTGTTTTTCACGATTCGCAGTAAAGAAAATTCATCGTAATCTCTTGGATTTTTATAAGTTTTCCATCTTTTATGAGCCTTCTTTTTATCTTTTATTATATGAATGAGTGATTTTGAATACCAAAGAGGATATTTCTGCAATTTTTTTTACTTTTTGGCACAAATTCCTCTATTATTTTAAACAATGTTGTATAAAATGTTTTAACAATATCGTCAATATTTACACCTCTAAGGACCAGATGCCAATTGATTTCGATTAAAGCTTTGTTAATTTCGTCATAGTTAGCCCGGAAAAAATTGTGTTTTTCAGGATGTGTTTTCGGAAAATTGCGTAGCATTAGTTCGGATGCGTCGATTTCTAAACATGGATGATATTTATCTACATTCACTAAAGATGTGTTAGATTTAACAACAGAACACTTAAGAAAAAATTACTGAATATTAAATCTAATATATTATTACTATGATTGCAAGTAAGGTTATATTGTTTGAGTTCTGAAACATTTATTTGTTCTATAAAGAGCTCAGATACCTTTTGTAGTTCTGTACTTCCTTTCCTTAATATAGAAGGTCCAGAGTTGGTGGACCATTCTATGTTTGGTAGATTGAAATCTCCTATTATTAAAAAATTGTCATCTGTGTTAGATGTTATGGCTTTTGCGACTGACATTGAAAACGCTTCAAGGCGTTTAGGTTGCATTAAGTCCGGAGGAATATAGGCAATTATTATATGAAGATTTTTCTTACCTTTGGTCCTAAAAGATGTGTGTGGGACTGTAATCCATAAAGATTCTACTCCGCTGCTTTCCCAGTCGTGTCTCTCAAACGCTTGCAATTTAGATGATATACATACCATAACACCGCCTCCATGCCTTTTGTTTGATGTATTGGTGGAACGGTCACAGCGAAATATATCATAGTAGCTATTGCCTAGTTCTCCGTTGTAAAATTCACTATTTAGCCACGTTTCTGTAACCAGAACTATGTCAAAATTTTGCAGTGATAAATTTCCCTTAAACTGGTCTAATTTTGTGCGAAGGCCACGAACATTTTGATAGAAAATATTAAGTATATTAGTCCCCATTATTATGAAATGTATAAATGCAGAGTAAAGTACAGACTTTTAAGTATTCTTCAATTGTGAAATAAGTTGGTAGTAATTTTATAAAAAAAGGGCCTTTTTTCCAAATAAAATAAAAATTGTGTACAGTGAGGTGACAAATTTTGAAGTGTGATGTGTACTTGATTAGTAGGTATTTGTGTGTTAATAATATGTGTGAGGCTGCATATAAAAAAACAATAAAAGTAAAACAACCAACGACAACTACACAATCTTCGCTAAATCTTTCATTGACAACCAACGACAGCTACACAATCTTCGCTAAATCTTTCATTATTACTACTAGGACTGGCTGTTTTAATGTTAGCAGTAAGCTAACTGTTTCAGAATCTTTTAGAGGATACATATTTTGGGTGTAGATAAAGTCTTGTATGGGTGTAGATAATTAGGTATTAAAACACTCATGTGATACTGTTATCACACTCGGCTTCGCCTCGTGAGATAAATCCACATTCGTGTCTTAATACCCCTTATTACACAACAGTTGCATAAATAACTATAAAAAAACATTTTAATATTACCATACTTATTCACTTCTATTTGTCCAAATATATATTTTCTCTGTCTTTTTCTTTTATAATACTACATTACCTAAAGCTAGTTTTAAAATCGCTATTATTGTTGTATTTTCATATTTATTAATTTATGCTAAACATGCTGAGTACACACCCTCGTGTTGCAGCCTATCTTGCATTTAGCTGATAGTTTTTTTTGTTTATTATGTATTTGTTGTAATTCTGTTGTGTGTACCTATTAAATAAATAAATAAATAAAGCAAGATAGAAAAGGAAAGGAAGAATCTATACTTAATGTAACCGATTTTGATTGACAAGTAGAAACCAGTCAGATACTCTTGGTATTAGCTCCCTAATATTTTGAATATAAAGCACCAGCTAGCGCACAAATTGGCAAACATATAACAAATACATTATATATAGGTATTTATGGGGTTGCCAGGTGGTCTATACCTACGCTAAAACATTTTATTATATGACCGAGCTAAATAGAGCAATCTAAAGAAAGCCTACACTAAACTTATTGAAAATGGTTGAGAGAGAGAGATAATTTGTGGGAAACAGAAGAATCTAATTCGTGTTACCTACTTTTTAGAATGGATTCTTTAGCATATTTTCTGTGTGCTATTTAAGTTTATATATAGATTTTTATGGCTAATAATGTGGAAGTGCTAATGAAAACACTGAAATTCTTTAAAAATACATATCTACTTAATAGAAAAAAGTATTGAAAAAATATATTTCAAACGTTTTGTTTGTTAATAAAATAATTTAGAAAAATAACAAGTATCAATTTCTGTTTTATAGATTATTTGTCGTAAGAACCCGTCAAAAAGCCTTTATCTACAATCTTTAAATAAGTAGGTACACTTACATACTGATACAAGAAACATAGATACAATAATTTGCCAGAACAAAAGGTAAAAACCTACACACCTACTACCTACCTACTTATAATTCAACAACCATTGGAACTATCCAGAACAAATACCTTCTATTTACTGTTATTGCCATTCATAATGAACTCGTAACGGAATTATTGGTCATGGCCAATAACTAGTGCAATTATTACATAATTAGATCGGTATATTGTGTGCTCTATACAATAAAGAATGGAAACATTGACACTTAAAGATTTCCATTATGATTTCAGGAAGCTTATTCTAAAATCGAATATGCCAGTGACCTTGCTGACTTGCAGGTGACCTGGATGTACGAGTCGTATTTAAAGTTTCAAATAATTATTAATTAATTAAGGCAGAGATGAGCTAGGGATTTTAATAAAATCAAAGAGCTGGAATTGCCATAATTGAGATTCGAATTGTGTTGAACATTTTCTAGGATCATGTCGCCCCACAAAAGACTTATTAATTCGACTTAACCGAGTATAAGTAAGCATAACAAGATTATGTTTGTTCCCATAGTGTTAACATAATTTTTATCACAGTTTCTTTTTAATTCGATTATATGCCTATGTACCAACATTCAAAATATTATCAATATTAAATTGAGAGTCAACAGTTATAATGTTTAACTATTTTAAATTTCTTCATGATTCTTTAAGACCTAGTTTATAAATAGCGCGAATAGCCCTATTCTGCAACACAAAGATGGTTTTAAATTTTAATATCGGCTGTATTGCCCAATAACAATATCTCGAAGACAACCGCTGGCTTATATAGGATTAGGTACCTACTATTTATAGCCATCCCCGCGCGATAGGGACAGCCTGTCGTTAGCCTCGTCAGGCTCAGGGTGCGTTCAGGCATCAGGTACACTGCAAAAATTACCAATTAAGGTACCTCCTAACGTTTGCCAACTGACGGCGGCTTGAAGACAAAGAAGAAGTAAAGCAGACGTATAAGTCGCGCGTTTCTTTCTCTGCTTTCCCACATCCTCTCTACGTTCCGTTTCTTCGCTTAAAGTTTTAAGGCTCATATTCCAGTATATTTTACAATTTCTCAATACGTGGCCTATTATCGAGTGTATTGTTGTCTCTTGCACACGAAGCCGCCTAGATTATGGGAACAACAACGGCGCCTATTTCTGCCGTGAAGTAGTAATGTGTAAACATTACTGTGTTTCGGTATGAAGGGCGTTGTAGCTAGTGAAATTACTAGGCAAATGAGTCTTAACATCTTGTGTCTCAAGGTGACGAGCATAATTGTAGTGCCGCTCAGGATTTTTGGGTTTTTCAAGAATCCTGAGCGGCACTGCATTGTAATGGGTAGAGCGTATCAATTACCATCAGCTGAACGTCCTGCTCGTCTCGTCCCTTATTTTCATTAAAAAATGCTTATGACCATAAATTTCGTATTAAGACACATTTTGTAATACGGAACTTAAAGAATAACTTAAGTAGATATGAATTTTTACCTAAGTAGGTACCTACTCTCCACAAATCAATGTTCACAGAAGGGAGCTGCAGGTAAAATTAAAATATGTACGATCTTATTTTTCAAAGTCAAATAGGCTTAAACTAAGCGCTTTTGAATCGTCATAATAAAAATTTCGTTTATATTACTGAATCTACATGATATAGGTACTTACCTACCTAATATCCCAGGGAGTTTTCAGAAGAGCAATTTCACCTGATTCATGTCGCCGTATTCCACCTTCGTACGACACGCCACAAATTAGAATATCATCCCCACCATCTGGTAACCAGTGTATAGAATGGGTAGCCCGTTCACTGAATGCCCCATTTAATCGAATACCTACCTACCAGGGCCTGTCATTTTCTGCACTGGAATCACTCAGCATTTTAGTCACTTACTGTAACAGCACTATAAAGACGGCTGACCTAGTATCGGAATTCTGCATCTCGAAGTCTCAAGCGATTGCCAATTTATCGGTTATTTGGAAGGCAAAGCCAAACTTGCTTCGAAGAAGCTGGGTGTTATTTATGTAGGACGGCACTACTTCAAGCCGTTTAAATATCTAATCGTCGTTGAGCCATCCATCGTTGCAATCAATTTGTTTTTAAACTTAGGATTCGGAAAAAATATTTTGACATGAAATCGGATGCGCATGATTCTTAACAACGTGCAACTTTCACATTTTTGTGAAATGTGTATCACATGTATTTTTTTCGAATGGATTAAACGAAATACCAAAAAATTGTAAACTAAGTTAACATTTATTGAGTAATAACATGCGGCCATTAAGGACTTCTCCACCCCAGGGTGTCGAACCTAAAGTTTAAGGCTTGTGTATATGTCAATAAGTGGTTTTCTCCGTGTAACTGTTCTATATTGAGTGATTATAAATGAACAAAAAAAATATATGTTATTTATTGGACTTTATATTATAGTTTGAAATTAATAAATTATTCTTATAATGTTATAAAGAGATGAAAAAAATCTCAAAGTGAATCCTTTTTTTTTTGTATTTTTGTAACTTCTTCTAAACGGCATTGAATTTCAGTATTTTTCTTTCGCATAAATTTTTGGCTTGATATTTTTCACAAAGTGGACGATTGGCGACACAATATAATGACATATTAGGTAAAAAATAACTATTCCTTGTTTTCTATACAAATTCGCATGGGTGGGTTACGGTTTGATATTTTCAGGGTGGTAGTAATAATACGTTAAATCACACTTGACTCCCAGGTGTGCAGAAGAACGAAGAAAGAGAAGACCGCTATTTGCCGCACTCCTACTTCTCTGCCTTTTTCCATTCGCACCAACCTCTCCAACCCATACGCCCAGGTCTTTTGAAATCTTCCATGTCGTAGAGTGAATTTATCTTAACAGTGCATCAAATCACCAAATGTAAACGTGCTAAAGCGCAGATTGTATGTTTCGGCTTCAATCTTTTAAACTCATTAGTTTATGTTAATAAATTCCATCGTCAGAGCATCATTGATTATATAATATCAGGCGGGATTATCTCCTACAAACTACAACCATTTAATAAAAAACATATCGCTTATAATATTTATTTTATAATCATCGCGAAAAATCACTCTTCGCGAAACATTTAATTGATACAGGTCACTCACTCGGAAACAATAATAATTTTAATATTTTACATACAATATGTGAAAACGGATTTCACTTAAATGTGTTAGAGCAATTAGAAATAATAAAACACAAAAATAACATGTTAACATTGTTGAATGAAGAAACAAATCTAGTCCCATCACCTTTGTTACGTGTCTCTTCCGGGGGTAATACATCACAACAGCCGACCAATCACAGCGCGTCATTTCATGGGACGAGGGTATAAAAGAGCGGCTTCCGGCTCATTTGATTCAGTCTCGTGCCAGATTTTGGCGAGATAACACGTCCTGAGGATGCCTCGTGTAGAGGCGAAACACGTGTCGAATTGTTTTTAAAACAAATATTGGCGGAATTAACACTAAAGAAAACTTAAATCATTTGTATAATATTTATTTTAAATAAATTACACTCTACATAAAATACAACGTAATTAAATAACAACAGATATAAATAAAGCTTAACAAGTAATCATGACCTTAATGACACTATAGCACAGAAAACATAATAGATTTCCTATATGTTCGATTAAGTCCATAACATTTCGTGAAGTTTGTAAATAATTATAAATATAGAAAATCAAAACCCAATTGTCCCATGGTTTAGTTTAGCTTGGTGATAGTTACAAGATTGAATGTAAGTCAAACGCTACAAATGATCAAACATACCATAAGGAAAACGAACGCAAACGAGTATACATACGGGACTTGGTGGTATGTATATACCCAGGCTACATTGACAGTAAGAAAAGTGTGTGTGCACGCACGCAAGAAGTAATACTTCTTTGGCCTAACGAAGCAAAAATCATTAAAATTATTTATTCCTCGTGCTATTCTACGTTTTTAGAATGAACAATTTTGTAAAAATCTTTTAAAGATAGCTTTGACAATTGTTTATAAGAATAACGAATACGGTTGTATGGGCTTGAACCCTTTGCCTGTCGTAGTTTTAGTGTATTTTTCCGACGCAAATGTCAGAAAATTTTAGGAACCAACAGCTTCACCCTGTTACTTTTGTGTTACAGTGATGCGCGCGCATCTTAAAATTTCACTCTCAACATTTTTCCAAAACGCGCCTGAAGTATAACTTCAAAAATATGCCATGGATAACTGCGGTTCACAAAGTTTATTTATCGTCTAGCCTTCGCATAGGGTTGTAACAGGAGATGCTTTAATACAGATGGGCAATCTTAGTATCTCCCAATACAAGTGTCCTAAGACAACTAACTAGGAAGCCCCAACCACTAAAATGCATAAAGCGATCTTTGAAATAAACGATATTTATTATAATTATTAAAATGTCTATCAAGAGAAATTGGCCAATGCTAACTAAGGTTCAAGACGAAGTCGAGGGCCTCAATACACCTGAGTACTGGAATCCAAATACCCAACTTAATACATATTTTATACACCTACGAGGAAAAATATTAATTATTTTAATTTTAGCAAATAAATTGTGTATTTAAAATCATTGTTACAAATTAAACGCAAAGACCAATTGGAGCCTTATAAAAATTTCAATAGCTGTCACATCTTTATATATAAAAATTTAGTGTCGCGTTGTTTGTTTGCGATGAACTACTGAACCGATTTTAATCAAATTTTGAACACTGTGTGTAATTTGACCAACTTGAGAGATAGGATAATTCTTCATTTAATTCGTGATTCTGATATTTTTTAACATCATAATATTTTATTTTTTTAGAATAATGCTACGAACTTAGATTAAGAATTGGTTTCGGGTAGTCACGAAGTGCCGCAACTAATACTACGCCCAAGTGGGCGTACTCGAGCCAACATCGAACAATGTGTGACGTGAACGTGCCACATGTTCTGTTAAACTTTGCTAATAATTGAAACTTTGTATAAATAATACTACAATAAAAAAGAAAGACACTGGGATCACATATCATCATTAAGTAAGTATTTTATATTTTACACAAAGCGTTTATAAGTTACAAAACTTGAAAGATGCAATTGAGTGTCAAGATGCCAACGCACACAAGCGTCTTAACAAATAGCCAAGACACTACAATATTAGTTGCCGTAATAAAAAAAAAGCTATTGTTCTTAGGTAGTGCGGTATCTAGTTGGAGCGCAGCGCAAACCAAAGCTTATCTAAGGCTATGAGATAAATTTTTGACATACAGTTTCAGTTCTGCGGTGACATTATTTCTTTACAAGAACAGGGAAAAACTAAATACTTACATACTTATTGTAAATTAACTTCTACAAATTTCGTAATTAACGAAAGAGTATTTAACTTTTAATATAAACTATTGTATATAATATGTATTTGTTTAGGTGAACCGGTCTCAAGGTAGTAGTTTATAAATTGTTACTAGCCAGTGTGGATATCGGTTAACGGCCGTTCCCAATGTTCAGTCTATCTCCGGTTGTGGCCTACTTGAGATAAAAATCGTAGCCATCGTTGACTTTTCTGTGCCAAAAAACATATCGACGGTAACTCACCTTATCCGTCCACACTGTCTGTGAATGGGAGGACGTATAGCTTACCAGCGATAGAAGTCTGTATGGAAATTGCAATTCACGCGTTCCAATATAAGGCAATAAGAATGACTTATCGGGTATATTGGGACAGCTTATTACTGACAGTAGAAGGTAGTATCTCTATCAGTAGATAAGATATTGGGAACGGCCGTCAGAACATACGGCCGCTTTCAATAAACTATCTGTCCTTAGTTTAACTTACTAGAGGTAGACAAATCAATCGTTTTACGCTAACTTACATTTTAATAACCTATCGGCATATAGCATTGGACTATAACTAATAATGTAACTATATTGGACATAACTATGTATAGATAAGATCTTGTAATAAAACGGTGATAGCAATCTATCCGTAACTAGAGATACGCTATTGAAAACGGTCGTTAGATCCTTAATACGTCTAGATAGAATATACCAGCTGTGACAATGTGGAAAAAAATTGAGTTCAGAGTTAACCTCTATTTCGAGCAATGTACGCACACTAATCATACAAATCAAGAGTTTAAGGCGAAGCTGGTCATGCACACTAAAGTGTTAAACCTGGCCTGTTTTTATCGGATATCTAACAGCAAGAGACTCTATCTAGACATATAAATTATCTAAGTGTCAAGATTTTCAAACCAAATAAAAAATGAAATATCGCGTCAGAAATGGATTTACATACAACTTTTCTACCCATATAATTAGCCAAGAAGCTGTCTTCTTAGATTACAGTAGGTTCTTAGAAAGTAAAACGAAAGTAAAAGATTGCATATTCTGGGTTATTTACAACATAGGGTTCCAGTGCTAAGTTGGTACAGGTCAACTATATTCGATAAAAAAAAAAAAAAAACAAAAAAAGACACTATACTTATCAATCTATTTTGAAGGTATTTCACACAAAAACGTAATTTTGGTAGACTATGACGTCTCATTCCAGAAATCAATAATAACGCGTATTAAAACAACCATAATGCCAAGTGATTGCCGTATTGTCTTTATATCTTTTCACTTAACCCAATCAATCTGCTGCCATCCTTAGCTTCATGAAGGGCATTGTGGAAGTTAATGTTCAGAAAAGATAGAATTTGGTCTGACTATCTTGTGGGACTGCATCAAACCTGGGTCATTTTTCAGAATCTGTTCATAATTTATATTTTCTTAAAACAATTTATTCTATAAGTCTTATATACTCGAATCATGCCCATTTTTACTGTATGTAATTAGTTCTGAAAAACAATTTTAAGTGTTATCATATAAGTGTGATATCAAGACAGAAACAGGACTGGGCATAATAACTAAATCTTAAGCTGTTACAGTTAATCTTCGCCAGCTGGAACAGCATCTTCAAGTCTCTTAATAAATTTCACCCTCAGCTCAGTCACTGAGTCACCTCTCAACTGATCCTGAAAACATAAAAAGATCTTAATTTTCCCATATATATAGTATTTTAATAAAAAATACAAAAGTTAATTCTTTCTAATAAAGCATTAAGTTTTTTTGGAAAAATGCCATCCAGCCACGCTGAATTGTTGCTAAGCAAGACCCATTTAAAGATTCCAACTAGATTAAAAATGGAGGTTTTTCGCCTGATGACCCTAGATTCTTCTTTGTCGGATTACTCTTGACAGAGCAGTCGTGGTCACGTCGAACGACGAACGATTCTACGCCAGTTATCCCTGGCTGTTGCTTCTCTGGCACATGTGTTGAGGGGAGTATTGGTTAGGGCTTTGATCTGGTCTGTCCAGCGCATAGGGGAGCGTCCTCTTGACCTACTGCCGTTGACCCTTCCCTGAACAACACGTCTCTCTATGGCATGCTCTCAACGTCTCGTGATATGTCCGAAGTATCTGAGGATACGGGCTCTGACTATAGATGAAAGCCTTTCTTTCCCCTTGAGCTCTTCAAGAATCGAGACGTTTGTGCGGCGTTGTGTGCAAGATTCTCGTAGCATTCGTCTCCAACACCACATTTCTAGTGCGTCAATCCTATGACCCTAGAAGTGTCTCGTTAAAACTGATAGGCCGAAGATTAGTTGAAGCTAAATTATTTGGGAAGTTTTCTCGCTTTAAGAAGCGAGTTAGTGGTAAGCCAAGGAACTCCGAAAGAAGCGTTTATTATTAGGGTAAATAATATGTTAATTTGACGGTACGAGAATGGCAAACGGTGTTATTCTCAGATTATACAAAAATAAACATGGTTAATTCAGACGGAGTTGCACCTGTTCGAAAGATGGAAGGTACAATGGATCAATTTTAGTACCAAATTATTTTAGAGGACATATTCCCTACACTGACTACCATTTGCCTGTAACCTGGATCTTTCATCGTAATGACCCTAAAGACAAGACCAACGGTGTCAAATGTCTTATTAGGGAACAGGCGCGTATTTCTGTCTTAGACTTGCCTGCAAATAATCTGGGTTTAAATCCTTTTGAAAATCTTTAGTAATTCGTTAAAAAGAAAGTTTCAAGCAAACACAATTCCAGTCAAAAGAACTCTAGGAAGGTTTTTTTTGGAGCATGGAACTGAAATCAATCCCGAATCGAAAAATGTCTGACATTTTTTTTTATATGAGAGGGGGCAAACGGGCAAGAGGCTCACGGGATTGGGAGAGGTGAGGCAACCGCCCATGGACATTCGCAACAACAGGTGTGTCAAGAACGTCGACGCTATCCCGGGACATGTTGGCACGGCCGGTGTAGGAAGCATACCTTGTGCTGTCGTCTGCATAGCAATGAATATTGCTGATTAGCATATCATTGATATGCAGAAGAAACAGCGCAGGGGATAGCACGCAGCCTTGCGGGACACCAGCGTTTATGAGTTTTAAGTTAAATTGCTTGAATCAATGCCATGTCTCTGCAGAGCTGTCACTAACAATAAAGGCTACGCAATTAAATATTAATTATAACAAAATGTATTAGCCTTTGAACAGTATTACATGAACAATATATTACTGATTATGTATTCTTATAAATAACATAAATTTATGATCGATTTTTCTGTTGTTTCTAATTAGTTGTCCACTACTGTTGATACCTTAAAAGACATTTTCGACTTTAGTTGTTTCTACAAAATTTTATGTTTAAACAGCAGCTGTTGTTAAGTAGTATTTTTGTTTTTCCAAGAAATGACACATCATTGAAGATAATATTTTATGCAATTTCTTTTTCATTTTCAAATAAAAAATGTTGCAATTAATTAATGTCCTCCACTGTATATATATGTCGGAGAATTAGAATATAAAAGTAATATGGCCTGTGTGATTATATTCTACTCTGTGTATTAGGCTGAACTGATGGCGAACATCATCTTTCAAAGTGTGTTTGAAGTTGTCACTGTGTACGTCACTGTCGGTGACGTGATTGAAGTTAGTTATTATTGTCCATCAGTAGAGCGCTCATTTAGAAGTCGCAGTCGTCTTCAAAGTAGCGCCCGCGCCGGTTGTGCGCACTGATCGACTTAAAACAACATGGAGGATATCAACACCGTAACGCCCGATTTTAAATCCAAATAACATGTTAATTGTAAAGAGTAGTTAACTATGTGACTCAAATGAAAGTCTGCCAACCTGAACAAACCAACACTGAACATCTAACTGGACCATCTGCAATGCACCTCTGATGGCTCCTGGTATCAGCGCACAGTACTTGAGTCCATTGTTCGGCATCTCAACCCACTCACTTATCGGACATTGGTCCCACACCAGAGAGAATTCATCCCCAGCACTACTCCAGCTTGTTACTGTTGGTTGCATGTTTAAATATAACCTGAAATTTTTTTTCTTTATTTGTAATTAATTTTTAAGAATATTACATTATTATTTTGTGATTTGTTGCAGGTATAAAGTCAGCAGCATACAAGATGAATCTCAGTATTCTGACTATGACAGGAGCTTCTAATTTATCAATACAATATGCCCATACACTATGTTTTTCTAGTCAGAGGTCGAAATTTTTACCTAACATCAAATCACTTCGGTTACTTAAAACATATAGTTGAAGTTTAACTTCCCTGAGCTAATAGCTTAAAAAAACTAAAGGATGTTAGATAACCTTCTGTCTATAAAATTCCTTATAATTAATAAGGTTGATCTCTGACAAGAAAACATGAGGGGTAAATCTCTGTCAAGTAACGATAAATATGAAGCTCTTGACATTCACCAGTGGGAGGCTCCTTTGCACCGGATGCCATCTAGATTATGGGTACCACAACAACACCTATTTCTGCCGTGAAGCAGTAATGTGTAAGCATTACAGTTTTATTCAGTCTGAAGGTCGCCATAGCTAGTAAAATGACTGGGCAAATGAGACTTGACATCTTGTCTCAAGGCGACGAGCACAATTATAATGCTGCTCAGAATTTTTGGATTTTTCTATAATCTTGAGTGGCACTGCATTGTAATGGGTAGGGTGTATCAATTACCATCCTGCTCATTTTGTCCCTTATTTTCATAAAAAAAGCAGTATCATCAGGTTCATTCATCTAGTACACTGCTAGGTCCTCCACCTCATTATAATAGATATTAGCAGGTTGTTTTCTTGCAACATAATGTATAGCACTGTGGTAGTTAGGTTACTTATCATACAAACTCAGAGGTCATTGTTGGCACTAGATTACACTAACCAGCCTGGCCCTGAGACAAAAAAGGCTACCTTCTATCTCATTACAACTCCATTATAACTAAACATTAAACAACATTTCAAAATTAAATATTGTTCCAGAATTTTCTATAATAATCAAATGTGATAATTTCTATTTAAAACTAAATACAATTAGCTAGGTTGGTGCACAAAAATAAATTGCCTGACCACTTACATTCTTTATTTTGTGGCTTTGGAGGAAACATCATCACATTTGAGGGAAATTAAGGTAGGCTACCAAGTAATAGTACGGTGTTGAAGATCATTCCAGTTATAATGGTAATGATCATGTTTCTATACAACATTATAATTATATCATTACATATTTTATAATTAAAAACTTGCAGTAATTGTCACACTACTGGAGCTTTATCCAGAGAATACATTAGTTGTCATATTTGCACACCGAGTACTTGAAGAAAGATTTCAACTTTTTGATGAAAGAGGAAACAGTGACCAAAGGATTCAAATTTAGGATGACTTGGCATGATCTTAATCATGAAATGTTTTTCTAAGAATATATATACTTTATAAAGAATGATAATACATAGCAAATATAAGAGGCCATAAATTCCCTTTTATTCTTTAAATAGGTACCTGAATGCTTGTTGTATTTTATCAGCAGTTTCTCTCATTTCTAAGCAACGATTTGATGAAGTTCGAGCCAGAAAATCTTCAATTAGTCTTACGCCCATATTGTAACCAATTCTTTCCAACTGTTTATTTACATCTTCAGGATTTTCAATTTCTTTTAACATTTGAGATACAAGGGCTCCGTAAGTAAGAGTTAATAACTCTGAATTCTACAAAACAGCATTAAAACATGTTAAATGGAATAAATTATTTGAATACATACAAAAGAAAAACTGTAACGTACCACTTTTTTAGAATCTAATCTTGAAGTTTGACGGGACATTTTATATTTAAATGTTTTATATAAGGTTTAAAATAAAATATTGTTTAAATGAATCGATTCTCATTTATTATTTAGGATAAATATGGAAATTTAAAACTGAAAACTTGATAAAAACGACATCAACAATAACTTTTTTTTTTAATTTCTTAACGGCTTTGGAATAGACTGAAAAGTTTTCTATACTTGTGTAGTTCGCGATCATCCAAAGAGTATAATAATATATAGGGAAAAGTGACCCCTCTCTACGCAATGAGAGCTGTCTATTTGAAAACTAGCACCATCATGAGATTAGCCCCGAAAATAACTATATTTAAGCTCGAAAAGCGAAATTATAAAATTCATTTTTAATGTTGTGACGCAATTAAATAACTAACTCTACTTTTTAATGTAGGTAATGCAGTTTTTTACCATGTTGAAATTGCGCGTAGAGTTAGTTATCTAATTTTGTCACAACATAGAACATAAAGGATAGATTTAGTGGTGTAAATATGCAAAATGGAACACGAGAGCTACATGCATGCGCAAACGCTACACGTAGCCACCATTTTATGACCAGTGGGCAGTAACACAATTAAAGAAATGTTGAAAGGTTTCAAAGCGAGTGACAGCAGCCAAAGCTATCATTTTCGGGACAACTAACAGATGGCACTACATTCTTCTGAAAACGTCACTTTAAGGAGTCTGTCCACCCCTGCGATCGTCCCTCGCTCCCACAGATCGCTCCATAATTCTTTAGTTCATTATCAATAATACGGATACCTACTCAATTAGTAATCTGTGCTATGGATCTTTTTCGAATTCCAATGCTGTTATGTACTTCATAAACTCAATTACTAAATTGTTATATTATTTATCCACACCCATGCTTTAAATGATCTATTAAAGATTCTGAAACAGTTAGCTGATTACCAACATTAAAACACCCAATGTCGTAATAACATTACATCATCCAAACAAGTGTTGTTATGTTGTACTGAATTTCATGACAACACTCCTTGGTTTTTTTTCAATCCCTTCATGCGCTAAGAGTTTCAACAGACAGCCACATTTTTATTGCTCGATACGTGGTATCTGTATGAATTTCAAAAAAAGAACATTTTCGTTTACGCGCGTTCCACACTACCAGAACGTAGCGCGCCGTAAAAAAAAATAGGTTATTTGAAACCCCGCCATTTTTCTTGAAAAAATGAGCGATTCAAGTTTTGACAGCACACCGCCGGATATTTTAAACGCTGCAAAAGAACATAATATTCAAGTGAATTTTAATAATTGTACTATACAAAATGTAAATTACTACTAAAATAAATAATTATTTCATTAATACTTACTTTATTTGTATAAAATCAGTGATGGATGATATTAGGTTTACTACTAGGACTGGCTGTTTTAATGTTAGCAGTACGAGTAAGCTAACTGTTTCAGAATCTTTTCAATAATTCATATATTGGGTGTATATATAGTCTTGTATGCAACTGTTGATAATTAGGTATTAAAACACTCATATGATACTATTATCACACTCGGCTTCGCCTCGTGTGATAAACCTACATTCATGTTTTAATACCCCTTATTACGTTGTGTAAATAACTATAAATATACAACATATTCTGCGCATAGTTGTCATCAGGTATCGAATTATGTTCACTAGACACTTATCCCCTTATTCATAATAGTCTGCTAACTTAAAGCATTGCTAATTCTTACTCTGTCTTCTTCTATTTACCTAAGTCAGAATGAGAAAAACCACTCCTTAGCAGCTGTTTTAAGTTAGCGGACCATTATGAATAAGGGGGTAACTATATTAGTGTTAGTTCGCGTCTGGGGACGTACACAGCTGTATTTCGCAGTTCTTTAGTAAACCACCGGACAGTGGCGAAACTATATCTGGGGCCCGTGGCAATTTTTTTTGATGGGGCCCTATCAGTAAAAATCATCACGTTGTACTCAGTTTCAGTTTAATAATAATATATTAATTGCCCTGTACTATCCCCGGAGCAAAAAAAGAATAGAAGAGTCCCAGGCCCAAGGGTGTCGTAAGAGGTGACTAAGGGCTTTTTAGAAGTGGGAGAGTCACGCTGCCGTCTTATAACGTCAATCGGGCCAGACTCGTCCGGGTTAATTACCACACTCGCAGAGAATACCGGCTTGAAGTAGCGGCCTAGTGCCGCTATGCTTCGCATAGGTTAGTGTCGAGGACCGGAGGCCATTCCCCAATCCCCAAAATCATGGAGAGCATAATCAACCGCCAGCTCTTGGTATACCTAGAGGGTCACCAGTTGATCAATGACCGACAGTACGGCTTTCACCATGGTGACACATAGATGGGCGACGGCTATTGAAAGCAAGGGGGACGGCCTGGCAGTTAGCCTGGATATAGCGAAGGCCTTTGATCGTGTATGGCACAAGGCGCTCCTCTCAAAACTTCCATCATTTGGGCTTCCCGAGAGCTAGTGCAAGTGGACCTCCAGCATCCTCGCTGGGCGCAGCATACATACAGGTCGTTGTCGACGGATATTGCTCGCACCCGAAGCCCGTGAATGCTGGAGTGCCTCAAGGCTGTGTGCTATCTCCCACGCTGTTTCTTCTGCATATCAATGATATGTTGGTGATGCCGTATACACGGGCCATGCAGGTCTTTCTCGAGAAATCGTCGACCAGTGCCGGGAGAAACTTGAGCCTTCTATCGAGTCCGCTCTTGAGAAGGTCGCGGAATGGGGTAAATTGAACCTTGTCCAATTTAACCCCCAGAAGAATCAAGTTTACGCGTTTACCACTAAAAAAACCCCATTTGTCGTATCACCGCTCTTCGACATCACTTCCCTTAAAGCCTCGCCTAGTGTCAAAATACTGGGTCTTGAAATCTCGAGTGATTGCCAATCAAGCCGGCCCACATTCTAGCGCTCTACAGAGCGCAGGTACGGCCACACATGGAGTATTGCTGTCATCTCTGGTCTGGCGTACCCTAGTATAAGCTCGATCCATTTGACCACGTGCAACGCAGAGCAGCTCGAATTGTCGGGGACCCAGTACTCTGTGAACGGCTGGATCACTTGGCGTTGCGTAGAGATGACGCTTCATTGTGTGTCTTCTACCGCATTTATCACGGGGAGTGTTCTGAAGATCTGTTTAACCTGTGGGCAAGTTTTATGGTGAAAATATAGCATTTGGAGCTATGAACACTAATTTATCTTGTTAGACATACCCTTAAGTCTAATTTTTAAGTTGCCAATGCTTGCTGTTGGTTATAGTTAATACTCCAGAATTATTTTTAACTACCATTTTTATTTACAGTTAAACACGCTGTTTCTCGGTATGCCGCATTTGTTTAGTACGAAACTCAGATGGGTTATTCTTATAGCTTGTACTTTTATTATGTAAGTCCTCTTATTAGTATTAGTGATCAATAAAAAGGATTATAAGCATATAACTGTTTGCGCCTTACTTTTTGATATAAGTAAAGTAAGAAAGTATTCACTCGCAAAATATGATCAGGCGTTACATTTTATGCCTGTCATCATTCACATACTTCAATCACCGTGATGGTGATACAATTACCTCTCACCTTGCTGTATCAGGCATTGGTGTTGGTATAGATTCTGTTTGAGTGTAAAAAATAATAATAATGGGAAATTAGACTGGGCGGAAACTTAGAAAATCAGTGAAGTTGTCCAGAAAACGTAAATTCGTCCTTGCAAACGATGACAAAACGATGTAAAAAGATGACTCAAGAGATGCGTGATAGCATTGAGTAAGTACATAAGTAGGTACCTATTTTTATTAAAATAATAAATATAGTAATTGGCATTATGATTTAAGTAAAATGAAATTAAAACCAACAACTTTAAATATTTTGGCTAGCCTGTATATTTATATTGATATAATCATGCATTTTCGTTTGATAAGAACACCAAATGACAAATATTCTAGAGTTTAATGTAGGTAACGATTTTTATATTGCAGCGTAGTAAGGAAAGTTCGAATTTGACTTCAAAAAATACTTGAGATATTGGCATAGTTATAGGTACGTATAGCTCTACGTACGCAAGTAGTATGACCATGAGTTCTAATGTTTAGCATAAAAATGTTTTATTTCAATGAAATAATTATGTTTTTAAGGGTATAGCAAATAACATAGATTCTCGAAGACAATGCAGAGACGTGGTGAGTATTTATATAATGTATACAATGTAACAATTTGACAGCATTATTTAAACAGTCAGGATCAGAAAAAAAATACGGGTTGCACTCCGGGAGTGCCAACATTTTGGAATGGGAATAATTTCGCACGAGTTGCTTTATTTATCAATATAAAAGTACTAGCATTTATGTGGTTGAATACAATATTCATCTATTGCGCTGTGGTCCACATTAATGACAATATATTATATTTGGTAGGTACATAAAAGATTTAACACTTCGGAATTATTACAACTATTTAACATTAAAAATTATATCTCTCAGAAAGATTAACTTTCATCCATTTTTGTAATGGAAAAGGAGGACAAACGAGCGTACGGGTTACCTGGTGTTAAGTGATCACCGCCGCCCACAATCTCTTGCAACACCAGGGAATCACAGGAGCGTTGCCGGCCTTTTTTTTTGAAGGTAAGGTGGAAGGTAAGGTATGTCATTTCATCCCTTAAATACTGCACAAAGAAGTTCATTCCACAGCTTCGTAGTACGTGGAAGAAAGCTCCTTGAAAACCGCACTGTGGAGGACCGCCACACATCCAGATGGTGGGGATGATATCCTAACGTGTGGCGTGTCGTGCGAAGGTTGAATTCCGCGGCAGGAATCAGGTGAAACAACTCTTCGGAACACTCCCCGTGATGAATGCTATAGAAGACATACAATCAAGCGATGTCTCTATGCTTATTCCGCACCCGATCGAAGGCCTTCGCTATGTCCAAACTCACCGCCAACGCCTCTCCCTTCGACTCAACCGCTTGCGCCCATTTATGGGTGGGGTATGCATGAAGATCACCAGCTGAGCGACCCTGACGGAAACCGTACTGGCAGTCGCTGATCAGCTGGTGCTCCTCTAGGTATCCCAAGAACTGGCGGTTGATGATCGACTCCATTACTTTGGAGAAAATGTAATCAAGCCGGCCCACATTCTAGCGCTGTACAAAGCGTAGGTCTGGCCACATATGGAATATTACAGTCATCTCTGGTCTGGCGCACTACAGTATCAGCTCACCGCGTGCAACGCAAAGCAGCTCGAATTGTCGGGGACCTAGTGCTCTGTGAACGGCCGGATCACTTGGCGATGCGTAGAGACATCGCTTCATTGTATGACTTCTATAGCGTTAGGTATTTTTTTTTAATCCTGACGAAAAAGAGGGTTGGTTTAAGTTTAAATTTGTCAGTCTGTCCCTATTTTTTGATCAAGATCCATTCGAAAGTTATTTACATTTTTAATCAAAACGTGAACGTCATGCAGGTTATATTATTATACGACGTGTCGTGTCGGGGAGCTTGTAAATTAAAACACCGACTCGATCTTTACTTTTGTTGCATTTGCACTCGTGAATATTTACAGAAGTAAGTTTATCTACATGACTTATTAGTTATCTAATATATAAAATTCTCATGTCGTGGTGTTTGTAGTTAACCTCCTTCGAAACGGCTTGACCAATTCTCATGAAATTTTGAGTGCATATTGGGTAGGTCTGAGAATCGGACAACATCTATCTAGACATCATCTTTTTCATGCCCCTAAATGTTAAGGGTGGTCCGGTCCACGCCAATTTTTTTTTTTAATTTTTTGTCATTTTGTTTTTAAATTTTGATTGAAATGATTATGAGTCAGCATTAAAAATATTAACAACTTCAAATTTTCAACCATCTACGATGAACAGTTACTTTTGTATCGCAATTTTAATATCGGCAATACAACGTTTGCTGGGTCTGCTTGTAGCTGTACCTACAACCAACAATATCAATTAATACAAATGTCTAATATCTAACTTGTAACGTAATACCTTCGTAGCATTATAGATCGTAGAAATATTAATCGTGCATAATAACTGTAATAAGCGTATGCCGAAAGATTCGTTCTGAAAAGAAAATTTTATTTTATATAACGTAATATTAGCTCTGATAAGAACCATTTCATAATGCTGTACATCAACTCATAGAATCATACAGATCACCAGTAGTCACCTCATCGAAGTACAAGCATCGTACGTTCTCTCGATACCGCAGATATACTCACGTGATCAGTCATATGCTCCGCGTTACACAACCGCACAGCAAGGCCGAGCGTACTCGACTGACGCGTCGGGGGTCGATCACTATTCATGCAATTTTAATCAATGAGCGACAGAGTAGGTGCTAAATGCTCATTGACATCGTATGATCGAGGTTCGACGCGAGTTTACACAAGCCCGCATTCGTTGGCCGGCTTACTGCGATAGCATTAGTTTTAGAGCGAGATAGAACACATAATATTATTCTCAATTCTTATTGAATGAAAGCTTTAGTTATGGTGTGTATTTTCTGAACATGTAAATATTTTTTAAGTAACAATTGTAATTGGGTAACTAGTTTTAAGGATTTTGTATATATATCATGTAACTTTCTAATAAATCATATCTTCCACATATTCCTCACAGTCAAGCAGTTGTTTTATTTAATCGCCAAACGCTCAGTCTCTAAAAGCTATTAATTAATATAATGCAAGTTAAAGTCTATGACACTCGCGGGTAAAAAGTTAGCGTCTGTCTTCGCCACTCGCATCCTTTATTGTCAAGTGTCTGGCGTCTATATCTGTCTCCCTCTCTCTTATGTGATCAGTTGGCACTCCAAACAATACTGGGCTGCCAACTTTTAAGTGGATGCAATCGCCACATACGGAACGTCTACTGTCAGTTGCCACTTGTTCTTTTCTTGCAGCCAAGCAAAGAGAATTTAAATTCAAATTGTTTAGACACTGGCTGCAAGGCTTTGCCTTTCCAACGGGGAAGAAGACTTAAAAAAAATGAGTTCTAGAATCCAGACATTTCCTAATAGTGTTCTGTGTGTTCTGTGCTCTATTGCCTTTTGAGTAAATAAATATATTCTATATTTTGGTCTTTGTAATTAATTATACGGAGACGGAGAGTATTTACATTCTCTTTGTATGGGTGATTGTGATTTAGTCGGGTTAGATACGGGCTAAATAGATTTTGTTTTGTTTTGACTTTTGAGATTTATTTGAAAAATCTAATGTTCTCTTCTTGATAATTAAAATAACGGGATTAAATATAGCAAACTCTTTATGGTCCTTCAAAGATGATATTCGATTATGATTGATAATATTGCGTGTAGTAAGGAATGGATGCTGATGAAAACTCGAAATCCGTTGAAAGTTTCAGTTGCGAGAATATAACTGCTGTCAATGGATTAATACTAGAGTATTATAAAAAGTTTGGAAGAAAACGAGACCTGGAACAGTACTTTTCGCTATCCACCGCGCAGTGTGAAATACAAGACCCAACAAGCTCGTTTTGGCGCAAGATGAAAGAATCAACGGATTCGGATTCTGGTGAGAAGAAGAGCGAGTCATCTACAGAATTATGCAGAATTTCCATTAAATGCTCCATTCCGGAACCCGCTAGTTCAAAGTACCAGGTAATAAGTTTTATCTACTTATAAATTAAAAATTAATTAGTCTCGCAAAGCGCCTGTACGTTGTCAAAAATACAATGTCAAAAGTGTTATTTGCAAACATAACTTTTACTTGTTACAGAACACGAATGAACAAGAAACACCAACAATTTCTCCACCAATCATTAATGAAAATGAAATAGGACATTCTGATAATGAATCAGATGAAATCCATTCACAAATATGTAAGTATTAAAATTGTTGCTAAAAATCCTAACTGTCAACAAGCCTACCTTACCAACAGCCAACAAGTTGCCAGGTGTAATATTATCTCCCAGTTTTGGCTATAAATGAAAATAATTTCTATCCAATATGACAACCTTTGGCTTTTATGTAGGCCTTTTTATCTCTGTGGCTATAAATCTGTGGACTTACAAACTATTTCCATTTAACAATTAATTTCAAAGGTTCCGACTACTTGTGGCTATGAGCATACACTCTGTCAATTTGCTTGCTGCAGCACTTTTCACTGTGGAATGTTATTATCAGTGAAAGTATATTTTTGTACTTTTTACCTGCATATCGGAATTTAGGCCATGTCCTGTATATGACAAAAAGCACCCAGCAGGTTCAATCATATTCATTTCTCATGATAAAAAATAATGGTTCCTTTTAGGATATTGTACAATTCCAGCATAAACAGCCTAGTTAGGTCTAACAGTATGCGGCCACCCCAATCTTTTATGGTCTTTAATAGGATGTGTTGGTATGTCTATTGATAGTACTTTATACAAACTATACCATACCACCATACCATACCATACACGGTACTAGCTATTGAAATGTCTTGAAGGACAATTGCATGGCCATTACTGCAATTTTCGTTTTATTTGTTGTAAAGTGAAATTGTAGAAAATGATTGAAATTTTCAACATAATAAACAAGAAACAACATTCAACATTCTAAATTTAAATTTACTGCCTGACTAGTTTATTACCGAGATAAAAAATATATTCCAAATTAAAAATTGGTTTGATTTTACTATTTACTTAAAAATGCTCAGGAAACATACACCAAAGACTTGTCTAATACAACTATTAATAACTATAAAATACTAAGGTGGTATATGACATCCATTACAGAAATAAATATTTTAAATATTCTAAGATATTTAATAGTTTTAATTATCTTCATGGGGCTAAGAATATGTTAATAATTTTTTTTTGTAGAACAGCCTTTACATTTTCCCAAAAAATGGTTTCAGCAGTACTGGTGGATGATATAAGAGTGATGGAAACTGGAATATTAAAAAAAATCTCAAAAGCATAAGCAATTCCTGCTCAGAGTTTATTTTTGATTTCTTATTCATTATATTTGATCTTAAAGGTCTACTTTATTCAAATGAATATTCTATTGTTGAGATTTAAGTCATATTTACATCAGTGGTATTGTCACTTGAATTTTGGATGTATAACATAAATGTTTTCAATTTGAATAACACATGTTAGGCTTACGATTTTAATAGAATCATTCACTCACCAATTATGCCGACACCGAACCTCATAACCAAGGCAAAAGAGAATAAATAAAAAAGTTGTTTATTTGACTTGATTTTTTTTAATTCTCTGTAAATTTATGCTGTTTGTCAAATTACAAGAGTATTTTTGGCTTTATATACACTTTTTCAAAATTACTTAGCCATATCACACTGGAAACAGCTAAAAAAGGCTATTGTATTCTTCTGCCAAAATGTACAGACTACTTCATTTTAGTCAAAAAGAAACTTATAGATTATTAAAGAACAAACATACCAAGATTTATGGATTATGTGTTTATAGGATGCTTAGCTTTGTGTTTAAAAAATTGTGGGTTTGGATCCCACATTGTTAATTAATTTACTATATTACATCCTAGAAGTGAGGAAAATCTTTTTAAAATATCAGTTTGCTTTGTAAAAAACAATAACAAGAAACAAAAAACTATTATCATATAGGAAGTTACCTATATCATAAAATGTAGCATAATGATTGTAAATCATTACCTAGCATCATAAATATTTTCAGATAATATGTTCTATAATAATTAATACACTTTTTTCATTAATACCTACAGCCTTGGATGGAACACTGGATAGATCAACAAACAAAGCTCATTCACCAACCAGCAGTGTTACGTCACAGAGAAAACTGGAATGGGATTCACTGGGTGATGTTGGATATGCCAACCAAAGTGATAAAAAGACATCTGCTTCTAGTTTAAGTACTCTCGAAAGATTAGCTTTACAACAGCAACATAACTGCATCAGTGATTCACAGAAAAATGATCTTGGTTTACCTACAGCACACTCCACACCACTTGAACCCAATGAAAGTAAAACATCAGGAAAGAAGAAAATTTTCAAGAAAACCACAAAAATTACACAAAAGGAGGTTGATTGTGTTCAACTTAGTATACCACAGGTCTCAGATATACCAATAAATCTGAATTTGACAAAACATATATCATTTAATATGGACAAATCTGGGGATGTGAATGTTGAAAAATCTGGGGATATTAATGTTGAAAATATTAGAAAAAATGAATCAGAGGCACCTAAAAAACTGTCTGTTGAAACAGGCATGACACAAGAAATAAAAGTTGACAAAGAAATTCAAACATCATTGATTAATCAAGAAGAATCTATAGACAATAATGGACCTCCACATAATATCCAGAAAAATGATCAAAAATTCCCTGTCTTAATAAGTTTGAATACACTCAGAAGAAGGAATATGCGGAATGTGAGAAGGAATAAAAGAAAACCAAAAAATAAAAAACCTTCCAAAGCTGAGAAAGAAAATATTCCACATGATCACAAGGGAGAGCAAATTTCTGAAGCAGAGAGTTTCGAGTATATGCCTGGCCATGTATACCATTTGAATCAAATAAATAATAGGGCTCCACAGATCAGAAAGGACAACAAATCAAGTCTGGAATCTAGTACTGGAAACACAACTGAATCAAGTAAGGAAAAAAACTCATTCACCAAAGACTTGGAGAAAAGTATTAATTTACTTAAAGTTGCTCTTAGAAAACGACATGCTGATGACGATTTAAAGAAAAGACTTATAAAGGAAATTGTTCAGAGGCTTATTAGCTCAAAGTACAATGATGATGATGATAGTACTGATTTCTTATCTGGCTTAAGCTTTGACAGCAAAAAGTTGGGCTTAGGAGAGAATCATACAACAACCAGTACATCAGATCCCAATGAAACTACTGACAAAAGGCTACCCAAGAAGTCTATACTACGCCAAGACAAATTTGATTCAAACATCATACCTTCAACATCACAGAGTGTTCCTAACTTAGCTTCTGTAAAAGCTGAAACTCATATGAATACCCATTTGTTTAAGCCTAGTGGGTCTCATACAGATTCTGATATATCTATAAAAGAAAGAACTCACTCCTACCCAAAAACATCTTCAGAAGAACTTTACCAAAAATACACAGATGCTCTTAAAAGAGAACTAGCATATAAAAAACATTTACGTGAAAAGGAGTTATTTTTGAAACAAAAATTGGTTGGATCTGATACAAAGATCAATGTTATAAATCAATATGACATACAGTCTCAGAATAGAATTAAAAATCTTATGAAAGATTTGATCAGAAATAATTATGATGATGGATCAGGTGATGCAAGCAGGTTAGAAGGTGGTCCACAAACAAATTTAAATGTATATGTCCCTATAAGAAATCAAAGAAGCCATTCTGTTTTCACTCTTTCTTCAGGATCATCTGATAACCGTTCAAAAAACGTAAAATTGAAAAGTAAATCACACAATGACTCCAAAGAGAAGCCCTCATGTAGTAAGACTGAGAGACATTGTTTATGTCCTTATTATAGCTCACATGGTAAAATCGGTGTTACAGATAGTTCTGTACAGGTGAATATGCAATGTTGTGACAAAAGGTTAATATGTAATAAAAATGAAACCATTGACCAATATGAAAAACCCAAACCGTCACCAAGATGCATTTCTGACATAAAAGACAAAAATACAGCTGATCATTGCAAATGTATGCATAAAATTTTAGAAATCAATAATGAGGGGTCCAAATTATTGATTACTAATTGTAATACAAGTAATTCATGTGCTGTAAAGTCAAGCTGTGATAAAGAATTCTCTCTAATTAAAATACAACCTTCATGTGGATTGAAACAGAGATCATCAGCAAAGGTTTTACATGGCGAAAACATAGAGTTTAAGGAAAGCTCTAGTTCTAAATCATCTCAAACAAATATAAATTTGGAAATACCTTCAAGCAAAAAATGTTGGGAGCAAGATAAACCTGCTATAAACAAGCAAAAGGTGGATATTGAATTACCTAATTCAAATAAAGCTCCCAAATGTGTGCATGAAGGAATTAGATGGACTCAAACAGAAATAAGTATAGATCCGAAAATATCAGACCCTGCTTTAAGTGATATAACTGCAGTAAGTGATAGCTGCTGTGCAAAATTAGTTGGTGAACAATATAAAGAGATATCCAATAAATCACTACCCTGTGGTAGCAATACATGTACAACTGGATCATCAACATGCCATAGCAAAAATTCTACAGAAACGAATATTAAAGAAATGAGTAACATGAAGGAAACAAGTAATATGAAAAAGTCATATAATGTGAAAATGACACATAATATTAAAGAGACATGTTGTATTGATCAGACTTCACAATATAATATAAATTTAGTCACACAGAGAAGTGATAAAGAGGTACAATCAACTGAAAACAATTGTCATACTGTGGGAAGCCAAGTGGATATACCAAGTTCAAACAATTTCACAATTCCGATTCAAGGAACTAATATGACATTAAAGGTTAGCTTGGGGTCCAACGAATTTCAGGATGATGTAGAGAAGAAAAGTCTTATGAACAACTGTCTGGATGTAAAAGAACCTACCTATGAAACTAGGGAAACATCAACATTTAAACCAAATACTGCTGACAACGGCACATCAATTACAGAAGAGTGTTCTAAGGCAACCCAGTGTACCGATACAAATATATTTGACCAATATTATAACCAAACCTCAAATACTACTCTGACAAATTCTAATAATAGAATCTCACAAAAAAATAACAAAGCTGCTTCTGTTTTACCACATAATCAAAGAAGTGGGCAAAGACATCCTGATGAAAACTATTGTGACATTAGTCCACCCGAACTTAAATCACCCCCTGTTTCATTCAGCAATCAATTGTCTAGTCAGGAATTGAATTTTATTAAAAGGAGTTGTTATGACAAAAATATGCCTCAAAATGCACAAAACGTACCTATTGATTTACCAAACAACCAGTTTTGCAACCAAAATGAAAAAAATATTGGAGGGAGCTGTAGCACTCATATTGCCTCCTCTGCTAAAATAAATGGTGATTTTTCCAAATTCAACACATATCCTAAATTACTGTCTCGAAAACCATTACTCCGTTCAAACACTGATACTGATAGAATTGAAAAAGGATCTCATGTAACATTTAATAAACTTATCGACAACCTTACTAAAGGTAATCATAGTACTAAAGATGGTCAAGACGGAAAATTTGCAGATATGAATTGTAAATCAGATAAATCAGGAACCAGTTGTTCTGAGGTGCATGAATCTAAGCAATCAACAGACTGTGGCACAACTCATTCAAAATCTTCTAAAAGTGCAAATGACAGTTGCATGGGAAGAGAGGACCCATTAATTAAAATCATACAAGATCTAAAACGCAGATATTCAAAGAAAGATATAGATAAAAACAAAAGGAATAGATGTTATAAGGACATAATTGCAGTTATAAACTATCTATTAGATACAGAAGAGAGTTCAGATGATCAAAGAACTTCCAGCAATCATGAAGAAGCATGCACCACCAAATGTGGGTCTAAAGTGAAAGAAAAATCAATACAGTCTCAAAACAAATCGAAAGCTCAACATAAGAATTCTGATCCTGAACCATCCGATTTGACATCGAGTGATTTACCAAGTGCATCAACCGATTCAACCGCATACAAAGTTATAAACAAGATAATGAAAGAATGTCAGAAATATCACCATAACAAATGTAAATCCCATTCACATAGAAAATGTGAAGTATCCAGTAGCACATCAACAAATTGTGATAAATGCAAGCATGTCCATTGCCACTGTAAAAGCAAGTGTAAGAATGTTAAAAGTAAATGCTATGAAAAGAACAGTGTTGCTTACAATCTGATCATACAGACTTCTGATAGTGTAGTTAGTGAAGATAATAATATGTGCATGGACAAGAAACATCAGTTAAAAAACATAGTGGTGAAAGTACCATCAAGATGTAAAAATTCGAACATGCCATTTAAAGAGATGTCATGTAAAATTGAAAAAAATATGTGTGGTGGCCCTCGAGCTTGTAGGTGTCATCGATCGAAAAGTTTACCTTGCCATGACAGTGATATATCTAGTACGGATGAAATACTTCGCAAGGCACAAGTGTGCTCTGTCAGAGAATATTTGGAAAGAAATAGACCTGACTTTATTGAAAAGTCCTCAAATCGCCAAAGTTGTTTGAAGATTTTGAATGAAACAAGGTAAGATTCTGTTTTAATTGCATAATAATTGTTATAGTTAAATTTTACTTACTGAATGACTTAAATTGTAATCTTGCTAGTACTTAAATGTGGTATACTTGAGAGCATAATATAGGGAAATTAATGGGGTGTTTTTGTATTTGTATTGTACCTACAAGCACATGAAACATTCCATCTAAAGTCTCAGGGGTGATGAGCGCAAAAATATGCTAGGCTAGCTTAATATTAGGTGGATACAGTCATAAATAGAATAAAACTGTCTAAAGAATTCTGGAGAGACCGAAACAGGTGATTACCACCTGTAATTCACATTCTTACACTTGCTTTTACAGTGGCGCTGAATGTGTAAGCAAGGTCAGAGCTATAATCTGGTGGATGCATTTACACCTCCCAGCCAAACTCTTAATTTTTACTGAGTGATTAAAGATGTGTGTGGCTTAAGGTTTTCATGATGAAAGACCACACCCTTTCTAATGATCCGACGATTCCAGCCGCTTCTAACTTCTTCCTTTAATCTCACCCACTTTGAATCCTGAGTATTCTTTGACCATGACCTTTTTCAGATATCTCTAAACTATTCGGTTTTATTATGTCTCAATACAGTATCTCAAATGAGTATATGGTTCATTAACTTTCTTTCAGTGAGCTTTGTTTTGTGGTCAGCCACTATTTCTTCAGCTATAGGTATCGTAACTACTGTCTAGTCTTTTTCAAAAATGGTGTCGTTTTGAAACGTAATAAGGCAACGTGAGCGAGCATCTTTGACATCGGAATTGCCGAATTGGAAACGCTTACACCAAATTTGTGCTAGTGATAATAATACTGCATTATCTACTTCTAGATATCAATAAATGCACGACACCATAAATGTCCCGAATCTTTTTTCGCGGCCTGCAATGCATTTTTCCCTTTTTGTATTAAAATTTTACAGAAGTAACAGGCAGAAAAGTAAATTTTTTGAATTATAACCTTTTCAAAGTCATCACAACCAGCGGAATACAAATAGTATAGCAAAAATATTCTATTATTACTTTATACAAACTATATGCGAAGAACTTTTCCCTGACCTACCTATTATTATTTTTACATCACTGCATATTATTCATTTATCATGAAGCGAATTCCAATTTGCATTATATTTATATTATGATAATATCAGTTTATAAATACCTGGTTGGATTCTGCAATCTGTAAGTTAATACGAGGGCGGCACTGAAAATTTCGGGAATCAAAGAAGTGACACAACATTACTATTTAAAAATGTATTTATTGCTTTTCGAAGTAATCTCCGCGAAATTTGACACATTTTTCCATACGATGGAACCAATTATTGAAGCAACCATTCCATTCGGAAGTTGGGGTCTCCAAAATGGCCGTTTCGTAGGCGTCCACAGCTTCTTCAGGTAATCAAAATCTCTGACCACGCAATTTATTCTTTATTTTAGGGAAAGTATAGAAATCATTAGGGCTTAGGTTGGGGCTGTACGGCGGATGGTCTAATAATTATATGTTTTCTTGCTCTAAAAACTCTTGTTCTGTGCGCGGTGTGAGAACTCGCATTGTCGTGATGGAGGATTATGCGGCGGTTGCAGTTCTCTTTACGGAGTTCAGAAACGACCTGTGGCAAACAAATGCTAGCATACCATTCTGTATTAACCGTTCTTTGTCCCTCAAGAGGAATAGTCGCAACATGGCCGGTTTTGGAGACAAACGTGGCCACCATTTTTTTTTGCAACACTCCGTGAACGAACAATTTTTGTTGGCTTTAACTCATTTTTGAACACCCAAACTCGTGACTGGTTTTTTGTTTCGGGTTCGTACGCGTATATCCAGGATTCGTCACCTGATACGATGTTGTATACAGCATTTGAGGATCCTGCGTGGAATCCTTGGAGAGTTCTGACGCACCAAATAACGCGAGCCGCTTTTTGCTCTTCACAGAGCAAATGCGGTATCCATCGGAAAAACAACTTTTTTACACCTAATTGTTCATGCAAGATTATTTGTATTTGACTGAATTTCGCGGTATGTCACATGTCGATCTTCCTCAATCAGCCTACGCACAGCATCAACTTTTTCTTTGGTGACTGCAGTTTTTGGACGACCTTGACGGGGATCATCGCTGAGCTTGACACGTCCACGTTGAAATTCAGCAAACCAGCGATAAATTGTGGTTTTGGATGGGGCTTCATCACCAAATGCAGAAATCATCCGGTCAACAGCTTTTGTGTTAAACCACTTCGAAAGTCATAATAAATCATCGCTCTAGAATTTTCTCGAGTCAATTCCATTTTCTCAACGACTAAACAAGTTTGAAAAGGCCTTGTGACAAGACCGATAATCTTTTTTTAAATAAAAAAAATGGTATTCGATTTTTAAAACCAAGGAGTTTTTAATTAAAAAGATTTTAATATAACAGGAACAGTGGAAATATTCCATTCCCGATACTTTTAGTGCAGCCGTCGTAATTGTATGGTATGGCTATTCAAGGATTGGTTTGGTCTCTGCTCCATGTTTATCAACCGCGCTCACTGAGAACAATAGCTTTTTTATTACAACAACTATTAGATGCTTGTGTGTGTGATGTTGTCACTCAATGGCTTTTACGTCTTTCAAAATTCCTAACATACGGTTCGTGTTATTTTACATTGAAATTAATAGAATACAAAATACTTACTGATAATATGTTATCTCAATGTCTTTCTTATTTTTACAAAGTTTTACTACGCAACCCGGCCTTTTAGTTTTAATTATGAGCAAAGTTTAACAGAACATGTGGCACGTTAACGTCACACATTGTTCGAGACAAGATAAGTTGTCGCACTTTGCGACTACGCCTGCGGTATCTAGTTGGATCGCAATGTAGACCAATCCTTAATATAAGTGTATGGCCCCTATTTTGGCACATTGTACGAATAAATGGAGAATCTTGAGTAGCATTTATGTGTCTCCTATTTATCTGCATATAAATTTCGCTATGCTCAGAATTTGTGCGAGGCGTTCACATTTGAATTAAGTAGAAAAAATATTATTTTTCAATATTGCGATCACGTAGTGAGCTCAGACCATGTGCAAATAAAAATTTGAAAATAAAAAATCGCTTTTTAGAAATCGATCTTTTAGACCTCGATTTTTTATGAATCGATTCGAATCGATTTAAAAATCGATCTTTTTTGGAATGAATCGCCGTCCTTACGTAGTTTATCTAATAAGTCTTTTCTCCAGACACCCGACATGTCCTAGAATGAAAATGATAGTCGTGCACTCGCCTGAATGTTCTGCAAATTGTTGTATGGGAACTGCTAGTATGTATTGTTCAGGTAAATGCATATTAATTATATTTGATATTGTTTTGGTCATAACTTTATTATATAATTAATTTATGGGTAGCTTTAGCTTTTACTAATTTTCATCTATTATCAAGCCCAAAATATTTAGTTCTGACATTCATTTCATCATTGTACCGTAAATATAGACATTTATCTACACCCATGCTTTAAATCCTCTATTAAATATTCTAAAACAGTTAGCTTATTGCCAACATTAAAACATAAATAAACAATCGAGGGCATGACTTCTTTTACGACTTTCTTCTAAGTCTCGTAGTTTCCGACTTGACCATTCCATTCCGCCCTTCTCAAAAAACTATCCTGTAGATTCTTCCGGTATCTTTTAGAGACGTTCTTCTGTCTTGCCCGATTTGCTCGTCTATATGGTATTATATTGTTAAGTCTACGGTTAAAACTGTTTTAAACAAGCAAATTATAGCTGATTTCTTTATTTATACTTTAACCAAACCTAAATTGGTCCCAGTATGATGTTTTTAATCAATTTGTACCTTTTGGTATTTTCATGACCGATCTATGGAAAATTTTATAGACTTCTATTCTTATCCCATATATTGGAAAATATAATGTAGGTATTCTTGCTTGGTATTTGTATTTCAAAAAGGATGCTGGGAGAGTTTCTTGCGACTCTTTCTCTCTCAGAGCGCCATTTGTTTCCGAAGCGGTAGTAGTATCTAGTTTATTAAAAGCGACATCAAATAGAATTCTAAAGGAATCAATTTTGAAAATAAATGCCTTTTATGCCTTTCATGTACACTTGACAACACAAACAAATTCAAATTCAAAAAATCTTTAGCCACTGTAAAACTTTTTAAGTTATTTAATGCAAGTCAGAATGAAGTACAAAATTTACAATATTATTCAAATGAGTATAACAATATTCACTAACAAAATTTAGAAACATTAATTCCAATTATCTTTATCATTCAAATAATCTTCAAATTATAATAGGCCTTAGATGTTAATTTATTTTTAACGATACATTTAAATTTTTTAACAGGTAATATTTTAATATAATTTGGGAGTTTATTATAAATACTAGCTGACCCGGCAAACGTTGTTTTGCCATATAAAGTATAATTCACGCGATAGTTTTATAAGTAATAAAATATTGCCTATATTATAGCCTGTACATCATTTTGTTCTATTGTCAATAGTTTTTGCAGCGCACGCAAAAATAGGTTTTCGATTTTACACCTTGTGTTACAAAATAGCAATTTTATTACGGATCCCTAATTTTGAAAAAAAAACATAGCCTATAGCCTTCCTCGATAAATGGACTACCCAACACTGAAAGAATCATTCAAATCGGACCAGTAGTACCAGAGATTAGCGCGTTCAAACAAACAAACAAACAAACACTGCAGCTTTATAATATTAGTATAGATAACACAATCCACTTTAAAAGATTTATTAATATTACGGAACCTAGTAGATGGAATATCTAAAGTACACTTAAAATGTCGGTTCATGTAGTTTGCAGTTAATTTCAACAGTAAAGTAATTATAGTAATGGTATAAAGGCTAAATGATATATTCTTTTAGGTGTTCCGTTTAATCAGCCTTGTGTCGATCCATATAACAACTTGCATTGCATTCAGCGTAATCCGAACAAAATGGGTGAGTTCACGACTTGATGTTGTTTTATAGGTTTCATGGCAAAAATTTGTTCTTGAAGTGAAAACTTCCTTAGCGGCGTTGAGCAGTTTTCTTGTGATGGGTATAAAATCTTAAACTCGCGTCAGGACACGTGACCTGATTGAAAATTCGTAAAACAGTCGTTGAAATTATGCACGAAAGTTGATTTTTCTGTGTACGATAGTGCCATAATTGAATATTGTATTTAACCAAATAAATAGGCATAGGTCTCTTTGCAGTGGAATTTCTTTTCATGCACATTTTAATTTTGTGATAATTGCTGTACAGGGCAAACGCCAGGGCAGCCAAACGTAAACTGCTGTCACTGCACATGGAAGACGAACAAGCAATGAGGAACCTTACCGATTCAGAGCTAACAAAAATGGCTGACATTTTGAGCAAGGAGATGAGGACTAAAAAGGGTATACTCTCATTTAATCTATTTAATGACCTCCACACAGCACATACCAAAATAAAGAGTATATGTACTTAAGTATGCATGCAAGTTATACTTCTTTGGCGTAAAACAGAGCAAAAATCCTTAAAATTATTTATTTCTCCTTCTATTCTACGTTTGTAGAAGAATATTGCAAAGATGGCTTTGACAATTAATTATTAAATAACGAATACGGCTGTATGGGCTTGAACCCTTTGCCTGTCATAATAATGGAAGAAGAAACCAGAAAAAAATAACGAATGTCGCAAACGTCAGAAAATTTTATGAACCAACTTCACCCTGTTACAGTGATGCGCGCGCATTTTAAAATTACACTCTCATAATTTTTTCATAACGTGCCAAAAGAAGTATAACTACAAAAAGAGTTGTTGGTGATTCTCAAAATAATTGTCAAGTGTCAATAATAATATTTGGTTTTTAGAATATAAAACAAATATTTTGTTATAGTTCCCTTAAATCTACGTATAGACTCAGGATGGCCTATATCAGAATGTTTCACGTGGGTCAGAAACTCGAACAAAGTCACAAATTAGTTCTCCAGTGATTTATTTCTTCTTAACTGCACAGATTAACAAAATATAACTCTAAAACACTTTAATTAGGTACAGATAATGATACTCTATTAAATCAAATCAGAAACTGTTAAAGATGGCGTCGGAAATAAGCGATTCCTCGAGCGCGTGGTGCGCTGCCGGTTCTCGATCCAAAAGTGACCAAGATGGCCGCCCCGCTCCCACCGGTGTGACGTTCCGCAAGAGTGGCAGCTGACAGCTGACATCTGTCATGCTGCCATTCTGTTCCGACGTCGTCGACAGCAAACGTCAAATGTCATGTGTCACGCCGTCATACGGATCATTGTACAACAATGTGTTATTTCTCTTACTCACGGGATTGATTATTGTAAAGCAGTTAGGGAAAATAAAAATAGTATTTGAATACAAATCACTTTTATTACAAATTTTACAATTATGATTTTTAACTTTCAAATGTAATACTCTCGCAATTATTTAACAACACTAACAATGCAGAATAAACAATTTAATCCCGAGCAAGACATTTTATGCCTCCTCACTCGCCTCACACTTCACGCCGCTACACTAGCGCCACCTCTCAGACATCCGCTGCTCACTTCACTTGGCTCATCACAATATAAAAAGGGCATGGCTAAAAAGTACATTCTATGTACTTGTAAGAAAATAACATAGAAAGATCAATTAATACGTAATTTTCAACTTTCATCTAAATTTGTCAGTTTTGATCTTAAAATATTAACAGATGCAACGATATATTCGTCAACTTCCGCCATATTGCACCATTGAAAATGTCAAAAATATTAGACGTTTCTCATAACTGATTAGTCATACATGTGATTATAGTTACTACAGTAGACATGCGGCTTAATTTGCAAATGTTTATTTTGGTAATTGTTAATTATTTGGT
This sequence comes from Leptidea reali, assembly GCA_949711725.1. Lineage (NCBI taxonomy): Eukaryota > Metazoa > Arthropoda > Insecta > Lepidoptera > Pieridae > Leptidea > Leptidea reali. Next base: position 12,624,755 of record CATIXN010000022.1, on the reverse strand, counting down.
TACAAAGTCACCTCAAAACTGTCTTTGTTTATATATTTTTTTGCATTATTTTTAGTTATCTTTTCAAATCTTGATGTGTAAATGTTTTTTTATGTAAAAATTTTCACTTAATTAGAGCGCCTGTAGGATTTTATATGCAAACATTCTCGCAGACGTATTACTAATTGTATAGTAACGTTTTCTTATAGCTATAACGAATATAAAACACCAAAAATCATTCATATACAATAAATTCGATAACTATGCGAGTGTCTATGGCTTAGATAATTTATACCTACGTCTAGATAGAGCATCTTGCTGTTAGACAACCGATAAAAACAGGCCCGGATGATTACTTTAGTGTGCGTGACAAGCTACGTCTTACACTCGCGATTTGTATGTCACTTTGTGTTAGTGTGCGTGCATTGCTCAGAATAAAGGTCGACGTCTTCACAGCTGTCACTCTCATGTCATATTTTGGTGGACGGAGTGTTCCGAAGAGGTGTTCAACCTGATTCCTGCCGCCGAATTCCACCTTCGCACGACACGCCACAAGTTAGGATATCATCCCAACCATCTGGATGTGTGACGGTCCTCCACAGTACGGTTTTCAAGGAGCTTTTTTCCACGTACTACAAAGCTGTGGAATGAGCTTCCTAATGCGGTGTTTCCAGGACGATACGAAATGGGTACCTTCAAAAAAAGCGCACACACCTTCCTTAAAGGCCGGCAACGTTCCTGTTATATCTCTGGTATTGCAAGAGAATGTGGGCGGCGGTGATCACTTAACACCAGGTGACCCGTACGCTCGTTTGTCCTCCTATTCCAAAAAAAAAAACTCGTCATGTGTAAGATTTGGAATGTAAACTGTTTCAGTACCACCGAAATTCATAAGTGAACGAGAAATGAAGAGACATTCCGAGAAAATATACAAATCGCTGCCCGAAGTTGTCCGGAAGAGGGAAGAAAGCAAGAAGGAGAGTATCAAAAAGACAAATTTGTTGATGGCCAACATGTTTAAGAGGGTAAGTAAGGTATTCTTTTACTAACGGTCATAAGATGGTCTTCCACTGAGGTTAGCTCGCGTCGAAGCTGATTGTCTTGATGATCAAAAGTAACAAGTGAGTTTTTGGTAGGATTTTCTTTTTATATTATTTATACATCTACATAGACTGTGGCAGCTATAACAACGTCGAAAAAAATAGACTTTGGAACTAACCTCAATCTTGTGCAATTCGCGCACGCTAACACAAAGTATCATACAAATCGCGAGTGTAAGACGTAGCTTGTCACGCACACTAAACTAATATACCTGGCCTGTTTTTATCGGTCGTCTTGCAGCAAGAGATACTTTTCGACGTTTTCACAGCTGTTATAGTCTTATCTAGATGTTTAAATGATCTGGACACATGAAATTTCTAAAATGATTGAATGAAATAATAAACGGTATTTCAACCGAAGAATTCCAATTGCGAATGTTGTAATAACTTTTATCTACACCCATGCTTTAAATCCTCTATTAAAGATTCTGAAACAGTTAGCTTATTGCCAACATTATAACACCCAATGTTCTAATAACCATTACATCATCCAAAAGAGTGTTGTAATGTTGTACTGAATTTCATAACAACACTCCTATTTTTTTTCATTCCCTTCATGCTCAAAGAGTTTTAACAGACAGCCACATTCTTATTGCTCGATGCGTGGTGTTTGTATGAATTTCAAGAAAATAATATTTTGGTTTTCGCGCGTTCCACACCACCAAAACGTCGCGCGCCGATAAAAAAGTATTATTCGAATCCTCGCCATTTTTCTTCGATATTTTTATTGTTTTGTTTACAAAAAATGAGCGATTAATTTCCAAAAGAACATAATATTCAAGTGAATTTTAATTTATCACTATACAAAATGTAAATTACTACTAAAATAAATAATTCTTTCATTAATACTTAGTTTATTTGTATATAATCAGTAATGGATGATATTAGGATACTACTAGGAATGCCTGTTTTAATGTTAGCAGTAAGCTAACTGTTTCAGAATTTTTTAGAGGATTCATATTTTGGGTGTAGATAAAGTCTTGTATGCAACTGTTGATAATTAGGTATTAAAACACTCATGTGATACTATTATCACACTCGGCTTCGCCTCGTGAGATAAATCCACATTCGTGTTTTAATACCCCTTATTACACAACAGTTGCATAAATAACTATGAATTGGCAATTTTAAAATTTAAAAACTTGAAATGGCGAGTTCCTGAATACATACTCCTCGTGAACCTAATAAAGAATATATTTCACGATAAGGACTCAACATCAGTGGGCAATATATTGTGTCAGCACTCTTTAAGAACCCAAATAGTTTAAATTAAAAAAAAAATACCTTTTCGCTATAATTGTAAATTTGGTTAAGTTACCCTTATCCCGTGTTTAATTATTAATATTATAATATTAATACTACTAATATATTAATATTAATTTATTAAATACCTCAATAAAAAGAAATTATCTAATATATATAAATTACGTGACACGTTTTTTGTCCGCGATGAACCCCTGAACTAATGAATGGATTTAAATGGGGATTACTTCATGGAGTGCAGTTTAGTCCAAGTTAAGAGATAGGATACTTTTTATTTCTATTTGGGACCCATAATTATTTTTATTTTCAATACAATTTGACGCACGGTTTGACAGTTCCGCTGTGAAACAATTTCATTAAAACAACAGTGAGCATTTTTTACGAAATAATTCTTGATATTTTGAAATATTATTGGCGAATTCCTATAAAACAGTTTTTTTTATTATCTACAGATTAACGTCTGTTGAGTCAGTTAGTATATATATATATATATATATATATATTTAACTAATGATAATGCGAAAGCTCATGGTCGCTAAGAGGGCAATGGAGAGGGCTATGCTCGGAGTTTCCCTGTGCGATTGAATCAGTAATGAGGAGATCCGTAGGAGAACCAAAGTCATCGACATAAGCCAAATGTTTGCGAAACTGAAGTGGCTGTGGGCGGGGCACATAGTCGACGGACAGATGGCCGTTGGGGCAGTAAATTCCTCAAATGGCGACCACGTACCGGAAGACGTAGTATTGGTAGGATGGACCGATGATCTGGTTAAGATGGCCAGAATACGTTGGATGAGGGCAGCGCAGGACTGATTGTGGTGGAGATCTTTGGAGGAGGCCTTTGTCCAGCAGTGTACGTCTTCCGGCTGATGATGATGATGCTTCTGTTGTTTAATAGCTTTATAAATTTACATAACTAAGTATTTTAACGTTATTTTCAGAATTTACAGAGAAAGACACTTCGGGGCGCTATCAACCTATCAAATTATAGTACTGTGGTAAAGTTTTGACATATCCGTGTTCGTCACGTATATAATAATACCTTTGTAATGATATTTTATTATATAATAATTATTATCATATTTTCTTATCGTCTTAATAAATGTAACTTTTCTAAAAGTGTGTTTACTGAAGCCCAGTTCAAAGAAGATCTAAATACTACGTAATAAAAGGTGGGCTGCCTTAGTAAAAATTTAAATTTAGTTTAGTATGAAACGTGCAGTCATTTGACATAAGTTTGACGTATAATCCGGCTAAGTTTGAAAGCGAGCAGTTGCTTATAACGTTGTGGACTTCGGCTATCTCCGTTTTTTGCAAGATTCCATCATCTGTCAATCTGTCAATGTCTGCACGTTTCATACAATCGAGTGAATCACTTTTTTTAGAGTTTCGCAGGCTGCCCAGCTAATCAGTTTCATGATATTCCGATTATTATTCCAAGGAGTCTCATGGCTATTAATCTATGATCCAAATGTTTTGAGTTTTCCTTAGTGTTAATTCCGCCAATATTTGTCCTAAAACAATTCGACACTTGTTTCGCCTTCACACGAGGCATCCTCAGGACATGTTGTCTCGCCAAATTCTGGCACGAGACTGAGTTTAGTCAAATATTGGTGGAATTAAAACTTAGGATAACTCAAAACATTTTGATAATTATGGATTTCAGCAAAGTAAAGCCTACTTCAATTTTTTTTTATTTATCTATGATACTGCAACCCTTTCGACAACCCCTCGGGCAACTACGATCATGGCTACGTAACGCCACATACCAATAACCTTCATAATACCCGATGGGCAAACCTTACAAGCTACTAGCGACGGTCGAGAAAAGCGATACCTGCTCTACCGAGACTGATCCGAAAACTCGTCAACTAAAACAAAAATGACCTCCAAATTGTGGAAGTAAGGTTAAACTTTAACCGATTAAAGGGATATATAGCACTAAATAAGCATTACAATTAGCATAACGTGCAGTCCCAAGTTGAAAGACTATCTGGTAAAAGACGAAACGGTTACTCATGTAGGTAATCCTGGAATGTACAGGAAGAGGTGACCAATGGGCAAAAATCCTCAATGATATGAAGTCGCTCCGAAAATTCGGTGCATCCCAGGAAAGTTTTAAAATTCTGGAAGGATCTGGTTGGAGTTACCGGCCTAACCTGCATACAAAATGGACATGAAATAGGAGCCCCCCATTTTACATCATAGGTACGATATGTACAGGCCTATTTTTATATTCAGTTGCCGGAATTCTAATCTATTAAATAAAGCACGAATAATTTAAGCCTGAAATCACATTAAAATGAGACTATCGATCGCTAAACGGATAAATACAATGTAATTCGGTTGTCGATTCTCCGGGCCTGCAACGTGTACGGAGAACGAAATGCCGATTACCTAATACCTCGCTTGCTAAATGAGCTGCCCTTCATTGAGCGGCAAATTTTAAATACTAAAAATATTAATTATAGAATAAAGGATTACCTATTACATAAATTATAGCAGCTAAGAGAATTTTGAACCTGCTAAGTCATATTTATAAGTTATATTTATTCGTTTTTAAGTCTTTTAAAATATTTTCACTGTGTTCATTTAATTTATAGCATAAGTTGTGAGTTGTGACGTATTATTAAGGCCCTATTCCACCACATTCAAGTAAACTATCAAGTAAGCTAATCACTGAGTAAAATCAATAGTAACATAACATGCGAATTTCACGTCCTTAAAGTAACACTAATCTTAAGATTAGCTGTCCCGTAACTAACTTGCCACATCTTCTGCCAATTAGCACGGTTACTTGACAGTTGCATGATATTATGTGCCTACTATTATTATCATTTGTTGTTTCGTGCATCTTTTCAGAGGTAGCATAAAAATAAATTATTAGATATGGATTTGTTCGATTTGATTGATCATCAATTGGACGAGTTAAGATTATAGATCTTTATATTATATTAATTATTTTTACTTTATAAGATATTTAATAATACCAAAATGTCCCTCTCGTGTAAAGTATGTAGTTCTCTCTCTTTTAATTTTATCCATAATGATATTCACACAAGTAACCACTAAATGACAAAAACTGTATTATACTATTTCCAGATGCTTTCTAGTTTCAAAGGTAAACAAACATCTGGCGCTAAACAGTGAAATGAACGCTCAACATTTAACAAATTCATAAATGACAATCTACAATGAAGTTTGACAAGTGATATTTGACGTAAAATTTAACTAATATGACGTGTGATAGATTCATTACTCGCATAACCAATCAGTAGTTACTCAAGACATAATTTTCGCTTGTGAAATTGGCAAAAGATACTCATAACATGTAGCTTCCAATTAACGTTAATTGAGAAGTTACTAATCACAGCTTTACTTGGACATGGTGAACGAGGCCCTTAGTGTTATTAGCATTAGTTGTTAACCTTTGTGGTTTTTTTAGATGTTTATTTGACCTAGTTTTATATCGGTATATGTAATATGATAAATAAATAAAAAAAAATTGTCTGTTAAAAGAGCAATAATGTCTTTAATGCCATTGTTGGGAATATTTAAATTTCCCTTTTTTCAAATAACCTTGGGTACTTTTTGTCACAGTAACATGTCTAATACATAGTATGTACTCTACTTCCAAAGATAGATATAATTTACTAGTAATATATGATATTTATGCTTACTTTTTCGATTTAAGTTTAAAGTTTATTTTTAACCGAAAAAAAGATACTATGCTGACCCATAGAAAAGTTGTAAAGAGATGGCGTATTTGTCGTTTGTGCGAATCAATGAACGCCAACTTACTGTTAAAATGCGTAGCTGCACCTTTTTAATATATCATTGCCTACGTCTGACTTACGGCCGTTCACAATATACTATGTACAGATAGAGATAAATTACTACCTTCTCCTGTCAGTAATTAGCTGTCAATAATCTGAAGCTGTCCCAATACATCCGATAAGTCATTCTTATCGCCTTATATTGGGACGCGTGAATTGCAATTTCCATACAAACTTCAATCGCTGGTAAGCTATACGTCGACCCATTGACAGACAGCGTGTACGGATAAGGTGAGTTACCGTCGATAATTTTATTGGGACAGAAAAGTCAACGATAGTTACGATTTTTATCTCAAGTAGGCCACAGCCGGAGATAGACTGAATTTTGGGAACGGCCGTTAGAATCACCTAAAATAAATATCTCAGAAATAATTAAAACAAATATGAATTTAATCGGATTTAATCAAATTAATGTAATACAATCTTACATTCCGATTGAGATTTTATTGTTCGGCGGACTATTTACCTGTAAAAATATAAAGAATATTAATATTTTATTAACTAATCTTAACTAAGATATTAATTCTATGAGCTAAAATATAATTTGAAGATAAATGCACGGTAAGTTATCGGTCTCTAAATTTTCTTGTTCAGAAAATACCACCTACCTTTTCAAAAGTACATTATTTTTATCAACCTAATGGATTATTATATTCGCATGGACTACGTCAATACTTCCATTCTAATATTTGGAATTGAAAATAACAATACTGGTTTTGAAGAAATTGAATTGAAAAAATGAACTTCAAATATATTATTACGATTCGTTATGTTTTAAAGTGATAACCCGTCTGGGATTAATTACACAAATAAAAGTAAAAAAAAAAATTATGAACAATGCGGGACTCGAACCTGCGACCTCTCGAGTTCCGTGCCACACAACAAGCCACAACCTGAAAGCAAGCTTGTTCGACTCTCAACTCAAGATTTGATCAACGATACGTCACTCGAACGGTTGGCTCAGTTGGAAGAGCGCTCGCACGGAACATGAGAGGTCGCGGGTTCGAGTTCCGCATCGTTATTTGTATATTATTACTTTTATATTTACATTTTTTGTCATTAAACGAAAGTTTCTATAATTATTAGATGCAATGGCAAGATTGTAAACTACAACAGAACAAAGGCGGTTTTTATTTTAATAGCTTAAATTTCCACACCGTCGAAGGTATGGAGAGCTGATGGGTTCAAGGGCTAGCACAGGACATAATTGATCAAATCAAATCGAATCAAGATCACTTTATTCACGTAGGTCAAAGAAATGACACCTATGATTGTAAAAAGTGTTTTCCTTTTACCATTTAAGTACCACCGCTTCGGAAGAGGCCGAGCTAAAATAACAAGAAGTGGCAAGAAACTCATCTCTTTTGAATCGAGATTTACAGCTTCCGCGTCTTACATAATTACAAATTATGTAAAGTGATGTAAAAACAATACTCAAACGAAAAATACGCCTACACGAGTAGGTCGAAAAAAATAAATGTAAATTAATAAATAAAGGAGGAGTTATTAAGTACAGTAGATGCATCAATCCACATTATTTGGTTTTAAGATTTTTTTTATGGAATGGGAGGACAAACGAGCGGTCACCTGGTGTTAAGTGATCACCGCCGCCCACATTCTCTTGCAACACCAGAGGAATCACAAGAGCGTTGCCGGCCTTTAAGGAAGGTGTACGCGCTTTTTTTGAAGGTACTCATGTCGTATCGTCCCGGAAACACCGCACAAGGAAGCTCATTCTACAGCTTTGTAGTACGAGGGAGAAAGCTCCTTGAAAACCGCACTGTGGAGGACCGCCACACATCCAGATGGTGGGGATGAAATCCTAACTTGTGGCGTGTCGTGCGAAGGTGATTTCGGCGGCAGGTATCAGGTTAAGAATTCCTACGTCTTTAAGAGAACAAGAATCTTATTTATAGGTTCAGTAGTCCTTGTCCATCTGTCAATAGCATTTCTCATGACGGTGTCATGTTGCAACCGGACCAACCAGAACCAGACCGATAGGGTGCTAGATGTCGTGTTTATCCTTATCAAATTGAAAAGTAAATACTGTTTGCATAATAATTGAATAAAATTATCACAATATCTTAGAATGTATGTGTGCGTGATATTAAAATTATTACCTACCACTTAACATGGCACCGGGCTGTTTTGTGTCACAGTTTTAGACGCGCCAACTGAAAACCATAACATAATATTTTCATAAATCGCCATTCTTAGAATAACCTTATTTGGTAATGGTTTGTCTTAATAATTTAATACAAAAAATAATTTAAATTAAATTCTATAAGACAAACTTGAAACATTATTACTGCGATGTAGGTATCTGTATATTATATAACATTCAATTTCAATTTATACTTTAGTTACGTACATAATCAGTATTGAAGAATACCTAAACGTAGACAATTTATAAATCTAGATAGATCCCTTTATTCATAGTAGTCTGCTAACTTAAAGCATTGCTAATTCTCAGTCTTCTTCTATTGACCTAAGTCAGAATGAGAAAAAACACTCCTTAGCGGCTGTTTAAAGTTAGCGGATCATTATGAATAAGGGGGAGAGTCTTTTGCTGTTAGAGAACCGATAAAAATAGGCCAGGTTTATTACTTTGGTGAGCGTACAAGCTACACTCGCGATTTGTATGACACTCTGTGTTAGTGTCCGTGAATTGCTCAACATAGAGGTTAACTCTAAACTCAATTTTTTCACAGCTATCATAGTCTATCTACACGACTTATAAATTAACTTGTGTGATAGAGGTTGAATAAAACTTTAATATGATGATGACTCTACGACTTCACACACCTCAGGCTATTTAAAGAGTAAATTTTATTTAGTAATTCATAAGGTTTTGACGTACAATAAGTATTTAAAATCTGATTTTGAATAAAAAAATATTTGAATTGAATGTGCATATCAGTTTAAAATGTAATAAGATTGTTCCTCTGTGAAGCTGTAGGGCTCCTAGCTTGCTTAAACCCAAGGGTGTTCCTAATCATGACATTCAGGTTTATAGATTTAAAAAAAAAAACGTTGTAACTTTTGTACCTAATAAAATTTGGCTATAAGAGTTTAACGTTCTGTTAATGTTGTTGCGCCCTTTAATCGAAGACTTGTCACATTTTGTCTTTCTAATGGGTCGTACAAATCAATATCTGATAAAGAAAAATCGATTTCTATTCAAAATGTCCGATAATTTTGTGCGAGTAATATTAGATTAAAGACGGTCTTTAAAATAGTAAGATAAGAGTTAAAATAAAAGTGGAGACGCTCCATCGCTTGAATACGGTAAATATAACACTTCTAGAATACACAACGGGGTTTCTTAAATTGAAATTCAAATATTTTTATTCAAAATAGGATGTGACATCACTTATTGAAAGTCAAAAAACTACCACCCATTCCAAAATGAATGCCTCAGACCTGAGAAGAATGGGCGCAACAAACTCAGCGGGATTTTTTTTTCATCGAATAAATATGTTTACAAAGTAATATTGTATAATTAAACTTATTATTTAATAGCCTGAGGGTGGTCACTCCATTCCCAATGTGTGGTATCATTAAGAAAGTCATTTATGTTATAGTAACCTTTAGCACACAAAGTTTTTTAACAATTCTTTTGAATAACGTTATACTTTTGTTTTGAACATTTTCTGGGATCTTGTTGTAAAAGCATATAGATCGCCCCACAAAAGACTTACTAACTCGACTTAGCCGAGTAGTAGGCATCATAAGTTTATGTCTGTTCCTGGTGTTAACATTATGGTTTTGACAGTTTCTGGCAAATTCACTTATGTGCCTATGAACATACATTAGATTATCAAAAATATATTGAGAAGCAACAGTCAAGATGTTAATTTCTTTGAATTTTGCTCTCAATGATTCCTTAGGACCTAGGTTATAAATAGCGCGAATAGCCCTATTCTGCAGCACAAATATTGTATTAATATCGGCAGCGTTGCCCCATAGCAATATACCATAGGACATAATACTATGGAAATAACTAAAGTATACTAGTCGCGCCGTATCTATGTCAGTTAATTGTCTAATCTTTTTAACCGCGTATGCTGCAGAACTAAGTCTGTTCGCCAATCCTTCAATATGGGGGCCCCATTGTAATTTGGAATCTAGAGTTATGCCAAGAAATAAAGCAGATTCCACCGGTTCTATCACCTCTCCGTTTAACAAAACATTTGCATTTACATTTTTGACATTTGGTACGGTAAATTTAATGTATGTAGTTTTCTTGCTATTTAACGATAGGTTATTAGCGCTAAACCAGTACACGATGTCAGATAAAATATCGTTCACTTCGTCATACATAGCTTGGTTTCTTTTCACTTTGAAAATCAGTGAAGTGTCGTCCGCAAACAATACTACCTTATGTATTTTCTCTATAAGATTAGGAAGATCATTTATATAGATAAGGAAGAGGAACGGTCTAAGAATAGACCCTTGTGGTACCCCCATACTGAGAAGAGTCCTAGGAGATCTCTTGCCATTCACGTCGACCCTATGAATTCTATTGTTTAGATATGAAGTCAGAAGATCGAGCGCAGTTCCTTTTATGCCATAGTGGTATAGCTTCCTGACCAGCGTTGAATGTTGAACACAATCAAAAGCCTTAGATAAATCACAGAAGATGTCAAGTGCATTTGCGATTCCTCCCAGGCATCAAAAATATTCTTGATTAGCTCAACACCTGCATCCGTTGTTGAACGTCCCCTAGTAAAGCCAAATTATTTCAAATGAAGTAACTTATGAGAGTTAAAGTAAGTAAGCATTTGGCTTAAAATTATTTTTTCAAAAATTTTACTAAGGGTCGGCAAAACCGACACAGGACGATAGTTATTCGCGACTGCTAGTTTTATTACATACAGAGAAAACTCGCAAACACGTCGAGGATAACCCTCTGACTTAATAATTAAATATAGACCTTACCTCCCAACCCAAATCCAACACCGATTGCTTGTGTAATGCTTTTTCCATTAGTACCTGTGTAACATAAATTCACATAAACACAGTTTCTAACGAAAAACACCAGTGCGCTTGACCTGTTGTTGCGGCTCAAAGTGGGTGCCGTTGTCATTTCAGGTACATAAGACATTCTATCTTTGATATCCGATCCAGGCGAACGAATAGTTTGTTTTGTTGTAAGCTACAATTAAAGTTACTGTTATGGGAAACTGTCGTAGAATTTGAAATTTGCAAGAAAATTAAATGCAATACGGATGATACGACATGGATATCATCCTGGAAACACCGTACCAGGAACCTCATTCCATAGTTTAGCTGCACGTGGAAGAAAGTTCCTTGAATACCGCACTATAGATGAACGCCAGACACCCGGATGGTATTCTAGTCTGTGACGGGTCGTGCTAGGGTGGTTATAGAAATCAGGTCTCAGAGGGCTCGATAGAAGACACAAATTTCTTCCGGCACGCGTCGACAATTTTCCAAGAGAGACTTGCATATCCCTCGCACAAGGTAACTCCAGTATTGTTATGGTTATGGTAGGTATCTACATAGCAATTCGTGCTAGAGGCATCCAACATCTAATTGATATGCTGCGAAACTAGTGTTCCACTTACAAACACCCTCGGAAAGCCCAAATGATGGAAGTTTTGAGAGGAGCGGCTTGCAATCACGATCGATGGACTAGTTTTATAGACTGTATCTGCCAGGCCTTCTCCCTTGCTTTCAATAGTTGCCGCCCATAAACGTGTAAGGCACCAGAAGATCGCCCGCCAACCGACTATGGCGAAAGCCGTACTGTCGATCGCTGATCAACTTGTATTGATAAGCGACCGTATGCTAAGATTTGATGTCTAATAATGCTTTCAATTACTTTGGAGAGTCCGATCCTCGACAGGAAACGGTGATTGTACGGAAATGTATTCCTAACTTATTTCTTGAAATTTAAGTAACCTATTCCTTTAAACCCTTTTTTATTGTTTTTCTATGTATTGAGACAGCTTACTTTGTGTAACATTTTCAACCATTTGAGCAAGCCTTCTTTTTTTGTTAAATTAAATTTTCCCTTCTTACCTTGGCCGTAACCG
>CATIXN010000022.1:12573559-12612505 GCA_949711725.1 Leptidea reali | reverse complement strand
ATATCAAAACAATTTATTGCAAGTAGGTGTTTGAAATACACTTTTTTAAGTCAAATAATTACAAAACAATAATTTATACGCTATCATATGATCTTGCCCGCTTGTCCAGTAAAATTATTAGAATTTCCTGTTGAAAGTAATACATGTTTGTGTACTGCGGTGATTATACGGAAATGTATTCCTAACTTATTTCTTGAAATTTAAGTAACCTATTCCTTTAATCCCTTTTTTATTGTTTTTTTTTTATGTATTTATATTATATGAGACAGCTTACTTTGTGTAACATTTTCAACCATTTGAGCAAGCCTCCTTTTTTTGTTAAATTAAATTTTCCCTTCTTACCTTGGCCGTAACCGACACCTTTTCCTAGACCGACACCTTGGCCGGCACCATTACCGCCACCTGAACATAATATCATGTTATAAGTAGTGTCCACCTATGAATAGTCTCATCCCAAAATGTGTGGGACGGAAAATTGATAAAATTGAAATTTGGTAGGAATGTTTCATTGACAATACATAAAAGTCAAGATTGAACTGACACCTCTTTGTTTTAATTCAAAAAAGCCTATGCATCATGGTCTTTGGCCACCACCCTTATATTTTGTTAAATCATATCAAAACAATTTATTGCAAGTATGTGTTTGAAATACACTTTTTTTAAGTCAAATAATTACAAAACAATAATTTATACGCTATCATATGATCTTGCCCGCTTGTCCAGTAAAATTATTAGAACTTCCTGTTGAAAGTAATACATGTTTGTGTACTGCGGTGATTATACGGAAATGTATTCCTAACTTATTTCTTGAAATTTAAGTAACCTATTCCTTTAATCCCTTTTTTATTGTATTTTTTTTATGTATTTATATTATATGAGACAGCTTACTTTGTGTAACATTTTCAACCATTTGAGCAAGCCTCCTTTTTTTGTTAAATTAAATTTTCCCTTCTTACCTTGGCCGTAACCGACACCTTCTCCTAGACCGACACCTTTGTCACCATTACCGCCACCTGAACATAATATCATGTTATAAGTGGTTTCTACCTATGAATAGTCTCATCCCAAGATGTGTGGGACGGAAAATTGATAAAATTGAAATTTGGTAGGAATGTCTCATTGACAATACATAAAATTCAAGATTTAATAGGGGATGTGACTGAGAGATGGACACCTCCTTGTTTTAATTCAAAAAAGCCTATGGATCATGGTCTTTGGTCACCACCCTTATATTATGTCAAATCAAATCAAAACAATTTATTGGAAGTAGGTATTTGAAATACACTTTTTTACGTCAAATAACAATTACGTTCTATACATGGCGATATCATTCGCAGTCTGATAACGGAATGGCAAAAGTGTGCTTTAAGATAATCTAAGCACACTTTTCTCCTTAGTAGTGTGTCAACTGTGTGTCAATCAACAAGCCTAAGTGTTCTATTAAAAGTGCTTAAATAATACATTAACGACTCAAAAGATGATGGTGTGACTTGTCATCGGTAAGGTTATTTTATTAACATAAGATTGATATGCGAAAAGCGTAATTAATTGAATTATAACGAATATTTGTTCATTAAATATGGTACAATTATTGACAAGTCCCCAACAAGACCCGCTTATCAGAATGGGACAGATGAAAGGAAACAGTCAGAAATGAAAACAATAGAGTCGCTCTTTTTAACCGACTTCAAAAAGGAGGAGGTTATCAATTCGTCGGTATGTTTTTTTATGATTGTTACCTCAGAACTTTCGACTGGGTGAATTTTATAATTCTGTTATTTATTGGAAAGGATATACTTCAAAGGTAGTTTGGTGATAGTTTGGTTGGGTTCTGATTCAAGATGTGTGGAACGGAACATTGATATAATTGAAATTTGGTAGGAATGTTTCATTGACTATACATAAAAGTCAAGATTGAATAGGGGATTTGACTGAGATATGAACACCGCTTGTCTATTTAATTTAAAAAAAGCCATGGTATTCGTTCACCCCTACCAACCTCTATATGTTCTTGCCCGCTCCTCCATGAAATTACAAGAACGCCTTATACAAAGTAACACGAATTATTATGTACGCTTTCATTATGGAAGCTTGCTTTAAGTGCCACCATGATATGGCCAACATCTTGGCCGACCCTACTTCCTCCACATCAAACACAATATCATAAGTGGATCCCACTTGGGTAGGTGCTTCCACCTAGGACATTGAGAACGTTTCTGGATTCTGATTAATGAAGGCAGATATATATATATATATATCTTTTACATTTCTACATAGTTTGAAAATATTTGCAAAAACGTATTTCAGTCGTTCGTTCTGTGGAGGACCGCCAGACATCCAGATGGTGGGGGTGATATCCTAACTTGTGGCGTGTCGTGCGAAGGTGGAATTCGGCGGCAGGAATCAGGTTAAACAGCTCTTCGGAACGCTCCCCGTGATAAATGCAGTAGAAGACACACAATGAAGCGACGTCTCTACGCAACGCCAAGTGATCCAGCTGTTCACAGAGCACTGGGTCCCCGACAATTCGAGCTGCTCTGCGTTGCACGTGGTCAAATGGATCGAGCTGATACTGGGGTGAGCTGGTGAAAAAATTCGCAAAGAACGATATTTTTGTTTTATATGCTGATTCCTACATTTGAAGCCTTCAACACATTAGCTAAATGTATGAACTTGGCGATTCTAGCTTCGACATCACCTATCCCGTACTTTTCGGTATAATCCTGTGTCCGTTACATTTTTGAAATATCAGATGCGGGCAGATTATTATGAATTTTTATCCCTGCACGGTGCGTTATTCATAAAGTTCATCCCAAAATCGTTAATAATCTCACCTGTTCATGGTTCGTATTCACATTTGAATCATTCGAATTTGTTCAATATTTGCCTGTTTACGAAAGTCAAGAATAATTATCAAGACCTGTAATAATTATCAAAAACAGAGCTGTAGTTTTTAGATATCCATAATTGTATGAGTTTTAACTCCGCTGTTTGCAATTAAATTTAAATTTTTACGTGATAAAATGATTCCGGTATCTTCTTCTTTAGCCGTTCTCGACCTCTAAGGTGTAGGCCTCCTTCAGCTTATGCCATCTTTTCGGGTCTTGAGCAGTTTCCAACCACTTTGTTCCCGCCAGTCTTTTGATATCGTCGTACCAACGCATCTACGGTCTTCCTCTCGGGCGTTTCTCACCCCACGGTCTCCATTCTATCACTGCCTTCCAGCACGAGCCATGATTGCGGGTGACATGGCCAGCCCACTCTCATTTCAATTTCGCCACACGTTCCGGTATAATAAATATTATTTAACAGTTAACGGAGCAATGGGCTATGGTGTAGGTAAGGCATTATAACATTGTGTCCGCGATTGTTCGACGCGGATCAAGGCGATGACTGCTCGTGGCTCGCCACCTTCCAAGACCCGTTTGACGAGTTCACACAATCTACAACTATCACAAACAGTGAGTCTATGTAGGTAAGTAATTAAGAAAGTGAAAATGTACACTGGACCACGGACTGATAGCCGTCTTATGAAGGGCTTAAGTTGTCTAAGAAGCGGCCTGTCCCAATTTTATCTTACGGGGATTTTGCGATGTCTAGAATATAATCCCCCCACCATTTCTACTGTTTCACTTAGACCGATTAATTAATTGACGTATATGTATTTATAATATTATCATCTTACCAGGGCATGGTATTCCAATAGATGTGGATTTCTGTAAAAATATACAAAATAATTGAATATATATTATATACATTGTAGAGAGGGAAAAGAGGAGAGGTGGAGATGTCTATTGAAGGCAATGTCTCCCTGGCATCCACACACAGGTGGAGGCGCGGATACCCGCGACCGACATATGGGCCCCGTTTCGACAAATTGACAGTGAAATTGTCGTTGTATCATTAAACTTAAATTAGTTTTGTAATATTTTTCTATTGGATTTTATTAATTATTTAGATGCATAGCTTGTTTGTGAATTTTTGATAGGTGGTAGTAGCAAAATTTTGAGCCAAAGGTTGAAAATATATGTTTTTCCGCCGGTATGTTTGAAGGACAACGGCAGGGGGTATGAAGTGTAAGTTAAGCAAGTGTTCACGCAGGAATAATAAACAATTGAAACTCTGCTTAATTAAGTACTACAGTAATCTCATTATATAAAATCAAATCAACTGTTAGCAGAAAGTTGCGGGTTTTATATTTTTTTCGGACATCCCATGTTTCTAAAACAAACACTTTTTCATCGGGGTTGCTGAGTCATTTGAAAATGTTAAAGAATCTAAACAAAATTTCAGTCTTTGTTCGGCTCGTGGAAATAGTAGAACTCTTAAATTTCTAGGCATGAAAAGACCTAGGATATTATAGAGAATGCTAATGACAGGAGATCTCTCGGGACTACCCTCTAATATAGTTCCTAGTACCACTAGGGTCTATTCTTGGGTTTTCCTCTTCATTATTTACATATGCGATCTACGTCATCTTGTAGAAAATGAACATAAGGAGCATTAATTATAAGTTTAATTATATTAATAATTAATTAATATATATAAAATTTACTACTAAATATAAACTTTAGATGCGAGTATTTTTTAAACGTAGAGGAAGGAGCTAATTAGTTATTTAAATTATTCTGCAGTACGGCCCGCCTACTTGAACTCAGTTATTTATATGGTATATTCTTGGGAAATGTGGCTGCCACTACCACATCTGTGCTACTGAAGACCTAGTGGCGCTATTAAAAACTTAGGTCATTGAAACTTAAAATCATATATATAAGATTCTCGTGTCACAATGTTAGTTACCTTATTCCTTCGAAACGGCTTTACTGATTTTTACCAAATTTTTATGCATATTCAGTAAGTCTGAGAATCGGCTACTATCTATTATTCATCCCGTAATATTTTGTATTTATTTTTTTATGATATACAACCCTAAAACCCGGTAGCAAGATGGCAATGGATCAATACTTACAATAATTGTAGTACGATAAATTTGGTAGGTCTGAGAATCGGTTGCATCTACTATTTACACCCCAAATTTACACCCCAAAAAAAAAATACAAGGTTTGCTGGATCAGCTAGTAATTTATAAAAATTAACATATTAACTGTTGCAACATAATAATAATGATAGATATATTATTTGTAAAAAAATATTTAAAAAATACTTACAGTTCCCATGAAGGCCACAGCCAAAAGGACGAAGAATAAACTGAGTTTGAACATATTTCTTGTTCGTATTTTTCAGTAGGTGAAGGAAAGGCCAAGTTCTTTTACTAATAATAAATACAATATTTCATCAGCTTTTATAGCGAAACCCGTAGTAGCAATGTGTGTATTTGAGAGGAGATTGGGGTATCATACAACTTTCATTAATATGAACAATAACATATTTAAATAAAAAATAAATTTTAACAAGAGTAAATTGCGTCCAATAGTGAGTGACTTTCAGCATTATTTATTGCAAATAATTACTATTTTTGCATGTTAATACTCATACAATATTAATAAAAATATTTAAACATTGTACATACACGGCCTTACAAATAAACTTGGTATAAAGTTATAACTAATCATAAACCAAGAAAATGTAAAATGTTTACAAATAGACATTTTGCTTACGATTAGTTAATTCGGTCATATGGCTGCTTGTCATTCGGAAAACTTCATAATTATCATTGTATTGACAGTGTTGTCAACGATATTGTAAACATTTTGCATATTCTTTATTTATGCTTAGTTATAACTTTATACCAAGTTTATTTGTAAGGCCGGTACATTACACATAAATATTATTTTAGGAACTTCTTTCTGATCATCTTATCAACGGAGTGCAGATCGTCTTCACGCCATGCTACCTTGAACGACGTTATTCGTCGGGAAATTGTTATTGTCAATTTGTCGGCTTTTCTAGAGCTGACCTGTATTTCACGTGACGGTGGCGAGAGGTCTGATGGTAAGTCGTAGATATCTTGAAGTCATGGGAGGATGCTGGTGTGGATCAAGACGTCTGTAGACAGGATAGCGAACAATGCCACGTCTAAAGCGGCAGGTGCAGCACCGAAGGTGCTGAAAACCTTAAGCCTTAGGTAAGGAAATATGCATCAAAGAGACTATGTTTTTAGGGTCATTCAGCATGCCGTGGTGATATTATTTTTTCCACAGTTTCCATGTGGTGAGTATGTACTCAGGTAACTTATAAGATGATAGGAACAGGCTTATATTATCACTCTTTACTAGCTTCAAAATAAACTCATCATGTCCGTATGTTATGATCATACATTTCGCGACTGCCTGTGATGGTATTGATATGTGGCATAAATAACTGGTTTTTAAATGTTTAAAGTGTAATTATTGTTTAAAGTAATATTAATCTAGAAGCTGCTATTGAAGAATACTACAGTTGAACCAAACAATTGGATTTTGTAACTAAAATCCTGTTAGTAACAAATAAGTGTTATACATTATAATATAATAATAATAAATATCCATGATTAGGTTAACGACGGACGGTACAAAGCGCTCTACCATTCAACCTTTTCCAATCAGTGAAAGCTCACAAGGGTTATGCCGGCTGTTACTTAAGTGTCCCGGTGCCCTAGTACCCAGTAAATATAGGCCTATTGAAGTCCTAAGCACTTCGGGGAAATATTCAGTACTGTTATGCATAACATTGGTTGTGTATAGGAAGAGGGACAACGTGAAGTTTGCTCCAGTTAATAGAAAAATAATCCCAGCGTATGCTGGAGTACAGGAAGTTACTTATATTGATTTAAAAAAAGCCTTTTAAGCGGATGATCACTACTGTCTACTCAAGAAAATGGTCGACATAGGTTTTAAGCCTAACATACACATTGTCATCCTTGATCAGCTTGTTAAGTGACTGGTGACAATAATGTCAGTTGTTTGTCACAGGTTCCACTCAGAGGAACACCGTATCAGGTCAGGTGTAAGCCAGGGTAGCAATTTATGACGAATCCAATTCATTACTATGGTTAATGATCTACCAGGAATCGTGCGTGAATCCACATTTTTTCTATATGCCGATGACTTCAAACTTTCGCTAGAATTAAAATGGGAAGGAAGGAAGTGGATTGTTACACCGAATTACTAGATGACATTAAGATGTAAGAAATTAAGAATTAAAAAATTCAGTTAGGATAACCAATTATATTTGAAAATTGACCAAGTAGGCCTTGCCAGCCTTTACGGCAGCTCAAAGAGAATGAACAAACAAAATGAGCTATAACTTAATACGCTTTTATATAAGCGCCGATTGAAACCAAATAGACATACGCACATGTTGGAACGAATTCTATCTACGAAGATATCTAAGATAGCCACTTCTACACCCTACGCTACTAGTTCTTGTCATGTTGGGGTATGAAAAACTGGAAATTAGAAGGGACATTGGCTTCGTTGGATATGTTTTGAAAATTTTGCGTGGTATGGTAAATTGGTGAGTCATGCAGTCCTGCTACAGCGAATAGGGCTATGGGTACCGGATGGACACGTGGACGAGAAACGTAAAAGGCGACAGCAGTTGTCTGTAATTCAGCTTGAGAACTAATATTATTCGAGACACTGCATTCACAGTCGCATTGCGAAATTTAAACGTACTCTCACATAGTTCACCGATTTGTTTATTGTCACACTGATCGAGTTCCGAATTGGGGTAGTTCGTGTCTGTTCTGAACTGAAGTGGCAGTGGTCAGGGCACATAGTTCGACGGACAGATGGCCGTTGGGGCAGTAAAGTCCTTGAATGGCGACCACGTACCGGAAGACGCAGTGTTGGTAGGCTTCCCACAAGATGGACCGACTATCTTGGTCAAGATCGCCGGGATACGTTGGATGAGGGCAGCGCAGGACTGATGTTCGTCGAAATCTTTGGGGAAGGCCTTTGTCCAGCACTGGACGTTTTCGGGCTGATGATGATGACGTGTCTGTTCTAAATATAAATATTTATTAACTGGATAAATAGGTACAGATGTTACATTTATATTAGATTACTTATTATGTTTAAATATGAAAAATTCCGCAAATCATGTATCGCAATACGAGTACGTTATCCCGACGGAATGTCAGTGACATGACAGTTTCCTAAATACGAATGTACTCTGTGGAAGACTGTGACTGAACGTATAAGTTAAATTCTCTTTGACGGTGACTAGTAGTAGTTTTGTTATAAATAAATTAAATTACAACTTAGAATAATATATTTTAATTACTTAAAACAGTTGAAAGTATTTTTGATTGATAATGCTAGTAGTACTATTACATAAAATTACACTTATAATTAATTTGGTAGGTAAAAATAAGAAAAGGTAATAAAGAATTATTTGAAATCGTCATTTAAAATTATAATAATATGTATTATTATTTCAATAAGAACGTTGTGTTGGTGTGACTAGGTGGGATAAAATGCTGGTAATAACCGCTTCAACAATTTCACCCAGATAATTCTTGCGATCTTTCTGTCTTCTTTTTTAATTTAACAACTGTCCCTATATGCCTCAATTGCGTTATTCAAACACAATAAAATATCTGTTATATTAATTTCTTTGTAAAATGAACTATTATTAAAATGAATTATGTGTGTAAATTAACACAGGTGTTTAGTCGGTAAACATACCTACCTGCTAACGCAAATTTTCAATGTGAAATTTTTAGGCGCTATCTCTGGTGTTAGTGTGGAGTGCTTGTAAGCTATCCGCAATAAGGTGTATGAATACTTCTTTATAATACCAGTAGGAGGCTCTTTTGCACATTATGCCGGGTAGATTATGGGTACCACAACGGCGCCTATTTCTGCCGTGAAGCTGTAATGTGTAAGCATTACTGTGTTTCGGTCTGAAGGGCGCCGTAGCTAGTGAAATTACTGGGCAAACAAGACTTAACA
This sequence comes from Leptidea reali, assembly GCA_949711725.1. Lineage (NCBI taxonomy): Eukaryota > Metazoa > Arthropoda > Insecta > Lepidoptera > Pieridae > Leptidea > Leptidea reali. The sequence continues at coordinate 12,603,608 of CATIXN010000022.1, read as the reverse complement.
TCTTATGTCTTAAGGTGACGATCGCAATTGAGGCCATGAGAGCCAGAGTGGCCTAATTTAACAATAGTTTTCAGTAGTAAGGAAGAAACACAAGCCCAGATTTAAAAAAAAATTTACTTTAGAAATTCAAAATATTTTATTATTCTTTGGTGCTCAAATCTCTTAATATGTAATATTCTTTATGATATGGACTATATGGAATGATATGAACCCTAGGCACCATTACAATTTTTTTTTGTTAGTTAGGCCACTTTGGCATTTGGGTTTTAAGATATATTGAAAAAAAAAAGCTGTAAGTCCAAAGTATTTATTATAATAAAAGTATCCTTACATTAATAAACCTTCCTTTCATGCATCAATCGCTATCTATTTCTTCATCTTCCAGATGCAAATCATTCCTTACTGAAGCATTGTCCTTAATATAAGTATAATAGTCATGAAGCACCGGGGGAATGTATTGGAGAAGTTCCACCAAATCCTTTTTTTTCTCCACACTTATTTGTTTTCCCACTGGATACAAAAGATCAAGCTGTAAATTGGCTAAAGCAATAGAATTTCTTTTCTTCAAGTCCACATTTTCAAACAGGACCTCTGCATTATTTAAATATTTAAAAAATATAGTGAATGGGTGGTTTTTGTGATAAAGGAACCACTGAATACTAAGCCACTTTACTTTTGATTTTTCTGCAGTGACTTTTCGATTGGTAATATTATTTTCCAGTTTTTTTAGTTGACTAGAAATCTTCTTTGGTAATTTTTTTTTATGGAATAGGAGGACAAACGAGCCGCCCACATTCTCTTGCAACACTAGAGGAATCACAAGAGCGTTGCCGGCCTTTAAGGAAGGTGTACGCGCTTTTTTTGAAGGTACCCATGTCATATCGTCCCGGAAACACCGCACAAGGAAGCTCATTCCATAGCTTTGTAGTACGTGGAAGAAAGCTCCTTGAAAACCGCACTGTGGAGGACCGCCACACATCCAGATGGTGAGATGATATCCTAATTTGTGGCGTGTCGTGCGAAGGTGGAATTCGGCGGCAGGAATCAGGTTGAACAGCTCTTCGGAACACTCCCCGTGATAAATGCGGTAGAAGACACACAATGAAGCGACGTCTCTACGCAACGCCAAGTGATCCAGCTGTTCACAGAGCACTGGGTCCCCGACAATTCGAGCTGCTCTGCGTTGCATGAGGTCAAATGGATCGAGCTGATACTGGGGTGCGCCAGACCAGAGATGACAGCAATACTCCATATGTGGCCGGACCTGCGCTTTGTAGAGCGCTAGAATATGGGCCAGCTTGAAGTATTGCCGTGCTCTATTGATGACGCCCAGCTTCTTCGAAGCCAATTTGGCTTTGCCCTCCAGATGGCCACGGTATTGGCAATCGCTCGAGATTTCGTGACCCCGTATTCCGATACTAGGCGAGGCTTTAAGGGAAGTGTTATCGAAGAGCGGTGATACGACAAATGGGGTTTTTTTAGTGGTAAACGCGCAAACTTGAGTCTTCTGGGGGTTAAACTGGACAAGGTTCAACTTAGCCCATTCCGCGACCTTCTCGAGAGAGGACTCGATAGAAGACTCGAGTTTCTCCCGGCACTGGTCGACGTTTTCCCGAGAGAGACGTGCGTGGCCCGTGTATACGGCATCACCAGTGCTGTCGTCTGCATAGCAATGTATGTTGGAGGTGTCCAACATATCATTGATATGCAGAAGAAACAGCGTGGGAGATAGCACACAGCCTTGGGGCACTCCAGCGTTCAGGGGCTTGGGATTCGAGCAAAAACCGTCGACAACGACTTGTATGCTGCGCCCAGTGAGGAAGCTGGAGGTCCACTTGCATAAGCTCTCGGGAAGCCCAAATGATGGAAGTTTTGAGAGGAGCGCCTTGTGCCATACACGATCAAAGGCCTTCGCTATATCCAGGCTAACTACCAGGCCTTCCCCCTTGCTTTCAATAGCCGCCACCCATCTATGTGTTAGGTATACCAGAAGAACACCTGCCGAACAAACATGGCGAAAGCCGTATTGTCGGTCGTTGATCAACTGGTGACCCTCTAGGTATACCAGAAGTTGGCGGCTAATTATGCTCTCCATGATTTTGGAGAGCAGGGAGGTTATAGCAATAGGCCTGTAGTTTGCCGGATCCGAACTGTCTCCTTTTTTTTGGATCGGATGGACAAGGGCTGACTTACATGAGTCAGGGACTACGCCTTTGGAATAAGAGTACCGGAATAAACGCGTTAGCACCGGCGTCAACTCAGGGGCACACGTTCTAAGCACGATTGGAGAAATGCCATCCGGCCCGCTCGACTTCCTGACGTCCAACGAAAACAGAGCTCGCCTTACAGGTTTCTGTCTGAACTGTACTTCAGGCATAGAGCTCTGACACTGCGGAATGGTCGGAGGTGTTTTTCCGTTGTCGTCAAGAGTCGAGTTGGAGGCGAAAAGTGCGCACAGGAGATCGGGTTTCTCTTTTGCCGTATGGGCCAGGGCAACCTATCCCAATCTGCTGACTTGTAGTGCCAAACGCGGCGGGTCGCTGGTGGTCTGCGACGTTGGCGTCAGATGGGCACTACAATCCTGACCAGGCAATGGTCGGACGTTCCGAGAGGGGCGTCGACAAAGACCTGGTAACCATCGGGATGTGTAGTCAGCAGAAGATCTAATAAGGACGGCATGTGGCTATCCACATCCGGGAGCCGCATTGGCGACTCAACCAATTGGGACAGACCATACGCCAATGCAAAATTATGCACAGATCGCCCTGCGTAGTCTGTCGTACGTGATCCAAGCCATTCGGCATTGTGCCCGTTGAAATCACCCAAGACTACGATTTCTGCGGAAGGGATCTGTGCAAGCACGTCGTTAATTGCCGTTTGAAGGCAGCCCTTATGGTGATCGGTTTCTGCGTTACCACTATGGGACCTGTAGACGCACGCATAGATGCGGACGCGGTCCACTAAATCTAGGCGGAGCCAGAGAGTAGACAGGTCCCTACCCTCAAAATTGCCGAGACGGCGACAGCAGATATCCTCCCTAACGTACACACATACCCCGGCATGATGCATAAAATTGTGCTCAGTTTTGTACCCGGGGTGCGATAAATATGACATATCGCTAGGTCCAGATTTCTGCGTCTCCGTAAGGAAACACAAGGCCGGCTGCGCCGTCTCAAGGTGGTGGTGGACGGCGTTTAAGTTGGAGTGAATTCCCCTGATGTTACAAAAGTCCACATTAAGCGTGGAGCGGGGTGCCGTGGTGTTACTGCCTCGTTTGTCCTTTGTCATGCGCGGTACTGTGCCCTCCCCAGAATACGATTTATAATTTTAAAAGGATTTTTCTTTCTTGCAGCCCTTATAACTTCAATCCAATCATCAGGTATGAAAATATTCTTAAAATATTTTTTATTTTTTTCTATCAATCCGAAGTCCTAATCACACGCCAAATAAGAATGACCACTGACAAAAAATTTATGGTCTATATTTTCCACAACATAGTCTGGATGACTAGTGATATATTGACAAAGAGTGGCCATTTTTATGTTGCGGTTCTGGCCCCCACATTGGTCAGAATATAAAATTAACCTCTTAGTCTTGACATGGTCTTTAATGTTTCGCAATAAACAAGATCCTACTTCTTGTGGTCCTCTCGAGGCTTCTGTTTCATCCCATACACACATAGTTGCGTTGTCATTTGTAGCATCATGTATGTCTAGTACATACGTCCACAGCTGCCTTTTATAATAACACACACCCGTTGACACTACTGGAGTAGGCAATGTTTTCATTAGGTCGAATACAATGACAGTCACATCTGAGTCTTCTTTAGCAAAGTTTTTATCTTTCTTGTAATTATCTTTAGCAGAGTCAGCTTTTGAGAGGTGTATCTTTTTTTGTATCTCAAACTGGTCCTTTTCTTCTTGTGAATGAGCTGCATCTATCTTAATCTTCAGATTGTCACATTTCTTGCATGAATCGGATATAGGTGCATGGAATGATAAATTAAATTGTTCATTAAAAAATTTCCGGAACATAAAATCTGTTACCTTTCTGACTCTGAAGTAACATCACAGTATATGGAATACATTTTTGGCAAACTTAGATCTGACGCTAAGAATCTTTTTTTTATACTCTTGTGTAGTGTGTAGTGTGATTCATATTAGGGAATTTATCAATAAATGTTTTTACTTTTTTAACCTTTTCTTCAGTTGTCTTATTGACAGGAACATGCTTTCCCCTTTTATCAATAGGTTGTATAGGGATGGACAATTTCGTTTTTAAAACTCTGGTTATTCTTCCATCAGATACTGCAAATACTTTCTTGAAGAATTCTTTACATACCGTAGTAGACAATCCATTGGAGTTTGGAACAGTATACACCCGGGTATTGGAGCATCTTTTTTTAGGTAACACTTTTACCAATGAAAATAGGTAAGATGACTGCAAACTAAAACTTTCCATGGCATAAAACCCCACGAAGAGTTCTTTTTGCTGTGCAGCAGCAACTTTATTGTGGCATTTTAGTCCACATCTACATGGAATATCTGTGTTTATATTTTTCGAAAGTACAGTGTTACCTTTTGTATTCACATATTCCTCCCCTCTAGCGCGTTTTGCTTTGCGGATATTCTTTTTCCACTTACTTGGCTGTCGAACCCGCTTTCTTGGCTTCCGTTGCTCTTGATCGTTTTGAGGGCTTCCTGGGTTATAAATGTCATTTAGAGAATGATTATCTGCTAAACTGTCAAGTAGATCCAAGGTAGTTGGCGATGGCGATCTTGTTGGCAAATACTCAGAGCCTGAATCTTGATATGGATCCTCCTCATCTACACCAAAGATTTCTGAAAATAATTTGCTTAGAAAATAGCATAGACTGAGAAAATTTGTTACAACACTCAATCTGTCATTTTTTTTTATCAAAATCATGTTTTGCTTACCTTGCATTGTGTTTTCTACATTACTAGAGGTTCCAGCTTCCATTTTAAGTATCATTCATAGCAAGAAAACACCTTCGATCAACAATAAAAACAATCCAAGAAACGCAGCAAATTTTGACAGTTTGGCCTAACGTCAAACTAATGTCATGCCATAGTGCTAAAATGGCCTAACTCACTTAGGCCAGTACAGCGCTACCAAATTTCTTAAATTTCAGATAGGCTAAGATGGATTCTAATGCCATCTATGAAAAAAACGTTGAACTAAATTTTAGACCAATGTGGCGCTATGACTTTTACCGTTTAGAGCAGTTTTATCAAATAAAATCAGTATTGAAAAAATGACAGTTAGGCCACTCTGGCTCTCATGGCCTTAATTGTAGTGCCGCTCAGAATGATTGGGGATTTTCAAGAATCCTGAGCGGCACTGCATACTAATGGGCAGGGCTCATCAATTACCATCAGATGAACGTCCTGTTCGTCTCATCCCTTATTTTCATAAAAAAATTACCGTTATTTTCATTCACTGCAGCGTTATTACATTTATATATAAGTAGCTGTTGCCTGCGAAATCGTTCGCGTGGAAATAGGTTTTTAAAAATGTTGTGGGAAATCTTTGATTTTCCAGAATAAAAACGAAACCTATATATGACAGAAAAAGGATGTTATCAATGGTGTGTGAAGCACACCAACCCGCATTTGGCCAGCATGGTGGGCTATGGCCAAACCCTTCTCATTTTGAGAGGATACCAGTGCCCATCAGTGGGACATAAAAAGGATGTTCTCAATGGTGTGTGAAGCACGCCAACCCGCATTTGGCCAGCATGGTGGTCTATGGCCAAACCCTTCTCATTTTGAGAGGATACCCGTGCCCATTAGTGGGACATAAAAAGGATGTTCTCAAAGGTGTGGGAAGCACGCCAAACCCGAACTTGGCCAAACCCCATAGAAACTGTATTTAGAAACGTCGTGTGATACACAGGTGTGGTTATTTACTTTCCAAACTTGTATCACAATGTACTATTTTATCATCATTTATTATATTGCATGACTAACAATACGTGACACGGAGACAGACTTGAATTTATTGGTAGAGAAAAGCGTATGGGTTCCAAAATGTCGCATAATTGTATTTGGAAATGCGCTAAACTGGCGGTTTTAATTACACAAATTAAATTTGAAAACAAAATTTATGAACGATGCGCAACACGAACCCGCGACCTCTCACATTCTGTGCTAGCGCTCTTCCACTGAGCCAACCGTTCGAGTAACGTCAAGTTGATAAGTCTTAATAATATGTCTTTTTCAACTCTCAGGTTGTGTCTACAGGATCTATTTTCCAGTTGATAACCTGCTCAATTCCAATATTTGTATTTTAGAAAATGACTTGAGATGTCGCTCTTTTAGATCTGAAAATTTTTTTATTTTTACAGTGATAACCCTTACTTCTGGGATTAATTCCACAAATTAAAATTGAAAATAAAAATTATGAACGCTGCGGTACTCGAACCCGCGACCTTTTGCGTTACTTGCGAGCGCTCTTCACCTGAGCCAACCTTTCAATTGACGTCACGTTATTTAATCTTGTTATGTCTTGTTCAACTCCACCAGTTGGAGGCTCTTTTGCACATTATGCCGGCTAGATTATGGGTACCACAACGGCACCTATTTCTGCCGTGAAGCAGTAATGTGTAAGCATTACTGTGTTTCGGTCTGAAGGGCGCCGTAGCTAGTGAAATTACTGGGCAAACGTGATTTAACATCATATTTCTCAAGGTGACGATCGCAATTGTAGTGCCGCTCAGAATGTTTGGGGATTTTCAAGAATCCTGAGCGGCACTGCATTGTAATGAGCAGGGCGCATCAATTACCATGAGCCGAACGTCCTGCACGTCTCGTCCCTTATTTTCATTAAAAAAAAACTCTCACCTCTCTACTACTCTTGTTGAACTCCACCTCATTCAGCCACAACCAGAGAGTCAAATTCAATCTTCCAGTTTGTAGCCTTTATCATCATCATCATCATATTTTTAGCTGGAAGACATCCACTGCTGGACAAAGTCCTCTCCCAACGATCGCCATGACAATCGGTCCTGCGCTGCCCTCATCCAACGTATTCCGGCGATCTTGACCAGTTCGTCTTCTGGTACGTGGTCGCCATTTGAGGAGTTAACTGCCCTAACGTACTATGTGCCCTGCCCACTGCTACTTCGGTTTGCAACCAACTGCGCTACGTCGGTGACTTTGGTTCTCCTACGGTCTCATTGCGGTCGGCTTGAAGTATAATTACCGTGCTCTATTTCGCTTGTTTGAAACCAATTTTGGCTTTGCCTTCCAGGTAACGGTGAAATTGGTAATTAATGCAAATAAGAACAGAACAGTAATTTACCTTTAAAAATAACGGGTGGTGAAAATTCACAAATATAAAGCCATTACAAAGAAAAAATAAATAAAACAACAAAAGGAAAGAATTTAATACGATTTAATGATAGTTAAGTACGTAACACAATCTTGTATTACCATTTGCTGAGGACTGCGATCGATTATTTTATTTGTAAGAAAGTACAACAAAATTAAGATTGACTGTTTAAAATTATCATGTTTTATTTGTAATTCTGCAAAAAATTCCTATCAAAGCAATACTGAAATATACAGTTTTTGAAGAATTTTTCAATGAAATAGATGTTTTTGTTAGTCACACTATTCCCAAATGAAACTTGTTTTTTTTTTAGTTTTGCTTAACTATTATTTATAATAATATATTGTTGTTTTTTAGTCTTAAAACGATGATAATTTCGTTGCTACGAATAAACGACTTTTTGGTGTGCGCATGTCTTATCAGTAGCCTAGATTTTGGCACAATATGGGGTATCGGATATATAAAAACCGCCAATACTGAAGATCCTGGTAAGGATAATGGGGCCGACCATTTAAAATGCATTGTCATCGGTCCTTGATAAGTGTGCAGTTTCATTACGTACAAACAATCATAAATCCCAAGATAAAATAAGTGGATCATACTATTTAAGTTTCTGTAATGTAATGTAAGAGGATGCGAAGTTTCCCTTTAATCCGACGTTTTGAAAAGGCTAAAAATACTATCAAAAAATCCGTTACATAGATAGATACCAAGCTAATAAAAGCGCGCTAAATTTAATAATATCTATATCTATATCTATCTATGAGAGATGATAATAACAATATATAAAGATAATAAAAACAGAGGATATGATTTCAAAGATGTATCAGAATAAATTGAACATGTGATGCGGGAAATAATTTTTGCTATGAAGATAAAAAAGGGATGTAAATACTACGTAATAAGAGACGGGACTGCCAAAGTGAAAATTGAAATGTAGTTTACAATGACGTTCGTAGTTTAGCATGAAACGTTCAGTAATTTGACATAAGTTTGAAATAGAAGTGATTACAGTATGGCGATTGGCCACGAAGTATAATCCGGCTGAGTTTGAATGCGAACAGTTGCTTAAAACGTAGAGGATCTCCTTTTTACAAGATTATAGCCGTCATATGTCAATCTGTCAATCCGTCAATGACTGCACGTTACATACAATCGAGTGAATCGCTTTTTTCTCAGGAATTTCGCTAGGCTGATGAAGATATTTAAAGTCTAAATTTGTTTACGCTCATTAAATAAGGCCCATACATTTTTAAACAGTGGTTGATCGCCCCATGAATTGTAACAGGATAGAGTAGACACATACCCGTATGTCTTATCTGTAGGTTTGCCGATGCTTGCTGTTGGTTATAGATATTATACAGAGTTATTGGAACTACCATTTTTCTTAACAGCTCAAAAATTTTTTCTCGGTATGACGCATTTGCTTAGTACCTACTTCTTATAGCTTGTACGTTTTTTAGTAATCAATAACAAGGCTTGTAAGCATATTAACGTGTTTGCGTACGCTTGTTACAATGTTACATTAACACGAAAGAATTGTGCTCGAAAATATCATCAGGCGCTTTATTACTCATTAGCTTACACATACCTACAGAGTGTCTGCAACCTTCACTTACAGCACGCGTGTGGTGTTGTTAATTAGTTCTCACATATCCTTATGATACCTCGTATGTCTCAAGCTGACGAGCGCAATAGTAGTGTTGTTAAGCATTTTTGGGTCTGAATTGGTCAAGAATCCTGAGCGGCACTGCATTGAAATAAGCAGAGTCAGGTAGACCATTAGAAAAATCTCTATTAACTATGAAGTTAAATATAGTCATTTAGAGCAATTATTAATAGCCACAGAGTACATTATATAATGAAGGTATAGAGTTGTCAGTCAATTTCAAGGCGAAAGCGACATCGCGTGGGAAGTTGGCGAAACTTTCCTCGGTTATACCTACGTATAACATAAATACCCGTATTATGGTTGTTTTAATTGTAATATTAATTTTACACAGGGATTCCGCCATAAATTTAATGGCAGATTTACTAAAATATAGATATAAGGAACTTAAGTTACAAAAAAAAACATATTATTTCCTTCTTCTTTTATTGTAATACTGTATAGCGAATGTTTGCATTGTATCCTCCTCATCGTGCGTCGAAATTGCTCTTTGAAGTATTTTATTGATGGACTGCACCAATTACATAGGTATAAATATCATAGCAGATATAGTAAATATCTTGTCAGTTAATTCGGAACTATGCTCTTTGCATTTTAAGGAAATAAACGGAAATCAACACGCAACGAACACCAAACAACAACAATAATGAATAAGCAAAGCGATGGCGGCAAATAAATTAATAAACAACATGGCGATTGGCGGCTAGTGGCTACCTACTGTGTAGGCGGGTGAAGCGAGTCTGTGTATCAATCAGTGCCCTCTATGGACAATTTGACAAATTAATGTTAATGTGATGGTATTGTATGAATCAAGAAAATATGTTCTAAGTGCAAACGCCGTGTTAATAGCATTGTTAATGTTATTTTCTGGTTAAACAGATAATATTAATTATTATAATTTTAGCACCCACCACTACCACAGACGTTAAAAGTTTTGTTAGGAGTTACCATTACAACTTATAAGTTGTTGTAAGTTTTAAAATCTATATATATTTTTTAATTAATACGCTTTTATTAGCTTCTGCTGTATGTCTGTTTGTAACCGACTCCATTGGAGTTGATTTTGTTTAGTACCTGTTCAAAGACAATCGTTCTTGAGGACTCCAGTCGTGCGTCGGAGCTGACACACACACTTTTTTTTTAGAATCTATTTTTAAAAGGCACCGTTACAGTTGCATTTGCAAATTTAAATATGTATAATATACCTCCATTGGTTGCTCAGTTTACGAAATAATGAAATTTAAAAGAATAACTTTTCCAAAAAACAACAAACTTTATTATTTTATTAGTATTTTAAAGTGAATATAATAGGGTATTTTAACAGTCTATAGTAATATGGAATCTCTTTGTTTTTAGCAATCTTTGAGGGAGTATATATATTTAATACTTGTTTTTATAAAAATTGTATTTTTAAAAATATAATAAAATTCTAACAAACACAAGCGTTTCCTTTATTATCTTTAAATTATATTTGCCCGGCCGTTGAACTCCCTATGCAGCAGGTACTAAGGCATTTTTTGCATAATAATAAAATATTAAACATGCGGTAGAAGACAGAATTGAGCGGTGTTTAAACTATCTCACTCGCCCACATCGAGAAGGTCTTGTTTGATCGTACAAAATTTTTATTTAAAGTTTATCTAATAAATAATTTGTTGAAATTATTAAGATATTCGAAAAACACAAAAATAGTAGCCATGTTTAGGTATTTGGTGATGATTATAAAAAAGTAAAGATAAGTATAAAAAAGTGTCGATAACAATAATTGTGAGGAATTCCCTATTAAGGAATTATATTTTCGTTATTTTAAGTGAGCACCACTTTAGTTTATCGCGAGTCTTCCGGGCATTTGCATTTCGCAGTGATTTCATACTTTTTGCGTGATTGCCTCAAACGATTGACTATGAAAAATTAATTGTACTTATTAATTGAAGTTCTAGCTAAGTAGCGTAGTAAGTAAAAAGTAATTGTATTTGATAATTTAACTTTTAGCTAGTAAAATTAATAAATGCAATTAGTTTTTTCAAGGTGAAATAGACACTTATTAACTAGCTACTTCACTTTGTGTGTGTGTAAATTGTGTTTTTAAGTTAGTTGTTATAATTATTTTTACGGTGAATTTGACATTTATTTTTCTTTTACGTTTGCGTATTTTTACGGGTGAGTTTTTTGAAAATAAAATGCCAAGACAACAGCATTTTTATAGTGCTGCAGAGTACACCGATATGGTATTGTTGTATGGCGAATGCTGCCAAAATTAAGCCTTAACTCTTCGCGCGTATAGTGAGAGATACGGCGCATCTCGCGTATGCCCTACTAATGTCCGGACAATCCTGGGAGCTGTCCAAAGAATAAGGGAAAACCAGCACATAGTGCCCAACACTCATGAAGGAATTGATCCACGTCGAGTTCCATTCTCTTTTGGACAACGGGTCTAAGACCACTTTAATCAGAATCCAGCTTGCAGCCTTAGACAAACTGGGCGTGTATTTAGAGTGAGCCATACCTCAATACATCGAGTGTTGAAAAGGAACAAAATACGCCCTTATAAATATCAAAAGGTGCAGGCGCTGCTGCCCCGTGATAAGCCGATTAAAGAGTCCTACTGCCGCTGGGTGCTAGAAAAAAAGTCTCACGACCAACAATTCCTATCTGATGTGTTTTGGACAGCCGAAAGCACGTTTACTCGAAACGGCATGTGGAACCGACAAACCATGCGTCACTGGAGCCATACGAATCCCCATTTATTGAGGGAATCTTCGCATCAATACCGCTTTTCAGTTAATGTTTGGGCAGGTATTCACGGAGACCAAATAATCGGCCCTGTTTTTATCAACGGAAACCTGAATTCACAGAAGTTTCTAGAACTCATTAATGGCCCAATAACCGAATATTTAGAAGAATTGTCTGTAACAGCTTATAAGCGGGTATGGTTCCAGTTAGATGGAGCACCTCCACACTCCGTACTCCTCGTGAGGGACCGGCTAAACACGATTTTCGGCGAACAATGGATTGGGCGCTATGGCCCCCGCAGATGGCCCGCTCGGTCACCCGATCTCACTCCTCTCGACTTATGGGGATTTATTAAAAATGAAGATTACTCACGAATCCCTGAAACTAAAGCTGAACTGTGCAATCGTATCGTTGCCGCCTTTGAAAAATTAAAAGCTATGGCTCTTGATTCCGAATGAAATTTGCTCAGCAGGGTTCGGGACAACATTGTAACTTGTATGTTCAAGAATGTGGTGGACATTTTGAAAATTTGAAAATTTAGGTTTCCATTATTATTGGAATGCGCAATATTTGATTTAAAGTTCAGTTCAGATATCCCGAAATAAAAAAAGTGTTCGTATAAATGAACATAGTGAATTTAAATTACGTCGGAAATTATCAAACGAATCAAAGGTAAAGCCGACAACTTGCCGCCTACGCACATCGTTCCGGGATCAAGGTAAGATGTCTATATAGACTGTTAAATTTTACGACATTTATTTAAATATTTATATTGTTTAAAAATTTCACTTTTTCAACTCAAACTTTTTAACCAAATAATTAATTTTGCGATAGTTCTGTGGACTAGTATTACTTATATTTTTATTTATTTCATAGGTATGCAGACCATACTGTCTTAATTCCATTTTAAAATACTAATTAGTACTTACCGTTTAACAAGCTATAGGCCTCATTAATCCAATATCTTTGTGTATTATGTTAACTGAAAACAATCAAAAATTTAGATTAATTGCTATTCTCTCAATACCCTCATTATGCATATCTCAAATTACACTTATGAATGATAATAATAATAATCTTGACACACATTTACACAAATATTATCTAGCCCCACACTAGGCATAGCATGTACTTACTCTGTGTGACAGACAATTGTATATATTTACTTTTACTATGGAAGAGGAGGACAAAGGAGCGTACTTACGGGTCCCCTGATGTTAAGTGATAACCGCCGCCCACTTTATCTTGCAACACCAAAGGAATCACAGGAGCGTCGCCGGCCTTTAAGGTAAGTATATGCGCTTTTTTTCACGATTTATTTTTTAATTAGCTTCACTTGTATGTTTGTAACTGTTTTAACTGTAATTTCATTCAAACTTTGTAGATTTATCGAGGACGGTGACAATACACTAAATTGATAAGATTATTCCATTATTCAATTTGCAAAATAAGATTTTTGCCAATTTATATAATTTTTAATAAATAAATCAATAATAAGCGCTATCTAGTAATATATTGTAAACTACAGAGGAACCGCGCGACATTTCCACAAAATTATAGTATCTAATTCGTTTAGCTAGCGAATGGCGGTGAATTTGTATTTCACCCCATCTAGCAGCATTTTAATAAACTCTTAAGGCAATTATGAAATGATATCATGGAATGTACGCGTATACAAATTATTCTGAAATGATGAAGTAATGTTTTTATTTACGAAAAGATGGCGCTGTTTAAGTAATCTGTTCCATTATAAATTATAAATGCGTGATTTAACTGAGCTATTTATTAATTATTATAAGAGCTTGTTTGGTGATCTTTCAATATAACTAAAATATATTTATTCGCAAATATTAAAATCCCTTCATTCAATCTAAAAAAATTAACTAAAAAATGAAAAATAAATAATAGTTAATAAAAACTAAAAAACACGCTTTATATAAAATTCAACTAAAAATCGAAAATAAACTTTAATAAATTTAAATTGAAAACAGTGTAAAAAAAGTATATTTCACAATAAAACATCGTGGGGTGCTTTTTAAGATATTATTAAAATAATAGTTCTTCTACACGCCCTCGCTTTTCTTATATGAAAAATTAATTTTTTTATATATATATTTTATAATTTTTTTATTTGAAGGTACCCATGTCGTATCGTCCCGGAAACACCGCACAAGGAAGCTCATTCCACAGCTTTGTTATGTAAGAAAGTTCCTTGAAAACTGCACTTTGGAGGAACGCCACACATCCAGATCGTGGGGATGATATCCTAATTTGTGGCGTGTCGTGCGAAGATGGAATTCCGCGGCAGGAATCAAGTGAAACAGCTCTTCGGAATACTCCCCGTGATAATTGCAATAGAAGACACACAAAGAAGCAACGTCTCTATGCAACGCCAAGTGATCCAGCTGTTCACAGAGCACTGGGTCCCCGACAATTCGAGCTGCTCTGCGTTGCACGCGGTCAAATGGATCGAGCTGATACTAGAGTGCGCCAGACCAGAGATGACAGCAATACTCCCTATGTGGCCGGCCCTGCGCTTTGTAGAATATGGGCCGGTTTAAAGTATTGCCGTGCTATTTTTATGACACCCAGCTTCTTCGAAGCCAGTTAAAGGCCAATGCTTTGCCCTCCAGATGACCGCGAAATTGGCAATCCCTCAAGAGTTCGAGATCCAGTATTCCGATACTAGAGGTGGCGTTGTCGAAGAGCGGAGGATCAACCACTTGTCGCTCCACTCCGAAGATGTGTGGTATTATTTATAAAATTAAAGTACAACATCGCAATAGAAGTAATTTGCACATTTTCTGGGATTTGTTGTGAAAACATCGCCCACAAGAAGACACTTTATTTACCTGAGTAGTAGTAGTACGTAGTAGGGATTCGCCGGTTCTGGCTCACAGTAGTGGGGATTCCCCGGTTCCGCCTCGCGGGTTCTGTCTCACTTGTTCGTGATGCCTACTAAAAAAAAAAAGTTTGGTGTCAAACTGGGGGTTTTGATGTATTTCCGAGTGAATGCGCTGATCCATTTTTCGATATCTCTTATAGTTTCAAAGTTAGCTTTTTAAGTTAAACAGATCCATACTCATTACTAATAAGTGGTAATTAACCTAATGATTGGTGAGCGACTCAATGTCAATTCTATGAATGTGATAGATGTAATTAGTAAATTACCTCTCACATTCGAAACTACGATTAAAACGACAGTTTTGAGCTGTGCAGTGTTTATTATTTATGTTAACAGATGATATAAATAAAGTATATAATAAAACATCGTTGCAGATTGTAGCATTTTCAAAATAATTGATGAAATCATTCAAACTCTTCTTATTAAACTTAAAGTATAGATACATTAAACAGTACTCGCAACACATGCTGCATACTCTTGTAGTATTGTAGATATACATTCTGCAATTGCTTTGTAAAAACCTCAGCTGGAATCCCTAAGCTGGATGATCATATGAATCGAAGTATTGTCCAATACCCTGCTCATCAATGTGTATTGCAACCCAGTGAGAGCCTGGTTTATTTTCACTATGCCGCTTGAACGCAGCCTAATATGAATAGCTTCCGGTCATCGACACTAACCTATGCCTAGGCCGCTACTTCACGCCGGTATTATGTGCGAGTGTGGTAATTAACTCGTCATGAGACGGCAGCGTGACTCTCCCACTTCTTAAAAGCCCTTAGTCGCCTCTTACGACACCTATGGGCCTGGGACTCCCCTATTACTTTTACGTCCCAGGGAAAGTACAGGGCAAAATCTAGAAGGGTGAAATCTATCCTCTAACTTTAGAAATTTCCTTAAATCTTGGTGTTTTCCTGTCTTTCATTATAATTTAAAAAAGCGATATACTTTGAGGGTTGGGTTGAGTTGAGAGTGACACATTACCTTTTACCATTACATTAGGAAATCTTTTTCAGATTTAAGAATTCTAAAGCAACATACCGATGCGCGATACCAACGCGGCGACACAATCATTGGTGGGATAAGGATAGTACAGCTCCGACTAAAAATCTTGAGTAAAAATTCAAAAAAAGAGGTTTCGTTGTGGACAATTTGATGTGAAATATTTTCATAAAAATTGATTTTTCGCCTATTCTTGCCGGACTTGTATACCTACTAGGTTTTCTTCTCTGCCTATATGATTACGACGTTTTAAAAACTTCAAAGAAGTTCCCTCGCACGTACAAAAACAAAAATATTAAAAAACGATAAACAGAGAGACTGATAATGCTGATATTGATGTTTTTTTTAGATCATTTTGATCTAGGGTTAAAAACTAAGGAGAAAAGAGTCGAGAACGTTTGTATCGAAAAATGGCCATTAATGTTCATAATCAGAACGAACGACAGAATTGAAAACTCGACCAAGACCAGATTCATAACTTATATAAAATTTGTAATATTGTGGGTTTTTATTTGGTAAATTTTGTTTAACCCAAACGAGGATTAACGTACAAAAATGGTTTCAGGTTGATGTTGGGGCTGCCCCTCTTTTGCAGTGCTTCGGCAATGTTCGCGGATGCGAGGGTTGACGGCTTCCATGCCATCCAACGCAAAAGAACCGCGTCATAATTATACTAACATAATATAGGACATTGTACTAACAATTATTATGTATTTTTTTTCTCTGAATTAAATTATTATTATTAATTATTATCTTTTTAATTGTGATTATCTTAAAATTTTCATAGAAATTGTGATAAACATTGTTTTGATACGAGAAATAAATATAAACTAGCATGTCCAAAGTACAGATTGTCTAAAGTTAATAATTCTTTTATGGGCCTATGTATTAAATGTTATAATAAATTACCTGAAAATATTATAAGTCTTAGTGAAAATAAGTTTAAGTTTGTTATTAAGCGCATACTATCACAAAATGCGTATTATAAGATGGAAGAACATTTAAACGACAAAATTATTTGGAACAATAATTGTAATTTAGTGACAAAACAAAATAAATAGATGATAGGTAACAGGCATTATATGTACAGTACCATCGATGACATTTATATTTTATATTTTTATTATTGACATTTATATTGTTGTTTTTGTTACATTTATATTTTTACGATAATGTATTAAATTATTCTATTGTATTTATGACGTGGAAAAGTGTATTGTATATACCTACTTTCAATAAATTGTTTTGATTTGATTTGAATAGAAGGTTCATTAGATTAATGCGTGTGTAAACTTACACAGGTGTTTTGTTTACATGAATGGAACGCTCGCAATCTCTCATCGACACTGCCAACGGGCCAACATCTTGGTTAATGGATCAAAGTTTTAAAAAATCCATACAAGGATCTTTTCAACGGATTTTAATTGACTAAGTCCACTTGTCAAGTGAACTAAATACCAAAGCAATCCACAAACAGGAAAGCGGTAAAATGTCAATAAAAAATGTGATACCTGATGCTATCTGATCACTGTCACCCATGTTTTCGACCAACGCCGAAGAGGCGTCTTGGGAGCGTTGCCTGCTAGAAATGTGGCATTTTTTTAATGTACTCAAATCATCACCAATAAGCACTGCAGCAGGAAGTTCTTCAGAACTGAATACACGAAGTCTCTGCTTAATGCCTAGGGATCAAGCCATTCACAGAATACTGAATCACATCAGTAGGTAAGGCGGTATCATGTGACTGGATCCCCGGTGAATTGTTCGCTCTTATACTGAGATGCACCTGACGATAAATAGTTCAGTGGCAATAAGAAACACAAATTTAAAAATATTGTTCCTTTGGCAAAACAAAAGCCGCAGTTAAAATCCAGAGACAGAAGAAATTAAATAGATCCTGTTTCTTATAAATTATTTTAAGAACGGGGGTACAAAAAGGTTGGAAAGCGACGTGCAAATGCAGTTTAGACAGTGGTAGCAGGCAATTTGAAAACTTAACTTAAGTAAAGTATTGTTTGTGCTCTGTTGAGTTCAGAGGTATTTTGTGGACATGCATCTGCAACTGAGCGTTGCTGTACAAATCGTTCGTCGGGTATCTAATCGGCTTCCTCAAAGCGACTTTTAACACAGCTCTATGAGCTCTAACCAATTTTATGAGGGCGGTGGAATTTTTATCTAATCAAGCTAGAATACAGTAATTTACGATTGATTGTCCGAGGGCTAAATAGATGCTTTTTAATAAAAACAACTCGGCGAACTCTCGAAGCATTTTAAAAGTGTATACCATATTTCCTTAACGAGCTGAGACAGCAGCAACGTGCTCTCTGAATCGTAATGTTTAATCTATGAAAATTCCAAGATATAGAATATTCTGTTTTAGCCGGTTTGACACCAGCGACATACGTTGCCGGGCATTGTCGTGGACGATCTCCCAAAAGAGTCCGTGGAAAAAAATAGCTGTGTCATCAGCGTTACACAGGATTTCAGCATTTTGTAATGGGATAAGCATGATGTCATTAAGATACAATAAAAAGGGGGTAGGACATAAAAATGCTGCCCTGTGGCATGCCGAAGGATATTGGTCTCAGGCCACTAAATTGATCACCAATTTTAACACATTGGCTTCTATCCGTCAAATTGCTTTTAAACTATTCCAGTATAATTCTCCGAAACCTGTATGCTTCTAGTTTTCGGAATAAGATGGGAATTGAAACTGTGTCAAATGCTTTCGATAAGTCTAGAAATACTCTGACATAGGCTCTTCCTTCGTCTAAATGGGCAAAACAATTTCTGTGAGAAGAGCCACTGCATTTTTTGTTGACTTGCCCCTTCTGAATCCGAACTGCCGTTTCGCTATAAGTGATTTCGAGGTAAGCGACTATTCTTTTATTAACAATGCCTTTCAAGAGTTTTGAGATATCGACCTGTAATTACTGGGTTCCGTTGTTGAATAACCTTTATGAATCGATACGACTGCCGCAACTTTCCATGTCACTTCCGATACTTTGATTAAAAATCGCCGCCAGCGGTTCAGCAATTGCATTATCTTGCGTTTAGAATTTTATTATTCAAGCTATCAAGGTCTGGGTAGCGATATGGATCTAATTTCTGAATGAGACAGAACTTCATGCCTATCTGTAGGTGCTATAAATATTAAGCTTAATGCTGATGGGTAAATTTTGACCTCGGCTGCAAGTGATTCTTGTGTTTCATTTTCCTGAGCAAGTAGTGTACTTGCAAGGCTTTGATCAACTGAAGTAAAATACTCATTACATACGTTTAAGGCTTCTGTCTCATTGTTTCTTATCTTTTTGAAATCTTGTCCCGTAGATGCTGTGCAATTGCGATGTGTAATTTTATTTATTATTTCCCAGAGCTTTTTTGGATTTTTTTAGGAACTTTCTTCCACGTACTATTTAAAGAAGGAAGAAAAAACTGTCTTGCGCGTTATTCCCAGGACGATACGATAGCTATCTTCAAAAACTGCGTACATACCTAAAAATCTAGTTATATTCCTTTGATTCCTCTTATTTTGCAAGAGTTTGTCGTCTTCCTCTTGCATGTAACTTACTCATAAAAATTACCACAGTACAACATTACTTTTTGTCACCAAAATAAGGTCGGGCTATTTAACAGTCAAGAGTTATAAATATGCAGTCAGCATTATTTTATACTGAGAGTTGAAAATTATAATATACATTGATAAAATATAAAGTAAAACTTAATAAAAAAATCATACGTAAAGATGATGGAAATAATACTCATAAAGGAAAGTGTATCAACGTATTAATCGTTCCGGTAGCAGGAAGTGACTAGACGAATAAATGATTTGTTAATAAAATTGTGAATCAAATCAAATTTGTCAATGTTTTCCTAATTTAATGGGATATTTTATGTTATTGTTTAAAAAAAATGTTAAATGCATACAAAAGCGTGCTAAGAGAAAAAAAGATAAAGAAAGCATAAAACATAGAATGCCTCGCGGAAAATTTTGCACCTTTACGATAACAGAATACGAAAACATGTTGTTTTTATGTATTTATAATAAAAGGAAACTTCAGTATTGATTAGGAATTAAGAAAAACATTGGAATAATTTCGGAATTTTCTAATTATTATTTAAATTTATTACCTTGAAAAAGTATGACTTATATAAGCTGTTGGATACATAATTTTGGATTAGTTTTGTACAGTAGATATTCAAATCACTAAAATGTTTAGATACTTCTGTATTTTATTTATAACTGCCATGCTTGTCGACAGAGTAAGTTTTTAACGATTTTTTTATGGTTGAGGAGAATATATGGAATATATATATATATATTACGGGTTATCTGATGGTAGTAATCACTGCCGCCATCACTCTTGCAGCACTAGAGGTCTGACAATTGAGTGGACATGACTTCTATGTCATCATTTCGAAGGTTTCGTTGTCCTTGGTAGAAAGTATCTTGAAAACTGCACTGTTGAGGTAGCATAATACTTATTATTCATAAAAACCATTAAGTTTTTTACCAGCTTTTCTTCAAGAACCTATTTTTACGATAGACGGTGTAAGCGGGAATGCTGTTCTCCTAATGTAACATTATCATGGTCTTCTACAATACCAGAGGTCCTGAATGGAATGGCAGCTTTTGAAACTACTATACTTTTTAGAAGGCCAAGTAGTCGTGTTGATTCGGAAATATTGTCAGAGATCTACGTGGTGCGATGAATTATAATGAAAAAACAAGACAATCAGACAAGAGAAGAGAGAAGATAATCCTCGACAGAATTTATTACTTCTACGTCTACAATTTACTATTCTGATAGTTCTAGATGATACAGGGGTGCACCGGAGGAGAGATGAGTGCAATGAAGGGGAGGAACGGGCACGTTAAACTATTCGTAAAATAATACCGCTGCCATACAATTCCAAATGCGTCACCGATCTTTGAGGTGAGAATTTTGGCTTGAAGGTCGTTAAATCGTATTGGTGCGATAATTTTACTAAAGTATATAGCTGGGAAATATTTGCCTTTGACGAGATCATAAAATACCTTAGTGCTGTTCTGATGCAAGTAAAATTTGAGGGGTAAAAACTGCGTGTTAAAGGATAAATATGGTAGTAATACGACAAGACTTACATAAGATTAGTTTTTCTTGTGTTCCTTTGAAGTTAGGATTTTTAAAGCCGTTCCATTGCTCTTTGTTTGCAGGTTCCCTACTCGTATTGCTAAAATATAAGTAATTGTTTTAATTATTGTTTCAGTGCGTAATTCAAGCGGCATCGGTTTCCACGACTGGAGGAGGTTTAGTGTTTAAATTATATAAGATTGTTTTAAATTTACACGAATGATAATCAAAAATTATTATGCTTTGCGCATTTTTGGTTAAAAATGCTTTCTTGCGTCAAATTGATGATAAGTTTATTTTGTTAGGCGTTTGGGAAGCACCTTATAAAATTTAGAAGGACATATACCCATACATGAGTTAATGAAGTGTGATAAATTAATGTAACAACATTTTTAAGCTGGTGGCGGTGGTGTCAGCTCCACTAGCGGTACCAGTGGTGGCGGGCTTGCTGGTGGACTACTCAGTAACGTGCTGGGTGTTGTAGGAAGCGGCAAAACAGGAGGTAATGGCTCTAAAAGTAATTATTTTACAATTATTAATTTAACATGTTTATAATTTATCAATAGTCGGGTTTTTAAAGATGATTCTTATATTCACTTTATTTATTTAATTGAAATCAAAACATTGAAGACAAAACGACATAGAAATGACAGCATTATATTGTCTATTTAAGCAGTTCGACTGTGTACACATAAGAAGGGTCTTCAAAAAATAGTGAGAATGCTTTGCAAACTCAGAACAAAAAAATGTAAAATACTGGCTGATATCTAAAGCTTGATTATCGGTTAGATAATAAAAAATAATTAGAATTCCTTTTGTTTTTTGTATGGATTCTGTACGGTCAACAGCATGTCGACTGTACATCACGTTTCGCGTGTCAGCGTTTACGTCGCCTCGCGTTATTTCCTAAGTAATATTGTAACCAGTTCGCGACAAGCCGCCGATCGATTCGCGTGCTCATTACCATACCAACATTTTACCATTTTACCATATAGCATAAGTTAAGGTTTCAATATACCATTTGAGCCTAACTTGTGTTTTACTCTGTACGGAACCAAACCACCGTACAGATTCAATATTTTAGGAGCGCGAAACACGTGCTGTGTTATGTATCAATGCTTGAAAAATTTTCAGTATGGAACAAGGTAATCAAGATTTATTGGATAATTTAGATGCAAATGTTCCACCGTACTCTACAGATACATATTGGTGCGATGAATTTAAAAGGGATTAACATCCACCGTTGAACTATGTGCCCTGCCTACAGCCACTTCAGTTTTGCAATCATTTGGGCTATCTCGATGACTTTGGTTCTCCTACGGATCTCCTTGTTTCTGATTCGACTTCGCAGGGTAATGCCAAGCATGCAAAACAAAAAAAAAAACAAAACCGCAACGGCTATCTGTCCGTATAGTCCTCTAAAGGCGAGCACATATCGGAAGACGCAGTGTTGCTAGGCCCCCGATCCGACAAGATCGCCGGAATACGTGGGATGAGAGCAGCGTAGGACCGATCGTCGCGGAAATCTTTGGGGGGAGGTCTTTGTCCAGCAGTGGACGTCTTCCAGCTGATGATGATTATGAAACATCCACATGAGATGACCCTATCTCGGGTCGTCCAACAATGGTTGTGACCGAACAAATGGTTAATAAAATAATTATAGCAGATCGACATACGTTTTAAAGCTGAAAAAACAAGAATTTTGACTGGTATTGTATATCTACTGAACTTTACACGAACAAGTTACCGCACGCTGGGTTCACAGAATGCTTATCGATGCACAAACACAAATGAGACTGAACATTTCTCTCGCCTCTTTGAAACCGTCTCAATAAGATTCCGAACATTTCTTAGCTCGACACATAACTATGGTTAAATGTGGCCCCATTTTTATGATCCAGCAATAAAATTATAGACTACGACCACCACTTCTAACCCCTAAGAAAATTATGGAGAAATTGTTCGGCCGGAAAGCCCATGGGTTCTCTTTTGTGCAGTAGTAATGGGGTGCCATGATTAAATATATCAGCCTTGGATCTACCGTAACTGGCTCTTAATGTACAGAACAAACAAAAACTAAAATGCGAATAGACTATATCATAAAAGGGCTGTTTTCACGAAAATAGACGCGAGGTACCTATACTAGTTGGGCAATAGCACGTTCCTACATACCTATAAAGAAACTTAACTCTAATTTGAAACAACCGAGTCAGCCTTATTGTATTATTTAGTTTAAAACTGTTCTTTAACTTTTGTATGATACGGGAGTCGAACCTGAGCCTCCAAACATTAATATTGCCGCTGCTACAACATATAATAAAAAACCAGGACATATTTAATATTTCCGAAAAATGATTATTATGTATATTAAAAATAAGGTTGTTTTTCAAAAGTATATAAAAGTAGCCACATTTTGTTATGTCTTAAACTATGGTAAGGAACTTTTTGTGTCTGAACTTTGTTGATATGTTTGCAGAATGCCTTTATTTATTTACGGTATGTGTGGATTGATGTATCAACTGTACTCAATAACTCTTGTATTTTAATTATTAATCTACTTTTTTTGACTTACTCATGTAAACCACTCAGTTTTTGGCGTTTGAGTATTTTTGTTGAATCACTTTGCATATATTGTGATTGGAATATTACAATGTATGCAAAGTGATATAAGAAAAGCATTAAGAATAAGAACTTGTAATACTTAATCTGTTTTAAAAAGAGCTTAGAGTTTCTTGCTCGTTCTTCTCTACGGAAATCTGCCTTCCGAATGAGCTGTATGAAAAAAAAATTACATATTTCAAATGTAATATGATTTAGCTATGAAATATACTTACTTTGATTTGATTTGATTTATAAAGTGAAAAAGACAAGAATTTATAGTAGTGAAGTCACACTTGAACTGTTTTTGAAGTTATACTTCTTTAGGCGCGTTACGAAAAAATTAAGAGGGTGAAATTTTAAGATGCGCGGGCATCACTGTAACACAACAGTAACAGGTTGAAGTTGGTTCCTAAATATTTTTGACGTTTGCGTTATATGTTATAATTTTTTTTTGGTTTCTTCGTCTATTATTAGGACAGGCAAAGGGTTCGAGCCCATACAGTCGTATTCATTACCAGCTGACCCGGCAAACGTTGTTTTGCCATATAAAGTATAATTCACGCGATAGTTTTATAAGTAATAAAATATTGCCTATATTATAGCCTGTACATCATTTTGTTCTATTGTCAATAGTTTTTGCAGCGCACGCAAAAATAGGTTTTCGATTTTACACCTTGTGTTACAAAATAACAATTTTATTACGGATCCCTAATTTGCAAAAAAAACATAGCCTATAGCCTTCCTCGATAAATGGACTACCCAACACTGAAAGAATCATTCAAATCCAGTAGGACCAGTAGTACCAGAGATTAGCGCGTTCAAACAAACAAACAAACAAACACTGCAGCTTTATAATATTAGTATAGATTTAATAATTAATTGTCAAGGCTATCTTTGCAAGTTTTTTACAAAATTGTTCATTCTAAAAATGTAGAATAAAACGAGGATTATATCATTTTAATGATTTTTGCTTCATTAGGCCAAAGAAGTATAACTTCTTGCGTGCATACATAAGTACACACACATTTTTTTATTAATTGCATGCTCTAATAATGGTAATTTGAACACAGATGTAAGTCCAGACCTCTTGACAACAACAATTGCAACAGATACTGAAGCAACAGGTAAATATTTTAAAAATAAAATTTGTCAAAATAAGTTTTGGATACTTACCTTGCTCCGATCATTAACTGCCGCTGAAGTTAATTACTTATCAATTAATTTTTTATGGCGAAACATGAAAACACCTCTCTTTTCCCATCCAGGGACCCCATCAAACTACAAGTACCTTGCTGTAGAACTACATTATTTGAGAGAAACTCTTTTTGTATGTTCATAAAAATCTATAATCACATCCCAAGATAATAAGAGATTTATCGTCAAATAGGAATTTCTCATCTAAATTGAAAATAGAACTACCTTATTAAAAACTGCTTATATTCATTAGACGAATATTATCAATTAAAAACTTGACATTTTTTTAAATAATTTAATATTCATAAATAATACTGCTACTAATCTTTTGTTAAATTGATATTATTGTAAGTAATGATTTAGAAAATATGTATTTTGTAAAATTTTCACGCCATAAATGTGGCAAACATGTAATTTATAATATTTATGTTACATGTTTATGCAAATAAAAACTTTGACTCTGATATTGATGGTTCTTTGAACATCGGGTTAACGACCGTGTATCTGATTTTTTGATTTAATTAAGAGTTTAAATAATAATAATAATATATTTATTTGAAAAAAAAAACATAGTATACAATGGTTTTAAAATATTATAATAATGAGCTTATATGTTTTGCTAGCACTATTCCTAGCATGCAAATATTTAACATAAAAACAATGAATATCAGAATTTCGTATCCATGAATTCCTTAACACTATAAAAAATATTTGCATTTAGCCAACTATTTAGCTTATTCTTAAATAATCTAGAATTTAAATTTTTAATGCTACTCGGTAACTTATTATAGACACGAACACAATTAAATACACAACTTTTATTATATTTAGTAATTTTGGGAATATCATGAAGAACGAGTCTTTGTGCATTTTTCTGTAAGTCTTAAAAGCATATTGAGGCATTAAAGTGCATCCGTACGTTAGTTGTAGTTAGACCATAGAACGCTTTGGTATATCTGGCCGTTTTAAGGCCAACCTAATAATCTAGTGTTTGTTTGAGCAAATTTAAGAAATTTTACGAAACTAGATTGCCACATATATTTTTATTTTTGTTAGTGTGCGATTCATGGATTTCTGAATAAATATACTAGATACTACCGATTCGGAAAGAAATGGCGCTCTGAGAGAAAAGAAGCTGCGCAAGAAACTCTCCCAGCATTCTTTTTTTAGGCTCTTTTTAATGATATGTACAATATAGTACTGTCATTGGTATTGCTATAAAATAATCATAGTGTAATCATAATCTAATTCCAGGCTGTCGGTTCACTCAGATATTCAGCTATGGAGTAGTAGGATTTACGACAGTGCCATTTTTTAATAAAACATTTAAATTTATTTATAGATAATGCCTGAACAGTAGATGGGACTTATTTATAAGTATTTACCCTTATACCTATTACGTATCTTATGAAGCCTACTAGAATTAGTTACAAGCAATCCCTTATTTCTAGTGTTATAATAATGAAAATCACTATTAAGAGCAAAAAGGTGACGATTTTGAGCAGTCATAATATTTATTGCATTAATATTTTTTTGAGACACTAAAAAAATATGAAAGAGATTATTATTTTATATTATATTTATTGTATTATCACTCGGTTTATCCACGCCTATACCGCTTAGGACCAAAACTCCAAACATTGCCTAGTAAGTAGTGTAGTGCCTCAGTGCCACAGAACCTTGTTACTATATACATATTATATAGCCACATATGAATGACACTCCACATACAGATCAGCAATTTTTTTATATGAAAATATATATGGGACTAAATAATAAGGATTCTTGAAAAACCCAATAATTTTTAGCGGCACTACTCTTCACCTTGAGACATAAGATGTTAAGTCTCATTTGCCAGGTAATTTCACTAGCTATGGCGCCCTTCAGACCGAAACACAGTAATTTTTACACATTACTGCTTCACGCGAGAAATAGGCGCCGTTGTGGTACCCATAATCTAGCCGGCTTCCTGTGCAAATTAGCCTCCCACTGGTACATTGAAACAGGGTGCTTTTGCATTCTGCATCCTATTCCATCTGAATCCTGTGGGCTTCCTCTAGTTCTTCGGAAATATCTGTTATCTTTTAAGAAAATTTTCAGCATAATATATTTTCTTTGGTGCTCATAGAAACAGCAAATAGCAATACACAGCGTAAAGTAATTACTTATTATTATGTGTTTCAGAATCATAAAATCAGATCTACGCGATGATGCAGTGCTAAGTTCTGACATGGTTTTTCAAGAACAAGCAAAAAAAGATCTTGTAATATTTTGTGTAACAAATAAATATATTCAAATTAGTGTGAAATAAAACATAATCAGCACTGTTGTCTTTCATGTATGGAGTTTTTTAAAGAAACTTTACCGCTTCTTTTTTCGTCCATCTATTGCATTTCCCATTACAGCTGGCCGCGGATTAGGGTTCAAGTCATAAATCGCCTGTCTTAATTCGCCAGATTTAAGCGCCAGTTCCTGAGAAAGGTTTTTTTAATACAATAAATTTATATTTTATAAATAAGTAAAGCATAATATTTTTTCTCTTTCGATTATTACGCTGGTATTAATATGCTATTTTGTAAAAAAAAAAAAACACATTCATCTTTCATACGACCCGATTTTGTATCTTATCATCGACACTAGTAGTCGCGTAGTGACTACGCATTCATAATTTAATTTTTAATCTTCTCTAAAAGAAAGTCAAGACATTATTGGGTTCATCCGATTAAAATAAAAAGAGAACACTGTGGAGCATTCAACACCTTATTTCCAGACCTACTAAATGATGAAAACAGGTTTTTCACGTACGTTGTGAGACAAAACGACTTGTACAATACCTGGGCGACTGACCGCCGGTGCGTATGAAATCTTGTTATATGTCCTATACACCACTGAGTGTCCGGCCGCCGGCTAACCGGTATCCGGCCACCGGGCGGCCATAGTGGTAGATCCGGCGAGCACCCGGCGACCGCCTTCCCGGTAATTTATGCTGGTAGGTGTGAAAGCAACCGGGACGAAATTATGCGCGGCCAATCTTCGAATATAGAGGCGCTCCATAGGTGGTCATGCGCGGTAACGCCAGCACTACCGCGCTCGAATGTGCCTCGGGGATAACCGCTAGCTGTCGGGTTTTGAGACCACATTAAAAGAGCTTCTGTCGTTCGCTCGTGCTTATTTGGGACGGTTCTAGTCTTAGAAAATTGACTTGCGCGGCAAATACGTAAAAATGGACAATTGACACTTAAATTCACTGTTTTGAAACTCAAAAAAGGTATTGCAGGCTGGTACCTAAAGGGGTGTCCAGGTCTTAGATTCTCAAGGTTATTTTAAATTTGGTTAACAAGAATGAACTGGTCTGTCTATTTGCCGCGGGCTATGCAAGCTGTATTAGCTGCCGCGCGCGGCAATCGCATTCTACATTTTTTTTTAAATTGACACACTTTTACACAAATTATCTTTCCCAGAATTAGGCATAGCCTGTACTATGGGTAGAAGACAACGATATATTTAATACAATATACATATTTAAACATACATATAAACATCCATGACTCGGAAACAAACATCTATATTCATCATATCAATGTTTGCACCTACCGGGATTCGATCCCAGGACCTCTAACTTTATAGGTAGGGTCGCTAACCACTCGGCTATATAAGCCGTCAAATTTACATCAACATATTGGCTAGCGCGGCTTCAGCGCGTTATTTGTATGCACCCATAAGCGTACAAAGAACATGGTCTATGAAACCCACTAAAAGGTCTCTTTACTAGTTTCTTAGCAAATGATAGCTGGCTAGAGGAGTACCACAGAAGAAGTGTGATAGCATTATTGTATTTCTGTTTGAAGGGCGCCGTAACATAACCAGCTAATGAGACTTAACATCTTATGTCTTAAAGTGATGAACACAAATCAAATCAAATCAAAGTTACTTTATTCATCTAGGTAAATGAGATGGCACTTATAAATATCAATTTTTCTCTTTTGTACTTATCACAACATCAGAAAATTCAACATTTTCTGCTTTAATGAGAAGAAGAGGCAAAAAACTCATTCCTCTTTTAAATCAACATTATACAATATATGTAAAGAGGTGAAATAAAAATACTCCAACGTCAAATACTAAATGCCTTACGGCCATGCCCAATATTCAGTTTATCTCCGGTTGTGGCCTACTTGAGATAAAAATCGTAGCTATCGTTGACTTTTCTGTCCCAATAAACTTATTGGCAGTAACACATTTTATCAGTACACGCTGTCTGTTGATGGGAAGACGTATAGCTTAGTAGTGATAGAAGTTTGTATAGAAATTGCAATTCACGCGTCCCAATATTTTAAGGCGATAAGAATGACTTATCGGGTATATTGGGACAACTTCAGATTATTGACAGTAGAAGGTAGTAATTTATCTCTATCTATATATAGTATATTATTATTACACGAGTCGCTCGGCCATTACACGAGTTCGCGGTACTTAAAAATCTTTAAGTAAAAAGTCAGATATTCGGTCTTTTCCCCAATGTTCAAAGAACTAGCAATTTCGCCAAAAAAACTAACTAGCGCTCAGTGCGTAATAAAAATTTACGAGCTTTCAGTCCTCTTCCTTCTGGACCTCCAATCAGAACCTGCTTGCTCCTTCCTCCTATTTCATAAAATAAAATAAAACAGACATGTAAAAGTACTATAAATGAACAATGCGAACAAATATCGTGTCTATAATGAATAACAATAGTCGTTAATATTTTCACTGATAAGAATTCGTTTATTCAGTTGTATTGTTTTGCTACTTCTAAGTTAAAGTGAATTGTAAAATGTAAATCAGTAAATTTTTAATATTGTCAATGTTACATAAACTACTCTTGATTAATCCTTATAGTTTCACCAAGGTCATATCAATAGTTATATGTATTATACTAAGTAAATAGGGCTAACGTTTATTTCTTTTGCCGTTTTTTACCAATACATATTTCGACCAAGATTCGTACAAGATTCAACTCTCATGATCCAATTTATCCATAGCCCGCTCTCACGATGTGATATGATTCATCATGTGCGTTGTTATTCCCCCTTTCCACTAAGAGTTTTGACTTTAATGTGTCCAATGATTTAACTGATGGCTCTACGGATGACTCTACCAATGACTTTAAAAATGGTTCTACCGATGGCTCTATCGATTGTTCTACAGATAGCTCTACATGTGCCTCAGATAAAGGCTTAAGGCTCACTGGGTCAAAAGTTAGAGTATCGTTAGTTATTTTATCTATTACACCTTAGCTCAAAGGACCTAATTATAATTTTCAAGTAACACACATGTAATTTTATATAAAAATTACGTCATTTAGTTAGCTTATAATAAAAGCAATTTTCGCTATGTTTCCCACGTTGAACGGCTGCCATCATTGCAGTCAACCACAACAAACGTCTACCTCACGGAGATCTTCCAGGTAATGATCTCGTCAGTATCCTGCAAGTATAAATA
>CATIXN010000022.1:12553137-12573159 GCA_949711725.1 Leptidea reali | reverse complement strand
CCGTGGCCCCATTACGTCGAACACTTTCAAAGTCGTACTCTATAATTGCAAAAATATAGCACAAACCATATCCAAAATAATAAAACAGCTGATAAGGAAAACTTTGGGAAAATACAATATTGCATTAAAATTTGACACTTGAAAACTAATCGATAGCTGCAATTTTATGATTTTTAGTGAATTTGAAGAACACTAACTAACAGTTTGTGTAAATATGTATAGATTGAAGAAAGATAGATGAGAATAAATTTTTCAATGCAGCAATGAACGTAAGCGCTTTGCAATTTGATAACAGACAGTTAGAAATTCTGCCACAGATCGCACCCATACTGTAAGTCGTTAAGGAGACCCATTATGTCCTATGGTATATTGCTATGGGGCAACGCTGCCGATATTAATACAATATTTGTGCTGCAGAAGAGGACTGTTCTCGCTATTTATAACCTAGGTCCTAAAGAATCATTGAGAGCAAAATTCAAAGAAATTAACATCTTGACTGTTGCTTCTCAATATATTCTTGATACATTATCAAGAATATATTGAGAAGTATGTATGTATGTTCATAGGCACATAAGTGAATTTGCCAGAAACTGTCATAACCATAATGTTAACACCAGGAACAGACACACACTGATGATGCCCACTACTCGGCTTAGTCGAGTAAGTAAGTCTTTTGTGGGGCGATGTATATATCAAAGACTATAAAAAGCATATGCTTTTACAACAAGATCCCAGAAAATGTTCAAAACAAAAGTATTAAGTTATTCAAAAGAATTGTTAAAAACGTTTGTGTAGTAAAGGTTACTATAACATAAATGACTTTCTTAATGATACCACAGATTGGGAATGGAGTGACCGCCCTCAGGCTATTAAATAATAAATTTAATTGTACAATATTAGTTTGTAAACATATTTATTCGATGAAAAAAAAAAGCCCGCTGAGTTTGTTGCGCCCATTCTTCTCAGGTCTGAGGCATTCATTTTGGAATGGGTGGTAGTTTTTTGACTTTCAATAAGTGATGTCACATTTTTTTTTCTTTTTTTTTATACGAGAGGGGGCAAACGGGCAAGAGGCTCACGGGATGGGGAGAGGTGAGGCAACCGCCCATGGACATCCGCAACAACAGGTGTGTCAAGAAATGCATTGCCGGCGTTTAAGGTGGGAGTATGCTTTTTTATTAAAGGTCCCTAATTCGTATCTGTTCGGGAAGACCGCCGCCGGTAGTTCATGAGCACTCCCCGTGATAAATGCGGTAGATTCGAGCCGCTCTTCGCTGTATGCGGTCAAATGGAAGAAGCTGGTACTGGGGAGCACCCGCCCAGAGGTGAGAACAGTACTCCATGTGAGGCCGAATTTGCGCCTTATAAAGTGGATGTGAGGTCAACAGAAGGTCCAACAGTACTGCCATTTGTATTTGGGGGGGGGGGGGGTGGGGCCCCCCTATACCCCACCCACCGGATGAAATACAGCGGCATAGCCGCTATTTCACGCCGGTTTCGAGTGGGGGAGTGGTATTTCTCCGGGCGTGCCGGCCCAAGTCGGTTGTGTCCGTGAGGACCCAACATGGCACTACCACTCCTACGTTACTTTGTCATGGATTCCGTAATCAGAACCTAGCCAAACTCTCACTTAAGTGTCTTTGAAGTATATCCTTCCCAATAAAAAAAGAATAATCGAAATCAGTTGGTGTAATATTGAGTTATTCGTAAATTTATAATCCACTTTGTAATACTATATATTATTTCTCATGGATGCCATTGTAAGATCTGGACCAAATTACAATGGGACCACACGGGAAGCACCAGCTTTCAAATAATAAAGATTTATCAAAATCGGTTCACCCAGTCGAGTTTTGAAGTAACAAACATGAAAAAAAAACATACCAATGAATTGAAGACCTCCTCAATTTTTGAAGTCGGTTAAAAACTACTACCTCTCCCATGCTCACTTACATCATAAACAATAACTTAACGTACCTAACAGTGTGGTAATATATCATTGAATCTACTTATATCAAACCTGCTTTACAGAAAAAATTAATCACAAAACATATTATTGAACAATTATCAAAGTAGTTTACTTTGATACAAGATACAGGCAGTTAATTTTTTATAAATATTGACGGTAGCTTGAAATTAAATTAACAAAGGGGAATTTTATATTATTAAACTTAGAGAACTTACTCAAAAAATCAATTTGTACGTAATACGGGTAACGAAATGTAATTTACGGTTCAAATATTAAAGCCAACATTTTATACATCCTCAAACTACTTGAGACACTATTACGATCCATGCGAGAGTCACACCTTTATTATGAGCTGGAGGTAACCACTCAAACAGTAGGAATTCTACACAACACGCAATTCTCTAAAACGACATTGGCAATTAATTGAAAATTATATTTGCATTATTTAGCCAATCGCTTGTAATAATATCATCACAATCAAAATCGGCACTCATCAAACCATGAGGGCTTGAATCCCCTATCGCACTTCTGATGACGGAGCAAGGTCGGTTTATTATTAATCAGCAAGAAACTTTTCATTTCACAAAGAACTTACTTTACTTCACAGCTATAATAGATTGTGTAATAAGAACGTGGCACGACCGCCTTGCTCGATAGTTCTTCCCTGACTGCCCCAGGGTCGTTTCACTTGTATACATTGGCGTCTTCTATGGAGGCCGATTAGCTCTCTTTGATAGTTTCCTATATCGCTAGATGGCGTTACCGACCAATTTGCGAGACATTTGACTCAATTTCTTATTTCAGTATTATTTTCAAAACTTACTGAATTTACAGAATACATTGTATTGCATATTTAATAAATTTTTGTTACTTTATATTCTTTTGTTTCCTTTTATTCAAAGTAAATTCATTTAAATATGAAGAAACCATACTTTAATTATTGTATTAGGCTTATCTTTAAATATTAGGTATCCAAGGCAAAATTTAGAGAAAAAATTTATTGAAAATTGCTTTGCGGGCGGAATTCTCAATTGTGTGTCAAGTGTTTTGTTATTGTTTTGTGCATCAGAGTTTATAATTTTTTACTATATTTGTTTTATATATGAAATTAATCCTCATGATATCTAGTTTCCGAATTTATCTACAAATTACATATGAAATTTCTCTTACGGCAGTAAACCGACAAGTTATATAAGTATGATCGATACAGTATGGTTTTTATATAAATTTTAATGTAAATAAACATTAAAGTAGTAAGATGTGTTGTTTTATTTATGCCTAAGTTAGTTTAAAATATTAGAATAAAAATTAAATCTTAAAAGACGTACT
Organism: Leptidea reali; assembly: GCA_949711725.1. NCBI lineage: Eukaryota > Metazoa > Arthropoda > Insecta > Lepidoptera > Pieridae > Leptidea > Leptidea reali. The sequence continues at coordinate 12,569,861 of CATIXN010000022.1, read as the reverse complement.
CTAATATACAGGCACGTATAGGTAGTGTAGTTATAGAAATGTGAAAAATATAGAAAAATGTAATTTCTTCCGGTTTCACGAGATGGCGCCTGATCGGCGACAAAGCTGATGACTCTATTCTCCCCATAATAAAGCTCAGGAAAGTTAGCCCCCAGATTTTTTTTTTAATTTTTTTTATTACATCGTTAGTTCGCCATTTGTTCTTGATTGTTCTCTATAAACAATTGTTTGTTCTCGACTTTTTTTTTTTAAATTTGCAATTCGTTAAAATTGGTTAGGTTAGGTTATTAGAACAGTTAAAACAACGCACGAGCCGAGCGAGCGTGCCGCTTTATAATTAATTGTTTTTAAATAAACAAAAAAAGAACAAACAATTATTTATAGCGAACAATTAAGAACAAACTACGAACTAACGACATGCGATATTGAAAATTCAAAAATAGAAAAAAAAATTTTTTTGGGGGGCTAAGTTTGATGAGCCCCATAATAAGTTACCTACTCTATGGACCGCCCGATCGGCGTTCGCCCGGCGCCTGTTCCTGCCTTGCCTGCACTTGCACCGCACGCCGATTACGCCCGAGCTAAGGACGAATACCCAAACAACCTCATACTCGTTTCTTCTGCTCAACGTACATGACTACGACATATTTTTTAAATAAAACTTGGCTCAACAACTTAATTCTCGCTTTGTTCGTCTACACGCTATTATAATATTGTAAATCTATGGATCTCTTGATATATAATGATGACGTCAAAAAATAATATTACATCATATTAACTAACATATAAAAACGTTATATCACCTCTGCCTCTGTCTCTAATGTGTTTTAAGTTACTTTGTTTCTTGCGAGCGTTACACTTGTGTAAATAGTAACCTTAACTGTAGAAGCTGTATGTGAGGAATATAGATTGTGTTTTACGTGTATTTTATTTTTTATTTAACGGTGAGTAAAGTAAAAATCAGAGTACTATGTTTTATTTGATCTTAAAGTAACTGACCCGGCTTTCCCCCAAAATATCGTATATGTAATTGTTATGAGTTTATGAATTTCTCATAGAGGCTGTTAGAAATATTATGTTTATAAATGCATGAATATAGAATTTTTTGAGATCTCTTTGATTTTTTCTTGTAAATAATTATGTATTTTATCTAATTTGATTAATATTGCTGGAATTTATTTCCAGATTCTTGATATAGCTCCTAAAAATATGAGCGATGACATCTAGATAAATGTATCGAAAGTATGTATAAGCAAATAAAAAATTGAAATTGTTACTAATAAATTGTGATGAAAAAAAGATAGCATAATGTTTTTTTTTAAATGAAGAAAAACTATTAATATTTAGATATTATAAAAACATTAACGTTAATTAACAAAAGTATAACTTTTTGAAAAATTTACTTAATTTTTTTTACTGCTACTTCAGTTTCGCAACCATCCGGGTTCATCTCGGTGACTGAGGTTCTCCAACATCACAGGGACACTCCGAGCAGCTTTCGCCATTGTCTTCAGAGTGACCATGAGCTTGCTCATAAAGCCCACGCCAAAGCCAGTTTTCCATCTTAATTTTTTAAACAATTGACACACTTTTTATATTGACACACTTTTTACACAAATTTTCTTCCCCCAAATTAAGCATATATAGCCTGTGTTATGAGTTGCAAGACAACTATATATTTAATACAATATATGTAATAACTTAAATATACATAAGTATATATAAACATACATAAATATATTTAAACATCCATGACTCGGAAACAAACATCCATATTCATCATATAAATGCTTGCACCTACCGGGATTCGAACCCGGGACCTCTACCTTAGTAGGTAAGATCGTTAACCACTCGGCTATACAGGTCGTCAAATTGCAATTATACATGATACATTTTTATAGATGTCGTTCGGGGTCGAATGAACCACAGCTTATATTTAAGAACTTTTCTCAAGAATTAACACGTTTTTTAATTTGATCAATAGCCTATAACGGTACGTAGCTGAGCCAAGGCAGGTCAGAAATAATATTAAGTAATAAAATAATGTTATATACAATCACAATTAAAAAGGTCCTCGTGATCGGATCCATAAATCATTCGAGTTTTTAGATAGTTGGAGCTACATGATATTATCAACTTTTTTATCATGGGTGTTGTTTTCATGATTCTCGAGGGTGTTGAAGCCGATAATGCTGGACTTAAAAGAAACGAAGACTGAAATAAAATTGTGTGCACCGACACTCCCGAAAATGACAAAAATCATACCCATATTGATTTCATTCAAAATGTCACATCCGCCATCTTGAATCTTGAAATGGGTCTCATATTTGTAATTCCACTCCCGAAAATCTCGAAACTCCTGAAAATCTCGAAAATGATACCCAATTTGATTTTATTGTAAAAGTCATATCCGCCATCTAGGATCTCAAAATAGATGTGATATTCGTAATTGACACTCACGAAAACAATAATTGTCCCGTCTAGACATGTTCGTGGGATGACTGCAGGGAAGAGATTTCAAAGCTTCCGGTCAATATTTCAAATATTTCAACGAAAATGAAAAAAAAACATTCCAAAAAAATATTTCCAAGAAAAACATTAAAAAAATGTTTAAAAGCATTACATAACAGTCATCATGTAGACTATAATATTGCATTATACACTGTATAGCTATCATACATACACTATACATAAAAATCTTACACTTTTTACTTTTTTACGATCTGGATCTTTAAGGAACTTTGTTCCTCCAAACTCCTTTTTTAAAGTCGGTTAGTAAATATAACTTGACAACTCTATTGCTTCAATGGAGTTTCCAAAGAGCTCTAAAATTGAAATTCAAAAAAGTTTTCATTTGCAATGTTTCTAACTGGCCAGTTCTTAACATTTTCAGTGTTACCGACGTATATAGCTTGGTTTTTCTATTCTCAAAAAATGTAATGTCATCTAATAACTCAATGTTGCAACTGTTGTAGTCACAGCAGATGTCAATATCGTATTAAGTACCGAACGGTTAAATGATGCTCTTAAAGTCGGTTAAAATACTCGACTATTTAAGGGCTATTTAAAATACTCTAGCCTCGTTCTGGTCTCCATATCTTCAAGATTTTCTAAAAGCCGAAGGAGTGATCTATACAGCTACCAATTTTTACACCCGTTACTTTTCATTTAATTTTAATTTCATTTCTATAATTTAATTTTTCCTCTCAATCATCTGACTTTAATTTAACTTAATTTCTTGTTTAATTTATTTTAAATTAAGTTATGTGGCTTCATATGAATTGCTTTGCATATTTTTTTAAGTATGGTTACTGAAATGTGAAAGTTATAGTGAATACAAAATTGCCTCTTATTATTTTAAATTTGGTAAATTTTATTGACGTCACGCTAAATCAGCAGTACGTAAACACATATCAGACCGTCCAAAAAATTGAAAAATTAAATTAAATTGAAACTAAAATACATCCATTTATAATAAAATAAACAAACAGTTACATATATATAATAGAAACGCCCATTAATGTAAAATTGCACTGATCGCCTGGATACTACCACTAAATTATGATGATACTGAGTTGCTCTTACGACACATACGCTAAAACACACACACACGCACACACACACACACACACACACACCAACACAAACACACACACACGCACATTTAAAATATTATTAAGTTCTCTAAACATGTTATTTTAAGGCTAAGAAAGAGCGGAGCCTCCTGGCACAAGCATTCTTTGTATGCTTAAAAGGAGGTTCTTGCCACTATTTATTAAGGAGAATTTGTTAAAACTAATAAAGAATTTTATTTATATTATTATTTATTTATCCAAATTTCTATAGAGAAGACGGACTAAAATTATCTAACACCTGGGGTCTAATAATCTCCTAGTTAAAACCCAAAATTACAGATACCAAAAAAGAAGAGGACAGTGTCAGTAAATTGTGCCAAAAACCATCTGTCTACAGCCAATGCTACGTCGCGTCGGAGGCAACATGGCGCTAATCTTTATAATGACAACTATGACAAATACTATCTCGATTCCTGTCAACTGCAGGCCACCTAAAAACGTGCTCCTGCAGCGATCACAAAACTTCGGGTTAAATAAATAAGTTATTAAAAACTAAAACTTATAGCTTATGTATAAAATACAGTCACAATTATTGAAATATAATACTAAAAGCTTACACAATTTATACGTCTAGATAGAATCTCTTACTGTTAGACAGCCGATAATTCTTTAGTGTGCGTGATAAACTACGTCTTACACTCGCGATTTGAATTAGTGATACTTTGTGTTAGTGTGCGTGCATTGCTCAAAATAGAAGTTTACTCTAAACTGAACTTTTTTCGACGTTTTCACAGCTGTCATTATTAATGTTCTAAGACTAAAAGCATTATATTAAGGTACTCTTTGAATTCTGATTCAGAGTAGCCACATGTAAAGGCCAAAGCTAATGACCTATCACCATATTTAGTATGTTTAATTAATGTACTACGGGTAAATGTTCCTTAATGAAACAAATTTTGAGGACAGACAAAGAGAAGGTACGGTACGGGAAATTCGAACCAACGATAATAATGTAAATAAGTCTTAAGTAAGTTTATACTTGATAAAAAGGTACGCTAGAAGCGGCACTCGATTGCTCTTGCATTATAGATGGTGTCTACGAGAGCCGAATATCTTAAATTGTCCAATATAATATCTTATTCCTCTTAGCTAAAGCATAATTAATTTATTACATAAAACATCATCATTTATATCCAAATGGGTAAAACTAAGCCTGTTGTTAACCTCTGGAGGACTGTTAGAAAAATTGAGGATATTATGTAAACAGTCGTAAATTCCGAAATGATATACAAAAGCTAACACTATGCTCATATTTTATTTATATTGTGAGCATATATTTATATTTTTATTTAAATGTGTGGGTGTCGATAAAAACTACCGTTGTTTTAACAGGAAATTAGTGTTTAGGAGTAATATTTATAGTTAAAACAAGATCTTCACTCTAAATAAGTTCAAGATCTCATGTCCATTTATATAAATACAGCTTCGGTAGACCGTACCGTACCTTTGGGGTTAGTGCCGTTACGAATTTTATCTTGGTAACCCCTTGGTAGAACGTCGTTATGAACAAAGTTATGTTCTTTACGAAAATACTAATTTATAATAAATTTATTCAATCGCTGTTTATTTTAACTATAAATATCACCCAAGTTATATATTTAATAACTGCGATATAACTTAAAAGTCATTAGTTACATCTGAAAGAAAGGAGCGACATCACCGTTTTCAATCCATCTGCGCTGTAACTAAACTGGAAGTTAAACTGGCAGGCTGTGGCAACAAAAACTTAAAAATGGAAAAGGTACGGGTCACCTGGTGTTAAGTGATCACCTCCGCCCATATTCTCTTGCATCACCAGAGGAATGCCGGCCTTTTAGAAAGGTTTACGCGCTATTTTTGAAGGTACCCATGTCGTATTATCCCAGAAACACCGCAAAAGGAAGCTCATTTCACAGCTTTGTAGTACGTCGAAGAAAGCTCCTTGAAAACCGCACTGTGGAGGACCGCCACACATCCAGATGGTGGGGATGACATCCTTATTTGTGGCGTGTCGTGTGAAGGTGGAGTTCAGCAGCAGGAATCAGGTGAAACAACTCTTCAACAGTACCTGCTAAATGCTAATGTATATTATAAGTTTTGTTTATCGAAGACCATTATAAATTTTAATATTTTTTATTCACAACAATCATATACACAGTATACAAAAATTGCTTGAAGTTAAGGTAGAAATGGATCCCATTTCACTGAAAAGCTTTAAATTTTAGCTTATCGCAGTGCCTCGAGCACAACGTTAACTCGATAATTACTTTGATTGTGCGACGTGCGTGCTTGGGGTCGTGTTCATTTTGCGTGAGGTGACTCGTTTATCACGAACCCACACCACACTGCTATCTGAACTGCACAATATGACTTTTAAAGATTAATGTAAGTAATTAAATCGACCTAATATGGTACTCGTATTTCGCTTATTTGCTCTGATTTTATAAACTTATTGGTTGTATTTGAAGATATGTGAACTAGCGCTTGCGTAGGAAAACATATTATATTACTAGCTGACTCAACAGACGTTGTTCTGTAGATAATAAAAAAATACTGTTTTATAGGAATTCGCCAATAATATTTCAAAACATCAAGTATTATTTCGAAACAAATGCTCCCTATTGTTATAATGAAATTGTTTCACAGCGGACCTGTCAAACCGTGCGTCAATAAATTATCTCACAGAAAATATGTCCATACAAAATAAATATTTAAAATAAAAATAATTATGGATCCCAAATCGAAATAAAAAGTATCCTATCTCTCAAGTTGGACTAAACTGCACTCCATGAAGTAATCCCCATTTAAATCCGTTCATTAGTTTAGGAGTCCATCGCGGACAAACAACGTGTCACGCAATTTATATATATTAATATTATTAAAATTTCAATCAGTTATGGCTATATAATAGTCTGACGTAATTGAGATTCCGAGGTGCGAATGTCTGCAGCTGGGGGCGCCCGCTAATCCTCTAGGAACTCCTGGTGCTAAGGACATCCTCTCGGCGTGTGCAGGAAAAGATTTATGCGTTGCGTTGCACCGAGAACTTAACGTTTAGGTTGTTGATCACCGATGAAGTGTTTGAAGAATTTGCTTATTTACTATGGATATATTTATGCGTATATTACGATTTGAGTTGAGTCGAACTGATCGAACTTTGTTGCTCGGTGACAATTTTGTTATATTATTATGCGGCGCACGAGACAACTGTCATTATGTAACCTCTCAGATAACAATGAGTCTGTTTTCTATGGTATTTCTCTATCTACAGGAAATCGTCTGCACAATCGTCTGTCATTTGCGATAACCAAATTACAAGAAACGAGAATAGATAAGTGCGGCGCATTCAATATGATTTATCTTTATTTATTTAGGGTGTGTGTGGATTGATGCATCTATTGTACTCAATAAGTCTTGTGTTTAAGTATTAATTTAGATTTACTTTATTTTAGCTAACTTGTGTATGGCGGTGAGTATCTGACGCTTGAGTATTATTGTTGTATCACTTTACAATTAATATTGTAATTGAAATAAATTTGTAAAAAGATGAAGCTGTAAATGTTGATTTCAAAGTGTGGTAATGAGTTTCTCGCCACTTCTTCTTATTAAAGCTCAACCCTTTCCAAATTGGGGGTAAATATAAAAAGAAAAGAAAACTTTTGACATTCGGAAGTGTAATTTCCTTGACCTACTTGAATAAATTAATTTTGATTTGATTGTTTTGTGATGGCCTATGTTATTTGTTATTACATATTTTTATTGAAGAGAAGTTTAAAATATGTCACCTTATGTTATGTGATTCCAGCCGCCTACATCATCCATTAATATGAGAGAAATCCCAGGAAAGGAGACTTTTTTTTGGGCCCACTGGATATGGTGATGTTTATTAATCGTATTATGCTAGTAAAATTGTAATTAATTTATTATTATCAACAGGCCATATTTAATTGTAAAATCTAACCGGCTTCATGAAATTACAATAAAAAGGCAAGCACTTGATACATTTCCTGCATACAGTTGCGGTCACCATGGCAATAAAATGTGTACAATGAAACATTTATAACATTCATGTGAGAAAATAAAAATATTACTGCAAATGTGGTGATAATCTGCTTTTGAAAAGTAACAAATATCTATTGGATCCATGAACCTCATTTCAATTATTATTTTAGAGATTAAACTTATTTAGCATTAAGTACATGGTTTAATATTACCGTCCCATGGAATAAAGTAAAATAGACAAAGTCTATATATCTGTGAACTCACAGTTCACATCTGTCATTTTGATTTTTATGCTGTCAAAAGGGAATTCCGTACTTTTCGTTTCTTTCGAGTTACGTAAAAGTTCATTTTGCATTATTATAATTATTTAGTTTATTTCATAGATTTTAATATCGCATCTAAAGCATATTATACTCTAGATAGTCGTTGTGTAGATTGTGCAGTACGATTTCATCGTAATGTGCGAAAACATTAATTAGTGTCTAAGATGCCTGGAGACTTGAACTGGACCTCCGGAGAACACAAAATTTTGTTCATAATAAATCCTTAGAGGCCGTCAACGCTCCTGGTGATTCCTCTGGTGTTGCAAGAGATTGTAGGCGGCGGTGATCACTTAACAACAGGTGACCCGTATGCTCGTTTGTCCTCCTATTCCATAAAAAAAAATATATATCACTCTATAGCAAAAAAACATGGCCTACATCGATCAGCTGTCTCGTATTTGATATTAAATGATGTGTTAAATAGGTTCCCGCTCAAATTTGTTGTTGGTTATTCGCAATGACATTCTATACATATAGACAACTATGCACCTCATACAAAATCAAAGCCGAAATATGGCACATGCCACAAATGACATCATAATAACCTTCGATTGCTGTGTCTATAAATTTCTGCGTTTACTCCAGTATTTTAAAATTTTATTGGTCAATAGGCACCAATGCAAACACTATTTCAGTTTCAGCTACATATTTTGAATTTAGAACCCGGTTTGGACAGTGACATGAGTGGAGTAGCAATTAGGTATTTTTTTAAGCAGAGACGGAAAAGAGGGTTGCTATAAATTTTACATTCGTCAGTCTGTCCCTATTTTCCGATCAAGATCTGTTCAGTCGGACGTTTTTTAAGTTTTTAATCTAAAATCACACCCATACTATAAAGGGGAAAGTTTGTATGTTTATTTATTGGCTTGTGTTTATATTTGTTACTTCTTTAAGTTCTAAAGGGATTTGGATTTAATAAGTTTAGTTAACCTTTAATGAGAGAAACTAATACTCAAATATAATATTTTAATTTAGATAAAATAATTTGTTAAACTGGTTATTTAAATGTTAAGTACCTTGAATTAAATCAAGTTTGTCTTTAAGACTTACATATTTTTTCCAGGGTATCTTTTTAGTATATACGTAGTGTAAGCGGACATCAACATATATATGTAGGACAGTTTTGGTCAAATTTTAAATGTGGTTAAAACCAAAAACTTAAATCCTTTAGTGTTGAAATATACATATGCCTATTTGGTTAGTGAATTTCTTCACATCTCTCTCTTGCTACCAACTGTTGCCAATTCTCTTTCAATATCTCGTATACGGGAAATATTCGCTTTTACATATTTGCGATGTATATAAGTATCAATTATTATCACTTAGTAAAGATACTACCGTGATAACGTGTAAATAGCACTAGTATATAATTATTCACGTATTGTAAGCCGTTCACTTTACACATAACACAATATTGCTAATCATTGTTCACAACACCTTTAAAAAAAAATTTAACAAAAAACAACCGACTCCAAAAATAACAATAATCGTTACTTCTGGTACAAAAAATATACCATTTAGCAGAGATTTAGTAGTTAGATTTTATAAAAATACGTAATTATTTTTAGTGTTTAATTAGTGCATTTTAATGTATTGTTTTGGAATAATGTTTTTGAAGTCGGTTGTTTTTCAGATTTTTAGTGAATCTGAACTACACTAACTAATAATCTGTCAAATGTTGTGTAGATCTACTAAAGTTGCAATGAAGCAATGAACGTAAGCGCTTTGCAATCTTATTACAGACAGTTCTGCCACAGATCGCACTCTTACTGTAAGTCGTTAAGGCGTTCCATTGATCATCATCATATTCGATTACGACATTTACTTAAAAACGACGTTACGGTACGTGCCTCAAATATCCGATAGTATAATAAAGATTCGGTCTAGAATCGTTACTTTACTCTGAAGAATTGAAGACTTCCGTTATTTTGTTATGTTTGTCCCATAAGCAGAACCTAACCCAACTATCACCAAACTGCCTTTGAAGTTTATCCTTTCCTATAAAAAAAGAATTATCGAAATCGCGATATTGAGTTATTCGTAAATTTGTTGCGCACATACTTGTAGCAAATTTAAGACTTTTATGGTTTTCTCATGGTTCCCATTGTAAGATATGGACCAATTTGCTATAACTTATCATTATCGGTTCACCCAGGGCAAAGTTCTGAGGTAACAAAGATATAAATCATACCGATGAATTGAGAACCTCCTCCTTTATTGAAGTCGGTTGAAAAGAGCGACTCTATTGCTTTCATTTCTGACTGTGTCCTTTCATCTTCCACCAAGCGGGTCATGTCTGGGGACTTGTCAATAATATTGTACCATATTTTATGAAAAAATATTCGTTTTATTAAATTACTTCCGCTTTTTGCATATCAATCTTACATAAATAAAATAACCTTACCGATGATAAGTCCACCATCTTTTTTTGAGTCGTTAATGTATTAATTAAGCACTTTTTATAGCACACTTAGGTTTGTTGATTGCCACACAGCTGACACACGACTAAGGAGAAAAGTGTACTTAAATAGTCTTTAAGCACACTTTTGCCGTTCCGTTACCAGACTGTGAATAATATGTCCATATGTATAGAATGTCATTGGTTATTCGTCATGGATTGATTACCTACAGACCTCAAAACTTCGATTTTTGAAGTTTGATCTTATTTTGACATCGACTTTTGACAACTGACAATCCATTGACATTGAAAAGAAGTCGTTTTCCATTGAGAGTTCCACGTTAAATTTGTTAAAATCAGGTTTTTTTTTGTAGAAAATGGCAAAATGGTGATGGGAAATTTATCTAACGAACATGAATAAGGAATTTTATCGAACGTTCGATAGACTTTAAACACGTTTTAACTAACATAGGTTTATACCTTCGAAACGCGTTTTATTATGAATAAGGCAGTTAGAATATACTAGCGTATTGGCGACCTGACAGCCCGTAACAATAGCTTTATGTGTGTAATACCTCTACTTAGTAGACTGACTGTCAAAGTAACAACACATGTTTTAGCAAATCTCCGTTCTTGATTAAAAAATCGTCTCCTTTATTTGAGAAGGTGCCTAAATTTTATGAAATATTAAGAATTCCAACCAATTGTTATCTGGCAAAATCTGGCTTAATAATTATACTACAAAAACAGACTGAATAATAATAGTGAACAGTTCAGAAATAATCTAACTTCACTTCAACAGACCGTCACTGAGTAAGAGTTTGGAAGTATTAGAAATCCAAACACAAACCTATTAAATTGTTCCGAGCGGCACCACGTTAAAACAGGAAATCGTCCCAAATCCCAGCCGTCCGCGTTGTCTTGCTATTTGTGAGTCCTAAACAATCTCCCCAACTTTCTGTCCCACCTCGAACCCTTAATCCCAGTTGAATAAAACTTTTGAATGTTTGTACACTCTTTATCTTTCTCCGGAACCTAATCTTATTTGCTGGTATATTTTTTGTACCAGAATTTGATTATTTTAAATAAAGTGTTTTTCTGTGAGAAATAGTGATGAGACCAGCTGGTGATTGTTTATACGCCCTGAACAATTTCTCTAGAGAAGACATAGATGCCATTAGAATTGGATCAAAAATTGTCACTGATCCTCAAATGATAGCGCAGGCATTCAACGATTTCTTTAAAGACGAAATTAACAACGATTGCAAAAAAAGTGGTTATAATCATAACCCCAAATATATCACTAGACACCAAAAACCTAACTCACTTTTTACCTTCCTTCCTATCTTCCTAAACATGCTCCTATGACATTCTGGGTGCAATAAAGTCATTAAAAACATAAAAATCGATGATCTTAATACAACAGTTATAAAATATATCGCTACCATAATATGAAGTATTAAGTTACATTATGAATCAGTGTATCGAATATGGTATATACCCAGATAACATGAAACTTACGATACGATAAAACCTATTTTTAAAAAAGAAGACAAACTGGATATGCAATTCTACAGGCCTATCGCCTTGATTCCAAACTTATCAAAAATTTTTGAATAAATTATACACATAAACATGTATTCTTACTTTGAAACATTTAATATTTTGACTATGGAGCATGTAGGCTTTAGGAAAAATAAGTCTTTCAATGAAGCAATTTATAACTTTTGGATCCGGTAGTGACTAGCTTAGAAAAAAAACGAGTGACAGCAATATGTATGGACAAGACCAGAGCTTTCGACTATGTCGACCATTTAATACTGATCAATAAATTAGAAACGTATGGCATAAGAAACAATGCTCTTAATTTAATTAGATCATATTTATCTGGTAGAAAACAATTAACAGACATAACTAAAATAAATCTTATAACTAAAACCAAAATGAAATATTTATCAGAGGAAAACAACATTTGGCGTGCCCCAAGGCATATTCTAGGACCACTGCTTTTTCTTATTTATATAAATGACCTTCCTCAAACTATTAAGGAACTAATGGTAATATTTGCAGGTTAAATTATAATAATCTAAAAATCAATCTAAATAAAACATGCACGATGAAATTTGCTTACAAAAACACAATCATATGGATTAAATATAAATAATGAAGGTAAAGCGATTAATGAAGAGAAGTCCACAAAATTCGTAGGCATTCATCTTGACCACAATCTGTCATTAAAAAACTAAATAGGTTGTCATTTGCTGCACATATGCTGAAGAAAGTAGTTGATATGACTGCGGTGTTAGCAGCATATCATGCGTATTTAGACAGCACTTTGAGATATGGGATACTTTTCTGGGATAATGCTCCAGGGACTTATGAAGTATTCAAAGCTCAAAACAAATGTGTCAGATCTGTCTGCTCACTGCAAGCAACCGAATCATGTAAACCTCACTTTATTAAATTAAACATTCTTAGGATGCCATCGATATATATTTATGAAGTAGCAGTTATGGTAAAGAGTATTATCAATAAATATGAAACCCTAATTTCGAAACGAAACTACAACAATTTACGACCTTTCAAGTCCAGAACAGAGCATAAGCATTTCCTTTGTTACTTACCACGTTCCATCTCATCAATTGTATTAACTAATTAAAAGAATATTGCACCTATTGTAATGGAGGTTAAAGCAAATCTAAAGTAAGTATAATTAATATCTTCATGTTTTTACTGAAATGCAAAATGATAAATGTAGTAATAAAATAAGTATCATGTAGTAAATGTCTTTTTATTCATAAGTTTTATATACAGGTACGTATAACAATAAAACCTGCAAAAGAGGTTTTTACATGCTTAAATTAACTATAAATAATGTATATAAAATTAAAATGACACCATTTTGAAAGCGCAGTATTTTTCTTACATTTAGTCACAAATTGCAATAATTTTTATTTAAATTGTTAGAATCACAAACTGTTTTACCAAACCATAATCCGGTTTTTATTTTGATTTGAATGGCTTCAGGGTCTCATCACATTTTATGATGTTATGAACATCGGAGACCTTATAACTATCTCAAATCTTTGTGATATATTTAATTATGAGTACGTGCTCCGACGATGAGATGCACATAACTGCTACTAGAATAAAAAAATCTAATATTTCAATTGAGAAGGTTGCAATATTTTTTTATGGAATACCATTAGGATCAATAAAAAATAGCATCAAACAAACATTTTGTATTTACATTATTACGTATCTACTGAATGTTTCTGGATTTGGAACTATTTAAAAATGGTTGCACCAGTCTTCCTCAGGAAACTCATTACAAGCTTCGTAGGAATGCATCAATTGCTCAAATACGTATTTCAGTAACATTCAGTAAGCCTATATTATAATTTACATTATATTTACATCTATAATTTTGGCTGGCAAAGATGTAACATTTCCTATAAATAAAAATTACACCGAACTTATAAAGTTGAAAACATTTTATTTGAAAAGTTCAAGCACACTGATCACCCCATTTTAATTGTCATAAATTCGTAAATTCCTGAGATAATTTATGTCATAATATTAATAATATTGTGACCAATGTTATGGCTAACATTGGAGCATTTTTTGTGGCTACATCGTGTGTTGGGGACCAACCATCTGACCAAGGAGACTGTGCGCCCTCTCCGCTTCCAGGTCATAATGTAGTTAGCATCTCTGTGAAAAAAAATTGATGTTAGCTGAAATGATCTCTAACTAACATATTATCATTGTCATTATTATTAAAAATACTTTAGCTATCTTTTTGTCACTTTCAGTCAAGTTAAGCTCAACAGAAATCAAGAAAGCGTTCTATATTAATAAAAAAGCAATCGACTTCTAAAAATCTTTTCAAGAACAATAAAATATGCACTAAATAAAAACAAAAAACGCGTATTCTTCTAGAACTTAATAATCAATATAACGTTGTTAAAATTTCTGTTATTATTGGAAATTACGTTACGGTGGGTGGACTCAAATATCCGGATAGCATATAAAGTATTAAATATTCCGCTGATTATCATTAATTTGCTCCTAAGAATTGAAGAGTTCCGTTACTTTGTCACGGTTTCTATAATCAGCACCTAACCAAACTCATCAAAATACCCTTGAAGTACTTCCTTTCTAACAAAAAAGAATCATCGAAATCGGTTGGCTTGATATTGACTAATCCGTCCATTTGTGAACCACACACTTAATGCTAATTTAAGACTTATATGGTTTTATAATGGATCCCATTGTCAGAACTGGACAAAAATGGAATCACACGGGATGCACCAGCTTTCAAGTAAAAAAGAATCATCAAAATCGGTTCTCCAGTCGAAAGTTTTGATGTCACAAATATAAAAAAACCGTCGATTTGAGAACCTCCTCCTTTTTTTAGTCATTTAATATTGAGTATAGAAGTGATTGGCGTCGATTATGCACAAGTCAGTTCAAAATTAAGTTACAACTATTCTTTTAAAGTTATCTTGATTTATATTTACCTAGGGTTTGCATTTGATATTGGCTGAGAACAACATAAATGTCTGATTGTTCTAGAGCTGGATCCTCCATCTTATCTCGAAGTGGTGTGTCTGTATATCTTTCTTCATCTATTGTTGAAAAATATCATAATATTAATTGGTTACTCAACGAAATATTCAATAGTATTTTAAACTTTCTTAGAGAATACACTCTTACAGTTATTATGGTTTTATATTTTCACATTCAACGTAAAAATATAAATAAAATACATATTTAATAATTTTTGTGTTTTAAGTTATTTTTCTGTTTTAATGATGAAGTTAGGTTCTTTTTAAAATAAGTTTTATTGAAAAACTTTAACATTACCATCTTGAACATTATCATAATAATTCGTTACAAAATGAAACACTCAATTTTATTTTAATGAGTTATGAGTTATCACTCAAATTAAGTTGGTTTTATATTTTCACAATCAAGGTTAAAATAAAATCAATCAAACACACATAATTAACAACACAATTTTGAATTTATTGTAAGTCATTTTAATATTGTAATGATGAACTTTACTTCTTAAAATAATATTTATTGAAAGACCTTAAATAAGGATTGGTTTTAAATAATAAATAAAACACAAGACTGTTGTAATAATGTAGTTATGTAGTTATTCTGAAGTGTCAGAATTTATGTCAATAAAGTAAAAAACTAGATGTAACAAAATTACAACTTACATGTGACCATCGTAGTTGTTGGTAGTGCTGTCGTTGTTGTTGTTGTTGTGGTCGTTGTTGTTGTTGTTGAAGTCGTTGTTGTAACCACTACAATTATTATTTGAAATTACCAATTAAATTATTTTAATTTCATAGAATATAAATAATATCTATGGATCCACGAAATTGATAGTCACAAAATCATTTCCTTTGACGTTAAATGCTAGGACTTATAAATTCATAAAGTATTAACTATAAGCTATATATAAGATCTGAATCTTCAATTATCCTTACAATAAGTTGAGCATGACATGAAATATTAGGCATTTTAAATGTTTAGTAGTTCGTCGAACTATTATGTGACATTTTGAAGTGTGGATGTATAACCTGACATGATATATACAGGGTTCTTGAGAAGATAGGAATAAGTATATATAGAGTCTTAAATTAGGGTTCGAATTTTATTTGATTTGTTTTGGCCTTAGTTTATCACGGCAACCAACTAATATAAAATATTTTTGATTAGATTCTATTATTTCTCTTGCGCAGGTTTTGAAGAGAAACGCTGGAAGGAGAATGAGAGCTCTCGTGATATATTTGCTCGCTGTTTGTTACTTATGTATGAAATATTTAAACGTACTGTATAAGGATATTTCCGCTTGAGCGTTTCCAAGATGATTGTCCACGTGACAGCGATACGAGCCCGAGTCTCCTCGCGACATGTCGTTCACTACCAGCGTCATGGTGTGCCGGTACTCTCGCGATATAACACTCTCCATGTGTTTGCTACCTGCGATGATAAATGAGCAAAAGTAATAGGGTTTAAAATATGAAATTGCCATTTTATTGTATTAGGTACCTACTTCGATTTGACATAGAACCTTCATGGTTTGAGATTTTTGAGTGAAACTTTTTTCACATGGTACCTAGGTAGTTCTCCTCCTAAAAAATGCGCAACATTCGATTATTACCTTCCAGTTGTTTTTTTATTCAGCTTAGACAATAAAGATGGATACTTCAAAAATTCGAGTGAATTTTGAATACGAGTTCCGACGAGGAGATAAGGCAGCAGAAACAGCTCGCAATATCAATGTTGCGGTTGGAGGGACTGCTAATGAACGCGCCGTGCGATTTTGGTTTAAGCGCTTACGTGATAAAAACTTTGATTTGAAGAACG
>CATIXN010000022.1:12523887-12541246 GCA_949711725.1 Leptidea reali | reverse complement strand
TTTTTTTTGGTAAGACCAAATTAAGTTTCTTGATTTTTAGTCGCACTTGAGTGAGCTTAATACCTTAAATGACTGCAGTTCATCAACCCTGCAGATGAAGACAGCATCCCTTCCCACAGCTACCGTCACGTTTGACCCTGGACCCACGAACCGGGGAAGATCTGTGAAATAATACAATCTCAATCATCTTGAATTCTTTGAGTTATCGTTGAACATCACAGCAACATAATTATTTGTAGAACAAATTGTGAGACCAATCTATAGGTCTTTCATTAATTGTTCGGATTGCGAAGCATCATTTGGTCAATGAACTTGTAAAATTATCCACGTTTATATAGAAATCGCTAAGCTTTTAGACAAATAAGCTAGTTATAAAGATAATAAACCAGAGTAAGATGATTTAATATGATTGGGATTCCACTATTTTGAATAAGTAATACGCCTGCCATAACTTTTACTATTCTTGATTGTTGAATAGATTCATGCAGACGACAAACGAACTAGTTGGGTTAGTAAGGACTGAATATGCACTTTATTTTTGTACTTTATATTCAACCAGGTGTCCATTCGCAAAAGATTCATTTTACTTTAGTCATGTCAATAAAAATAATCTATATAATGAAATATTCAGTTACTCAATATGGATACGATTTCTTCTTTTCTTTCTATTTAATTTTTTCTTGTAAGTTTTTCTAGTATTTTTCGTTTTTGTCTTAAACTACTTTGTCACATACTTATTGTACTGTTAATAGTATTCCTTTTAATTGGCGTATCTATTCTGTATAATTTTTAATATACTCTTTTCATTTTGTTAGCTGTAAGGAATCATAAATAAATAAATAAAAATAAATAAAATTTATTTATTTATCGTCAATAGCGACAAACAGAAGTATTAAAAAGGTGTTTGGATCATTTATACGTTGAGATAGAGTATGCACATTAAAATAATATTCCTGGCCTGTTTTTATCGGTTGTCTAACAGCAAGCGACTATTATAGACGTATAATTCATGATGAGTTTGAATTATTTGATAGAGAATTATGTAAGTTTCGAGACAAAACGCCTCTGAGAAATAGTTAATAGAGATAAGAAAATAAGTACACGATTTGATAAGTTCATCGAATTATTGGTATAATCTTAATATCCATTAACTAAACATTTATATAAGAGCAGCGCGTAAATGGAATTCAAAAGGTTTTATTTCCATCAGATAGGAGAGGAGAGGAGATGAGCCGCGAAGCTGTCAGGTTATTTTCACCAAAGCGGAGAGGAGATGTGAGCTGTGCATAGCGGATATATTATAAGCTGTGAGAATTCAAAATCAGTCAAGTGATGTCTACGAAGGGCCCGCTTACACACAACTATAGAAAAATGAGACATCTCCTCTCCGCTTGATCCATTTCCACCGAAGCTGTGGAAATAACGAAATCTGATTGGATATCAAAATACATCTCCCCTCCTCTCCGCTGAGGAAGAGGAGAATCAAACGATCGTAGATACGGGTCACGTCATGTGACATCCTCACCCAATGTGACACCATCCCATCTAAGCTATTATAGTCGTGTATATAGTGGCGAAATTTACCTTTGTATTTTACTGTTATTGTAACTGTTTCTCACTAAAACACGAATAAAACTACATTTTTTTAAATTCAAACCTAGCTAGATCGATTTATCGCGCCCGAAATCCCCTGTATACAAAATTTGATGAAAATCGTTGGAGCCGTTTCCGAGATTCAGATTATGCAAGAATTGCTCGTTTAAAGTATATCTTTAGTTTATCAAAAATAACACTAATTTCATTTCATAGTTAACAAAAATTGTTTAATTCTTAAAATAATATACCATTGTGAACAAATTATGTTATTTTTATTTCCAATTTTCTTATCTTATATAAAGGTAAAGCTGTTTGTATGTCAAAGTTGCGTCACGCCGTTTCTTCCCAAATCTTATGCTTCCGGATCATTTCCCTTCGAGGAAGATAAAAGGAAGCGGTTTGTGGCCATAATGTCGAGGTATCTGAGGGGGAAATGTCTTATATATTTTAAGTAGCATTATAACAACGATCTATTAATAGATAGGTTTCGTATTAGTCGTTGTTCAGGTTGACTTGGCAGTTATTTAAACGAGATCAGCGGTTTGCAGGCAATAGATTCTCCACAGTTTGCACTTTATAACTAACTGCCCAGGCAGACTTCGTTATGTCAAAAGATAATAGTGAAAATTGAATAAATATAATCATTTCCGAGTGATCCCGTTAGTTATAACTTAACAATAAACGACGATAACATACAAAAATAAGTTTCGTAGAATGTAATACTTTATAAACCTAGTATTTATTCTAATGCTATCCCAACGTTTATTGACGACATCTTAGTTCATATTAGAAACCTAAGATTATCAGTGTTTCTCTACTTTATTAAGCATGTATTAAACATATAAACCTCCCTCTTGTATCACTCTGTCTACCAAAAAAAAAACCGCATCAAAATCTATTCCGTAGTTTAAAAGTTCTAAGCATAGATAGGGACAGACAGCGGGAAGCGACTTTGTTATAAACTATGTAGTGAATATTATTAGATATTTAATTATTTTCCCAATATACGCTGTTAAGACCGTCTACTGATGTCCAACTGAGCACGTTGTTTGGTTGATCTACACCAATATACTCAGCTGAACGAATGCTCCGATATTCTCACCTGAATGACTGCTAGGGAGCCGAACATGCCTAAGATTTTTTTAAAGACAATAAGGGACGAGACGAGCAGGACGTACAGCTTACAATGCACTGCTGCTCAGGATTCTTGAAAGACCCAAAAATTCTGAGCAGCACTACAATTGCGCTTGTCTCCTTGCGACATAAGATGTTAAGTCTTGTTTGCCCAGAAATTTCACTAGCTGCGGCGCCCTTCAGACCGACACAAAATATTGCTTACACATTACTGCTTCACGGCAGAAAAAGTTACCACTGTGGTACCCATAAGCTAGCCGGCGTCCTATGCAAAGGAGCCTACCACTGGTATGTCCGTGTTGAGCCAGTCTCCATGACACGAGTAGCCAAACGCCGCAATGTTTACACAGCTAGAGCTACTGCACCAGGGAATAAACCACAAAATTTACCTTATGTTAACCCAGTACATAAAATTACAAGGCTCTCACAATATTAGCACTATACGAGAACGGAAGTAATAGAACTTATTCTACCCGAAGTGTTTATCAATGTTCCGTGTGTATGGGGCTAAGGGTTGCCAATCCTACTATATAACACAGTATCCTGCTTTTAAAGGTACCTACTATGATTTTTAAAATATATTATAATAGGTGAAACTACTACATTTTATCATTTTTTCAGTGATGAACAAAGTGGAAAGATGAGCACAATAGAGCCAGTATTTTTTTTTATGAAAATAAGGGACGAGACGAGCAGGACGTTCAGCTAATATCAATTTATACGCCCTATCCATTAAAATGTAGTGTCGCTCAGGATTCTTGAAAAACCCTAAAATTCTGAGTGGCACTACAGTTGCGCTCGTCACCTTGAGACTTAAGATGTCAAGTCTCATTTGCCCAGTAATTTCATATTCTACCTACGGCGCCCTTAAGATGGAAACACAGTAATGTTTCCACATTATTGCTTCACGGCAGATATAGGCACCGTTGCCTGAATCCAAAAAAAACCAAATTCGGTTTTTAAAAAAGTTAGGGGCTATATAACCTCACCAAATCTATTTCTTCTGTAAAAAAAGCTGGTTTTGCTTCAAAGGCTAATTCTAAATTAAAAGCTTATTGGTTTCGTTTCAGAAAGCAAACACTGTTAAAAGATATAAAAGACATTTATTTCTTCAAAATTGAATCCTTTAGAATTCTTTTTATGTTATTTCAAACACTTACACCGCTTCGGAAACAAATGGCTTTCTGAGAAAGAAGAAACGAAGCAATAAACTCTTCAATCACTGTTGTTTGCGCGCTTTTTAATAAAATATACAATATTTATTTATTGCATGTACTTTCATTGTTGTTGAAATAAAATAATTATAATCTAGTCTCAGGCTGTCCAATCGCTTAAATATTCAGCTGTAGAGTAGTTGGATTTACGACAGAGTCATTTCTTAACAAAACATTTACGGCCTTACAAATAAACTTGGTATAAACTTATAACTGAGAATAAACCAAATATATGCAAAATGTTCACTATATCACTGAAAATACTGTCAATACAATGATCATTCTGAAGTTTTCCGAATGTCAAGTAGCAAAGCAAATAAACGCGGAATAAGAATATCCCAATCATAAGCAAAATGTAGTTTTGTAAACATTTTGCATATTACTGGTATAACTTTATTCCAAGTTTATTTGTAACACGGTTTAATGTTGTTGTCACAGTTGTATGTAAAGATGACGGAGCTTTAAATAATTCCGTCTATTATTTCCATATTATTTTCAATAGGCCTATCTCTTCCGCATGGTTCGTTATATTTGATAAATGTTTTCATATTTATCTACCCACTGGATTCATCCGCTCTGACAATGACTAATGAAAATATCTCGTAGAAAAATAATAACCATTCCAACGAACGGTAAATGAAATTAATTATTACTTTTGTGATATAAGGATTCAGCTTTTGTTATGTTTGAAGATACTTAAATTTAACAGGCCAGGTTGAATGATATGGACTATTTATTACATTACTTTGCATTGAAGATAAAAAAACTATTTCGGTAATCAAACTTAAAAAATAATCACTTTTGAAACGATTTAAACGAGTGGAATTGTAACTGTGTTTTTATATGAGTTTTACGCTTTCATGGGTACTCCTCCATGCTCTGAAAAGGTCACGAAACGTTGGGTTAAATAAAATAATAATACAAATATTACTTTTACGTAAAAAGGAATGTAAAAACTGAGGTAGTTAAAGAAAATACAAATTTTGTTTTAAATGACGTATAATCAAAGGAACCCAAAAAAGGTGAGAAAAACTAAGTACCGTTCCAAGTGTAAGTTGTAACACAATTCTCTTATTAAGTATATACATATTTTTTAAGCAAGCATTAAACAATGAATATACAATCTTTTCTTAACTAAAAATAACAATAAACTCTTATAAAGTTCTATGAAGTTATCTTGTTAAGCATATTATATATACAGCAGAACCTTGTTAAGTCGAACTTTGACAAGTTTAAAACCTTAAAATCTCGACTCTCTATTAGTCGAAATAATCAGCGAGTCATTTGCCTTTAAGCCATTTTGGTGCATATTTTCCCTGCATAACTCGCAAACATTAAATTTTAGCACTGTATCTTGAACATAGCAATGTTTCATAATACAACCTTCACAACTCGATCATATGAGACTTATTACCTCTATACTTCGAAGAAAAATAAGGTACCGACTTTAAGAATTTGCCGACAGTTTAAGTTGATCATTGTTTCTTAGAAATCAATTGAGGAGTATACATTGAATAGAATTACAATTTATGACTCACGTTAACGATGTCAGGTGTTCAATTTTATTATTTTTGATTTCTCAACCTCTTTATGTCAAATCAAAATCCGCGTAAGTCGAAATTGCCTAGAAGTCGAAAGATCTATAACTCGATATTTTAGGCGTCTCTTTTGATGTTCGACTTATAAGAAGTTTTGTGATAATTTATATAATTTATTCTAATTTTTAAATTAATATTTGTTAATTTCAGATTTTTTTTATTGTTAATGCTGCTATAACGTTGAATTTGAAAATGATTAATAATAGGGGTGTAAGCAGTACCGGGGGTTCGGACATTAATAATAATTGTTATTAATATTTTAGATAATTTATTTATGTAATATTATATTATAGATAATAATATTTAATAATTTAAGAGTTATTAATGAAAAACAATGTACCATATTTTTCACTTCTTGATTTTTTAATAATAATTGCAATGCATTTTTTTATTTGATGATAATATAATATAAACTCGAGATATATTTTTGTAAACCTTATTCGGAAACGGATGAGCAATAGCTCATATTTTTAGGACCTTTATCAAGAATTTATACGTTTTTGACTTTATGACTATCATACAAATAATGCACAAAATATTTGGTAAGTGAAAATATTATTATTTTTCAAATATTTTTGGTGTTTTTTTTTTTATTTTGCCAATTTAGTTTTAATTATTTATTTATTTTTCAGTCAAGTGGATGTACAGTTGCCATTAGATATCTTATAGGTACTCAACCAGACTTGATCAAATAACCAGACTGACATAACTATAGTCTCAGTATATCTAGTTATTTGAGTCTCAGAAAGTGTTTCATCCATTGTCTGATTTATTCAAAGGCTGTATTGAAACTGAGTGTGGGTTCTAGTTCTATATTGAAATGAAAATCAAGATGAAAGTATTAAGTCGATGGGAACTTTGAATGGAAATAATTTACCAATTCAAAGGCTAAGCAAAAAAAAGACTCGATTTGAAAAGCATTTTCATTCTGTATTAGTTTAAATTTAGCCATTGAAGTCATGAGCATTATTGTGTTTTAAATTTTCAAATGCAATTCAATTGATGAATTTATTGAAATATCATTTATTTTGCAGGCAATGTGCAAAGTCCATTTTTTTAAATCTATTGTTCTATGTAAGATGAGTTATAAGAGGTACGCAAGAATAATTATATAATCAAAACTATTTAAATGGTTAGAATGTAAGATATATGCAAGAAGTCCTTTGAAGAATATATCACAGACCAATAAAAATGTAACCATGTTATTTTTTTAAAATAAGGGACGAGACGAGCAGGTCGTTCAGTTGATGGTAATTGAGACGCCCTGCCCATTCTTTACGTACTTAGTTACTATACTTGGTTATAAATAGCGCGAATAGCCCTCTTCTGCAGCACAAATGTGATATAAAAATTGGCATCAGTGTCCCATAGCAATATAAAATAGGACATAGTGCTACGACAATAACTAAATTAAACCAGTCGCGCCGTATCTTTTTAACCGCGTTTACTTACTAACGGCCGTTTTCAATAACCTATCTATCCTTATTTTGACTTACTAGAGGTAGAGAAATCTATCCTTTTATGGTTACTTACAATTCAATAACCTATCGACATAAAGCATTCGACTATAACAATGTTGGACATAACTGTGGATAGATAAGATCTTGTCATTAAACGGTGACAGCAATGTAACCGTAACTAGAGAAACGTTTTTGAAACGGCCGTTTGTCTATTAGCCAATCCTTCATTTAATCCATTTATTTGAACTATTAATTAACAACGTAGTTAGTGGAATTATATTGGAGCTTAACACAAAATAGATTTGGGAATCGGCTTTGGTTAGTTAGTTTGTAATAATATGTAACGTTAAATTTCTCAAATGTGATAATTCTGTAATGTAACGTATTAATCAACGATCGTAATGAGACGATTTTTCTAAATTTATTAAAATATGTACTTTTATCATCTTGTTTTCTATAAATTCTAGAAGTCGTCTATTCTTAAGATACCCTTTTAGGGTTCCGTAGCCAAATGGCAAAAAATGGAACCGTTATGGATTTGTCATGTCTGTTTGTGCTCATCTGTATGTAACAGCCACTTTTTCCGAAACTATAAGAACTATACTGTTGAAACTTTGTAAGTAGATGTATTCTGTAAACTGCATAAGATTTTAACAAAAATAGAAAAAAAAACAATAAATTTAGGGGGTTTAACAATAAGTTACTTAGAACTGAAACATAATATTTTTCTTTCCTCACTCCCAAAATGATATTGAGGTTTCTAATACCATTTTTATTCTAAACTGAATAGTTTGCGCGCGAGGCAAAGTGTTAAAATTTGTGCGCCTGTAACTTCAGAAATAAGAGAATGATAAAACTAAAATAAAAATATGATGTATATTAACATGCAAACTTCAACCGAAAATTGGTTTGTTCGAGATTTAGTAAGTAGATTTTTAATACGTCATAAATCGTAAACCGTAATTTACCTTTCATTCATTTCATCAACTCAAATAATATTATTATTAAAGAACTTTTATAGTATGTTACTTACTGCTACGGAACCCTTCTTGACTCGCAACTGGCCACTTTTTTATTTATCTGCTTGTGCAAATTACACATTATTTAGCTAAGCATGATAAATATTTACTTTATAATTATATACTAATTAAGTTGGATAACGAAGAACAAAATATATAAATAAAATAAAAAGTATTAGTGAATACTTTTCATCAATAAATTTTAAAAGAAATTCTAAATCTCCACTAAAACGATGTTTCGTAATAGACCTACCTACTGAAGTTGAACTGTGGAACAACACTGACACTCCAAGTAATGTAATTATTACTGTAGCGCGGAACATTGTTCAAATTTAAACAATTCACTAACAGAAACCCGATCGAGTTTTGTTCGTTCGTAATTATTCTGTTTCACGAATAATATTCTCGTTGCTCGCTCGAACATCAACTGTCGGAGAGAAATTCGCTTCTCAAGGATCGGGTGTCGCGCATGCGCTTTTTTAGAACTATATTTACATGCAAAAACTTTTCTTCATATTTCATTGTATCTCGTTTCGTTTAAGATAATATTTACGTTATGTCAAATAGAAGTATGCTACACAAATAAAATTTGAAAACAATTTTTTTATGAACGATTCGGTACTCGAACACACTACCTCTCGCGTTCTGTGCGAGAGACAGCTCTTCCAATTGAGCTAACCGTTCGAGTGGCATATCGTCATAAAGTCTTGTATACTACAATAAAGTTGAAGAAAGCATTGTTTAGATTTGCAAGAGCGACATCTCAAGTGAATTTCCTACTATGCAAATATTGGGGTTGAGCAGATTATTAACTGTAAAGTAGATTCTGTAGATGAAGCCATAACCTGAGAGTTTAACAAAGCCTACAAGATTTAATGACTATACGTCACTCGAACAGTTACCTCAGTTGGAAGAGCACTCGCACGAAACCCGAGAGGTCGTGGGTTCGAGTCCCGAATCGTTCATAGAATTTTGTTTTCAAATTTTGTTTGTGTATTAATCCTAGAAGTGAGGGTTATCGCTTTAAAAACATAACAAATTGTTTAGAAGTAAATTTTAAAATTCTATTAAGATAGTTAGCATCGGATATACTGAGACATGATTAAGAGACCAGATATGTAGTAATACTGAAGATTATACTTGAGACATAAGTCATGTCTGATTGTCTTATTTCTGCACACGACGTACTATTATTTAATGTTAATGTAAGATTTGTATCTATCAATGCATCGTAAGAAGAAATATATGTTTAGTACTGTTTAACCAAGTTCAAAAAAGGAGGAGGTTCTCAATTCGTCGGTATGTTTTTTGACAATTCGTGAACCGAATTTGATAATTCGTTTTTTATTTGAAAGCTGGTGATTCTCGTCTAGTCCCATTGTAATTTGGTCCAGATCTAACAATGGCATCAATGAGAAAACCATAAAAGTTTTAAATTTGCTATACATACGTATAACAAAGTAGATGATAAATTTACGAATAACTCAATATAGTGCCAACCGATTTCGATGATTCTTTTTTTATTGGAAAGGATAAATAGACTTCAAAGATAGTTTGGTGAGAGTTTGATTAGGTTCTTATCACGGAATCCATGATTAAATTGTTAGTTAGTGTACTTCAAATTCACTAAAAATCATAAAATAAAAAAAAGACGTGTGGAACTCGGGGACTGCCGCGGTAAAGCAATTATAATTATTTATTTATGCAGTATTTCTTTTCCTTTGTTTTTTTTTCTTTGATATTTATTCAAGTTACACTTTTTGAGCGTGGTGACCGACAACAATTTTTTTTCTTTTATTAAATAAATGAGAAGTTAATATAGTTCAAAATATTTTTATTATCTTTCAATACATGTAGGTTATTCAGGAATATTTATCATTGAAACTATAGATTTATTGTAACTGAAATAAGAAACATAAGTTTCAGACTTGATATCTTCTAAATATCTGGAAAATACCGCGTCAATGGTGGTCCCATATTTTGTTATGGATTCTTGTGGATCATTATTCCTTTTCAAATTCAATATTTACGAAAGAAAAGTTGTCAACCGCTCTGATTTTTTATCAGCGAAGTTGATGTTTAAATCGCCAGCCAAAATAAGTGGAAATTTATTTCCATTTGTACCATTTTTACGATTATTGTTATTTTTGGAATCGGTGTCCTTCCGCCGCTACCCGCTCTCGCTTCTCGCCTCCTCACGACTCAAGCATCTCATCCATCTCATCCATAACTATATATAATAACTATGTAGTTACAAACCTATCTTGGATGACACCGACTCCAAAAATTACTATAATTGTAACTAGAAATAGATAAATTAATTAGAGTGTACAAAAATACGCAATTATTTTTATACTTTTTAGTGCACATTATATCTATTGTTTTGGAATAGTGTTTTAGAAGTCGGTTGTTTTTTTGTTAACTTATTTTTATTTTATGATTTTGTTGTTGTTTGTGTTTTAGAAGTCGGTTGTTTTTTTGTTAATTTTTTTTTTATTTGATTTTTTGGGGAATAGGGAGAACAAACGAGCGTACGGGTCACCTAGTGTTAAGTGATCACCGCCACCCAAATTCTTTTGCAACACCAGAGGAATCACAGGAGCGTTGCCTGCCTTTTTTATTTGGTACACGTAATCAGGCAGTAAGTACGCACGGTGCCCACGCCAGCATAACTTATAACAGAAGACTCACGAGCAAACTTTTCACCCACATATACATACCATACACGGATTGTGATCCAAAATTGCCTTTTTTAAGCTCCTGCCGCTAAAAGGTTAGATCTACTTTAAATTAGCTATAACTATAATTAAGTAGGTTTAATACCGAGGAATTTTCTTAACTTCTGGTATGCCATCATCCACGTAAATAAAAATATTCATAAAATGAAAACTACTGGGACAAATTATGTTAATTTTTAATTCCCACATTTGGCAAACGCCCGCATCAAACTAAAGAAAAATCACGAAAATCAGGTCATAAATCTCAGTGTAATCTGTGTACATACATAAAAAAATACCAATCGAATTGAGAACCAACTCCTTTTCGAAGTCGGTTAATGAGTAGGAACGTTCTAGGTTGGTGTATTATTATTTCACGAATTTATAAGTATTAAAGGATTTATTGTTTAAGATATGATGTTTCGTTAAAAGTATCTTTGCTGATGGTAAAAGTAAAATTGTATTCTGATCAACCTATATACCTACTACCTCATAATACATAATTGTATACTATTAAAACTAGCCTAGTTTAATTTGAAACATCATTTATTGTTACTAAACTAATAGACGAGTAATTAAATATCAATCAATCAATGTCAGACGAGGTAAGAGTTATGCTATAGAAAGAGAGACAAACTCTAGATGAATATTGTTCTAGAACAATAATAAATAGCAATCTATCTAGATAGATTGCGCAGAATCAATATCGGCACTATGAATGTCTACATTGTTTGCCGATAGATGGCGCTAGTTGGTACTAGCGGCAAACATTCACCACAATGTAAGTATTTAACACGCGCCTTAAGTATTTGTTTAGATATTGTCACTATATTTAATATTGTTTTTGTTATTGGGTCTAGCAAATTGCAATAATTAGCTGGAAGCCAGAAACTAGAATAGTTCTATTGTTTATTGGTGTTATTATATATTATAATAATAGTTCAAGTGATAACGTGTCACTTAACAATAGCATAAGTCGTTCTTGTAAAAGTTCAAACTGAGCTATCATTTAGTACTAGGTAACTAGCGCTGTGCGATCTAAATGGCACCTAATTGTATAATGGCAAGATTTCCTATTTATTTAATTTCTTTTGTGGAGTGAATCTTTTGTACATATCGTGTATTATGGTCTCTTCTAGAAATATGACTTTAAAGCAATCTATATATATAAAAATGAATTGCTGTTCGTTAGTCTCGCTATAACTCGAGAACGGCTGGACCTATTTGGCTAATTTTGGTCTTGAATTATTTGTGGCAGTCCAGGGAAGGTTTAAAAGGTTGAATAATTAGTATGAAAATGCTCGGAATTAAATAAAAACAAAAAAATTGTTTTTCCTTTGATGTGTCCATACATAATTTCTATGAGAGAATTTATTCACGCACGGTTTGACAGTTCTGCTGTGAAACAAATTCATTACGACAGCAGGGTGCATATTTTACGAAGTAATTCTTACTGACAAATTCATAAAAAAACATTATGTTATTTATTATATACAGGACAACGTCTGTCGGGTCACCTAGTTTGAAATATTTTTGGCTTTTCACAAAACTCTACCGATACGAAAGGCAATATCTGGGCACTCAAGGCGGGGAAGGGAACTTTGT
Source organism: Leptidea reali (assembly GCA_949711725.1). Classification (NCBI taxonomy): domain Eukaryota; kingdom Metazoa; phylum Arthropoda; class Insecta; order Lepidoptera; family Pieridae; genus Leptidea; species Leptidea reali. The sequence continues at coordinate 12,528,903 of CATIXN010000022.1, read as the reverse complement.
TTGCCTTTGAAAGGGACATTATTAAATTATTAAATTTCTAGATGTTGGATATTCAGTACATCTATAATACGCGAAGACATGGTTGAATATTATGGCGCGGTGATACTTAAACCTTTTGTTTTTTTTATTCGACGTCAAGAACATCTATATCGTCTTTCTTTGTCACTTGAGTTAATGAAGACTTGCCATACTTTTCTAGCGTTATACGACATACCTCACGACCAATTCTAACAGTATCCGCCAAGTTGGGTTATAGGCAACAATAGTCAGCCATTTTAACACTTTGGTTTAATTTAATCAATCCCGCAAGTGAATCTATTGTGAATGGTTAATGATTGTGTTAGAAATGGCATCATAAATCATTCTAAAGGAATCATTTTTGGGAAAATAAATGCCATTTACGCCTTTATAAAAACTTAGCACAATCCTCATAAACTTAACTGAAGCAGTAGGTTGCAGATTAGAACGAAAACTGAATGAAAGCGTATATAAGGCACTTACAGTACGGTGTCAGAACTCGAACTGATTACAAAATGGCTAGCTGACAGAGTGATGACTGGCTGTAGTCCCACGATCGTAGAGCCAATAGAGAGTATTCGTATGTTTCAGAATAACAGCTGACAATGTAGTGCTGACACGCAATCAGTTTCATTAATAAAACATAATTTTACCAAGTTGACAAACATCTAAACCCTTCCCTCACAAATTCAAAAAATATATTAAAACTGTATATATTATGTATTATCGTATGATGATGCTATGTAGAGATTATCATTGTATGAATAACAAGGAAAACTGATGTAACATAATTTTGCCGTTTACGAAAATGTTAAATCTTACTAAGCATTAATTCAAACCTCCCTAAGTGTAAAACATCAATATTGCATGGCATCAAATAAACCTGGACTGGAGAGAAGAAAGAAAGATAAATAATTTATTCTGCAACTTAAGCCTAGTATACTAGTAGACTTACTTATTAATTTATATTAAAATGCAGAATTTAAATTCACCTCAGCATAATACTGATCATTACCATGGACTTTTGGTCTTCGTGAGAACCCCAGGTGATCTAGCGGATTGTCATACTACATAAAGGTTGTATATATAAAGGGTTACCATACTAAAATAATAATATCATAATAAAAAAGTAATAAAAACCAAACCAATATTACATAAAAATTCGTGATCTGACATAGTTCAACAAATTACTAATATAATTAAGAACACTAAAATAGTGAAAAAATAATATAATAATAATAAGAACAAGTGAGTAATAATTTACGTGATTGAATAAGTGCTAATTCTGTTGATATTAATAAGAATCTCTCTAAAAAGAACTCATGAAAATAACAGGTCGTATAATTTATATTTAAATAGCACTAGTGTCAAGTAAAAGAGTTTCCTGTACTTTTTGACGACTATTAAGGAACACTAAGCTTACTACGAAAACCTTATATTGGAGGTTACTTATTTGAGTTTATATTCCATATTTTGGCTGACGAGAATCGGAAACTTCCTCTGAAAGCAGCTGTGGCATGACTCTACGTCGCACATTGCTGTGTTGTTTTTTAATGAAAATAAGGGACGAGACGAGCAGGACGTTCAGCTGATGGAAATTGATATGTAATGGGCAGCATTACAATTCAGTACCGCTCAGGATTCTTGAAAAGCCCCAAAAATTCTGAACAGCACTACAACTGCGCTCGTCACCTTGAGAAATAAGATGTCTCATTTGCCCAGTAATTTCACTAGCTACGGCGCCCTTCAGACCGAAACACAGAAATGCTTACACATTACTGCTTCACGGCAGAAATAGGCGCCGTTGTGGTACCCACATTCTAGCCGCATCCTGTGCAAAGGAGCCTGTCACTGTTAATTGATCCAACTGATCACTTAATTACTGAGGCCTGAATTTAAAGGCCGGCAACGCTCTTGTGATTCCTCTGGTGTTGCAAGAGAGTGTGGGCGGCGGTGATCACTTAACACCAGGTGACCCGTACGCTCGTTTGTCCTCCTATTCCATAAAAAAAAAACTGAGATCCTGTTGCATAAATCAAAAGCTTTTATTGGATTTATGTTCAATTAAACAATGTCGGTCGAGAATCAATATAAAAAATAACTAGTAGAGTAAACGACTGCTAAAGTGAGTGGATCCAACGCAAATATAAAATATCGCCAGCAAATACTAGCACGACGGATTTTCCGGTTCGATTATTTCGATTTGAATTTTAGTAGATTCAATAGGAAAAAAAAATATTTTTTGACATTCTTAATTGTCTTTACCGTGACCTACATGTTCATGAATAAATTGACTTTGATTTTGATATCCCAAGCAGTTGTGATGCTTTCTATGACAGAGTGTTATATGAAATATTAACGTCAAAAAACCCCCACTTAAATAAATTGAATTTAAATTTACTGATATAAACTTCATGATAAATGAAATATAAATTAATTTATGTACCGTTATAATATCGCTATAAACAGAAGTAATTCCCGAGAGATAAGTTTGTTGGCGACACGCCGCCCACACTATGTATCTTCTCTCCTGTTTTATTAGCTTTATTGAAATAAATCATCCCATATTATATACTTCATGTGTTAAGGTAGGCTCTTCCCGACACACATACAACATTTTTTGCAATTACAGGAAGTCCCTTGTCCTTTATCGAGATAAGGATTACTTGGATTACTTTAGTCGAGCTGAAAGCTTTTCTTTGTATTTTGTTATTATACTGTACGAAAATAAAGTTTGTTATTTAATAATTTACTGAAACAAATAAGGAGCATCTTACATGAAATAATAATGACTTATGGAAATGATCAATATTAATGTAGCCCCATCTATATGTACATATAATATTTGTGATTGTATTAAAATTGTTAAAATTGCATATATTTATCAGCGCAAATGTTCAAAAACAAAGTTTAGTTTGAATTCTTAAAGCAATATTTGTAATCGGTAGTGGTTAATGTTAAATATATCTACTAAATATATCTACTATGAATCTTACGAAACACTCATGTTACATAAAATTTGTGGCTTCATCTATAGGATCTACTTTACAGTTGATAACCTGCATAACCCCCCAATATTTGCATACAGGGAAATTGACTTAAAATACCTCTAAGTTTATTTTTAATTTAAGGGAATAAATAATTCACAATAAATCCGAGTGGGACTGTTTGGTGGATGACCAAAAACATCTGCTGTCGAAAATTCCACCATCTACGCGGAAGCGTAGTCTTTGTGACGTACGCTCATGTTTTGAGAGCACTGCTGTCGATCATTTTCTAAGACAACTGGAAACAAATTGTTACCATACTATTCGGTAACTAATTGTTTTTTAACTTATAGCATAACTATCGAAAAATCCAACCGTCGGAATATTTTTCCTTCACTTCCTTACTTTTGTCGATAAATCTTCAACAGGAACCAAACACCCACTGTGGAGATGTCTGATAGTTTCGAGTTCATAACAAAAATGTTATTAACATATTAAACTCAACTGTGACGATGTCAAATAGAGCATTCGAAGTACTTTCGTATTTAGTATTCATCATTTTGTGGAGTCAATTTACGCAACGGCAAGATCTAGTACTGAGATAATTAACTGTCTCTTAACTGCTCATATAACATTTTTCATCTAACTTATACTAAAATGAAAATTTCTATTCTAGTAAGACTTCAACGAAAAACAACTACAGCATAAATCAAAAAATGTTTCCCGTAAAATTAATTCTGACGAACTACACGCACTTTTCAAATTGGTTCATTTCATTTCAAATCAATGCGAATAAATGACAGCTAATAAACTAATTATCGGGTGAATGACGAGTTCTAAGCGTACATTACTGGATTTTTGACCGTAAATGGGGGCTTTAATATCAAAAATGTGGCAAGGGGATAAAATTTTCGTTTTATGAATACAGATGAACTACGTTTTAGTGATATTGAAAGTGAGAAGATTATAATGAACCTATAAGATTATAAGCTTGAATTATTAATATTGTAATGTACATTTTAACATTAAATATCTAATAAAATATATTGTTGTAATGAATAACTATAAAAATTAATCAAATTCAATACTGCACTAGAGTCAGCAATGTGTTTTTTTAAATCGAGGAGGACAAACGAGCGTACGTGTCGGGTTTAGTGATCACCACCACCCACATGCTCTTGCACCACCAGAAGAATCACATTGTTGGTGTTGCTGGCGTTTAAAAAAGTATAAGCGCTTTTTTGATGCTCCTGGGAACATGGCACAAGGCAGCTCATTCCACAGCTTGAATGTACGTAAAAGAGTTCCTGCAAAACTACACTGTGGAGGAACGCCACACATCCAGATAGTGGGGGTGTGTCGTGTGAAGATGGAATTTGCCGGCAGGAACCAGCTTAAACAGGTCTTCGGAAGACTCCCCGCGATAAATGCGGTAGAATACACACAATGAAGCAACGTCTCTACGGTACGCCAAGTGATCTAACCATTCACTGAGCATTGGATCCACAATAATTGGAGCACTTCTGAGTTGAACGCGGTCAAATGGTTTGAGCTGGTACTGGGGTGCGCCAGAGATAATAGTAATACTTTATATTATGTGGCCGGACCTGCGCTTTGTGAGCCGGCTTTAAGTATTGCCGTGCTCTATTTAGGACGCCCAGCTTCTTCGAAACCAATTTGGCTTTGCTTTGGTATTTAATTAAATATTTTAAATTTATTTTATTTTGCTTTGAACTTCCAGATGACGCTGAAATTGGTAATGATGGCGAAATAGGCTGTAGATTTCGAGACTCAGTATTCAGATACTATGAAACGCATTAATGGGAGAAGTTTTTTCCATGAGTTGTAATACGAAAAAATAGGGGTAGTCATTTCCTCTTCAACTGGACAATGTTCTTTTTATCCTATTCCGCGACCTTTCTCTTGAAGGACTCGATAGAACATACAAGTTTCTTGTGGCACTGGTTGACAATTTCTCGAGTGGGATGGACTGCAAGGCCCGTGTATACGG
>CATIXN010000022.1:12473560-12513887 GCA_949711725.1 Leptidea reali | reverse complement strand
AATTGTTTATAAAATTTCCACAGATATGCCTAGTAGCTAACTGCATCAGTAACTGCGTCAAATTCAGACGAGGAATATAATGTATTCTCCGTAAATATTTATGCATATGCATGATTTTAATGGGGATTACTTCATGGAGTGCAGTTTAGTCCAACTTGAGAGATAGGATAGTTCTTATTTCGATTTGGGACCCATAATTATTTTAACTTCCAATATGAGTTTTGTATGGATATATTTTCCTTTAATCCACTATATAAAGTGAAATAGTAGAATGAAGTACATACATAAAAATATAATAAAATTTAATTAATATTGTTATTATTATTGTTTTTTTTTTAATTTTAATAGAACAACAAATGAAATGAGTCTGACAAAGCCAGCATTTTGCGTTTAAATGAAAAATCTGCGGATCACATTACATTGCTTAAATCTTAGATCCAACTAAGCAGGTATACTTAAAATCTTAAATCGTTTAGGAATACAAAATACATGATATACATTAATCAATATAAAACAATTGCTCTTACACAAAGAATGAATTGTCGTATAAATATATTATATTATAACTTTCTTTAGTTATTGTTGACTGTTCCGAGTACGTACTTTGTTGATCTTTGTTGATAGTTAACGCATAACTTCGGCAGCAGTTGAGATTATGATAAGATTCTTATTAAGCCGGCTAGATTATGGGTACCACAACGGTGCCTATTTCTGCCGTGAAGCAGCACTAGAGTTTCAATCTGAAGGGCGCTGTAGCTAGTGAAATTACTGGGCAAATAAGACTTAACATCTTTTGTCTCTAGGTGACGAGCGAAATTGTAGTGCCGCTCAAAATTATTGGGTTTTTCATGAAGCCTGAGCGCCACTACATTGTTATGGGTAGGTTGTATCAATTACCATCAGCTGAACGTCGTGCTCGTCTCGTCCCTTATTTTCATAAAAAAAATACAAGAAAAATATTACATTTATAAATATAGTTTATAGATAGGTATGTATACACTTAAAAAGTTTGTTTTTTGGTGCTGCAACACTTAAAAAAGAAGTTACTTAAAATTTAAAACTCACACTGAGAAAATATGAGTTCATAAAGCGTACAACCATAGTACAGGCAAGCTGTCATTACCAGAGCAAGTCTTAAGACAGCTTTACATATCTATAGTATATCATAATATTTACTGGTATTAGAGAGAAGGGTTACCCGATAAAGCTCAGACACTAACCCCGCTATGGCGCAATTTGTAAAGCTGCGTTTATCATGTTAATATTTTAAATATATTTATTATGTCAGTTCCCTATTTTCTGAGTTGACTAAGGCTTGCTCTTGCTCGCTAAGTTTTGTTTAATAAAAAAAACACATTGTAATATTGAAACACTAACTCTAAAGGCTCAGTTCTTAACTTCTTAATTCTACCTCGCTCGGTATTGTCGAGATGTTGGTTTGCCTCTCGTAATTCTGATATCTTTGCTTCTGAGCTTCTGCATTTTTTTTTGATAATTGTTCCGACAAGATCCACCTTAAGGCCACGATGACCCATGACCAAGATATTCTGAAAACGTTGTATAATTTTTATATTATTTTATAGTCCAACCTGATATTATGAGGTTTTGTTTATATCATCTTCTTATTCACTGATAACGAGTTCTTTGCAAGTAACCTGTATATATATATTTTTATTTTATCTGTTCCTGACATGAACTTTTCGGCGAAGCATTACCTCTAATGTCAGCCTATTTTTGTTTCTATCTCAGTATTTCAGATTGTGAGGCTATTACTAGTATAAGTGGGGACTCAAAGAAGTTATAAACACAAACATATTAAAATAAGCTTAAAAAGAAAACTTTATAATACTTGTGTGCTGTGCTTCCTGTCGGTGACCTACGGTTGTCAGACTTGGTCACATATGCAAAAGAGATTAAAAACCTAGACATATATATATAGATTATTTATAATATACGTAGTATGGCTATAAATACTGTTACAGTTAAAAATAAACAAAATATTATATTTAAATTTGGAATCTGTCATTTTTATATGATTGTTCATTGGGTTTTCTCATTTTGGCGCCAATACATTGTATAATATTTTGTGATTTTAAAGTGGAGTAGGGTGATAAAGAGAAACAATTAACTGTGATTGCATTACACAAAGTAGCCATACCTACTTAGCCAAGCCTAGCCAAATGCAATTTTTAAAATTCTCCGTTTATGAACCGGGCTGTTAATCGGTACAATGAGACCTCCTGTGCTTGCGACACAAAAAGATCTGACTGTCCCCGTAGTGTTGGTACGAAAAAGCTAGTCAAAGCAGTAAGGGATTAGAATTCGAAGAAATCCTGTCCGAAAGCAAAAGATTTTATCTCAGGAGATAAAGATGGCACCGAGAACCCCATGTCACGTATTTTATAAGACGACTTGCTGCCTATAATAGACGTGCTGGTCATTTCTTAACTGATAATTTAAAAAAGAATAGGATGGTGAAATCGAAACAACTACTGAAGCAGTACGCAAAGAGAGGTCACAGAAAAATTTTGTTTGCGGATGAGAATTTTTTTACAATTGAGCAACATCTTAACAAACAAAATGATCGTATATCATAGTCGTTATCGGTGCGCCGCTAGGTTTGCACGTGCGCGTATTAAATCGTTTACGTGTTTATTTAGTGAGTATCTTTTCGAGTGAACTGCGCCCGCGCTCGCGCGAGGCGATTAAGTGTTGACAATAGATCCTTCTGTCGTTTCTGACTACAGGGACGATGGAATCTCAACCTAGTTACTCGTCTGTTACCCAAACTGTCGCGTTCCCCAGCAAAGAACAAGCCGTTGTCATAGATGCAGTTAACGACTCCCCTATTAAAGAATACGCGTATGCGTTGGCAAAAATAATCGATTCCACCCAAATAAGATTCCTAAGTCGAATGTCGAATAATAGAATCTTCGTTTTTGTATCTTCTAAAGGTATCGCTGATGAGCTAGTAGATAAACACCAGTGCATTATAATCAATAACAAAAAATTACCTATTCGACCCCTAATTACCAAAAATAAACGTTTGTCCAATTATTCCACACGCCATACTGGAGAACAAATTGACAGAATTGGATATAAAATTAGTATCTCCAGTGACTTTTATTAAGGCTGGCTTGAGTGATCCTGGTTTTAGCCACATTTTAAGTTTTCGGCGTCAAACATACATTTCTCCAGAGGACCTACCAAAAATGCCTGACCGTATTCAAATAGACTTCGATGGCAGCACATACTGGATCTACACCTCTTCGGACTCCATGACATGCTTCATTTGTAAAGAAGTGGGACATGTCGCCAGCAAATGTCCTGAAAATGTAAACACCGCAAATAAACTTATACCTACTGAAATAAAGGATACAACAAGTATCGTTACTTTATCGGTATTTTCTACCAATAGTGTTGCTTTAAGATTTGATCGATTTAATCAATCAACTACCGAAGCCTTTTCTTTTGATCGGTGATTTTAATAGCCATAGTTTATCATGGGGGAGTTATAAAACGGACTCTCGTGGTAAAATTATCCTTTATATTCTAGATTCATACAATGACAGAACTATATTAAATGAAAATCGTCCCACTCATTTAAATGTCGCCAATGCAACAACTAGCGCGATTGATTAAGTGTTATCATCGTGTTCTATTGCTCCATTGTTTCAGTGGAATGTGTTAGATAACCCCCATGATAGTGACCACTATCCTATTATATTAAGTCATTCATCTTCTTCGGAAGAAAATAGTTCTCACATTCCTAAATGGATTTTTCTAAAAGCAAATTGGGATATATATAAATCGCTTATAGATAAAGGGATTGGAGAATTATGTGATATTCATTTAGTTAATGAAATTACGATTGATTTATGTTAATCTAAATTTAATAATTTAATAATTGATTCCGCAAACCAAGCAATTCCTAAGTCGCATGGTAATAAAAATAATCGAAAAAAATTGCCTTGGGATACAAATGATTGTATTACTGCTATAAAAGATTACAAAAGGGCACATAGAAAATATCTAAAATTTAAGTCAATCGAATATATGATTAATTATAAAAAAACAAAATCATTTGCTAGAAGACTCTTGAAAGAAACTGAGCTTAAATCCTGGCATGATTACACTTCTTCAATAACTCCTTCCTCAAACTCCGTCTTCAGAACCTGGAACAAAATATACAGGTTAAGAAATCGTTATATAAATACACTTTCCCCTTTCTTACTTAATGATGGTTTAAATAAAATTACAAACAATATTGATTAATGTAACGCTTTAGCAAAAAACTTTGCAAAAAATTTATCTCACGTAACTCAAATATTCACGTTGATTTAGCCAGCAATATAGATAATAGCACTATTTTAGAAGAGGAAAACACAATAAACAGCTTACTTACCCTTGAGGAGCTTCATTTTATTTTAAGGAACTGTAAAAATTTTTCTCCTGGCCCTGATGGTATTCCTAATTGCCTAATTAAAAATCTGCCAAAAACTGGTATATCATATCTCTTAAAGCTATACAATAAAATTTGGCAAAATAATTTATTTCCTGAGATATGGCGTACATCGATCATTATTCCTATTCCAAAACCAGGCAAGGATCATACCTGCCCTCAAAATTACAGGCCCATTGCTTTGACTTGTAATCTTTGCAAAATATTAGAAAAAAATTTTGCAAATCGCATTCGTTGGAAATTAGAACACGAAAAACTTATATCACCATTTCAAAGTGGCGTGTTCGTAAATTTCGTTCGACTAATGACCATTTAGTGTTACTAGATTCAGCTATTTGTGACGCTTAAGCTATAAAGGGTCACCTATTAGCAGTATCAATGGACATTGAGAAGACTTACGAAATGGTTTCAAAAAAGGGAGTGCTTCGTACCTTAAAACGTCTTAAATTTACAAGCAATGTTATAATGTTTATAAATAATTTTCTATCCAATAGAAAAATTAAAGTTAAAATTAACAAAAAATATTCTGATCCTGTTGAAATCGATAATGGACTTCCTCAAGGTTCTGTAGTCAGTGTAATTATATTTATTTTAACTATTAATGATGTCCTTACTGTCATAAAGTCTGCTGTCAAAGGTTTGCTTTTCGCTGATGAATTAACTTTGTATTGCATTGGTAAAAATATTTATACATCTATACAAATGGTTCAAAATGCTCAGTTCAATACAGAAATGGTCTTACGAAAATGACTTCAAGTTTTCTAAATCTAAGACAGAGTTCATAATATTTTCTAGACAAAATAATCCCTTCGATAATGTAACACTACATCTTGACGGCCATCCGCTTACTAGAACTTACTGTATTAAGATACTCGGTATGCTGTTTGATAGTAAACATACGTGGAAAGCCCACATAAAAAAGTTAAAAGCCGACTGTTTAAAACATTTAAATATTATTAAAGTTTTGTCGTCTATCACGTGGGGTTCTAATAAAAATTGTTTGATAAATGTTTGTCGTGCTATAATAAGATCAAAGCTTGATTATGGATCAATAATTTATGATTCATCCAATAAAAAATTCATTAAATAGTTTAAATTCAATTCAAAATACTTCCTTAAGGTTATGTTTAGGGGCATTCAGAACTAGTCCCTCTCATAGCTTAATTGTAGAATCAGGTGAACTTCCTCTGTGGCTTAGGAGAATCAAGCTTTGTCTTTCTTATGCGTATAATGTTACTTCAACTCCGTTAAATCCTGTTAACCATATTATTTCGGTCGAACATCTACATAACTTCCTTCAGATAGAAGTAAGACTGCCAGTTCCACTAAGATTACGCCTTAAAAAATACTTGGATACTTTAAATATTTCCCTGCCTAAATTATTTGCTCGACATATTCATCCTATTCCCCCATGGACAAAAAACAATGTTAGAGTGGATTTATCCCTCAGCAATTTTAGTAAATAATCTACTGATGCTTTAGTTTATCGTAAAAAATATTTAGATCTACTTGAAAATTACCGTGACTTTAAATTAATATACACAGACGGATCTGTAACTGATAACGGAACCGGCTGTTCCATTATTCTCGAATCTGATTCCACCGCAATTAGTTTACCTAAACAATTTTCTATATTTCTCTGTGAAGCCTATGCAATTTACTGTGCCATCTAAATGATTTTAACAATTCCCGTAAGCCCAAAATATGCGATTTTCACTGACTCGAAGTCGTCCCTTTTAGCTATTCAAAACTGCTTTTCTGAAAACCCTCTAATACACTCTGTCGTTTTTCAGTTGAAAGAGCTATCAGTTGATGTAATAATGATATGGTACCCTCTCACCAGGGAATAGACGGTAATGAAAAAGCCGACAAAGTGGCCAGGGAAGCTAGTTTGATGCCGTACAATAGTAATGAATTACCTATCATAATACTTCTTGACGCCAAACGCGAATTATACAATGTAATAAATCTTACCGAATTATACAATGTAATAGAACCAAAATTGGAATACTGAAACTTCTAAATTGCACTATTTCAGGCGAGATGTTTTAAAGGTGAAACCAAATATATTTTAAAACTTAATAGAAAAGAACAATGTATATTAACACGTCTGAGAATAGGCCATACCAATGCATCTCATGTACATTATATCACGAAAAGCACTCCTAAGTCTTGCCTTAGATGTAGCTCACCATTTACAGTCAAACATGTTTTGTTCGAATGTGCTAGTTATATTTCTGAAAGACAAATGTTTAACCTAAGTAGTGATAGATACCTAATATTAAGTGATCCTGATATGTATTGTAATGTTCTACGATTCCTCAAATTTTGTAATCTTTTTAGTTTTATATAATTATTGTATTTGTGTTTGTGGTCGCTGATAACCTTGTTGTTCTAAGCGACCTTAAATAAAGGGAAAAAAAATGATCGTATTTATGCTAAAAGCTCTAAGGAAGCTTCCCAATCAGTCGTCAGAGTGCAACGTGGGCATTATCGGACTTCAGTGATGGTTTGGTGAGGTATTAAGTATGAAGGAGTGACTGAGCCATACTTTTGTGAAAAATGTATCAAAAGTATCAACATCGGCACAAGTGTATCAATATACCATTCTTGAGAAGGTAGTGAAGCCCCTTAATAACACCATGTTCAAAAACTAAGAAATGGACTTCCAGTAAGACTCGGCGCCGGGTCATAAAGCTCAGTCTACGAGTCTTGGTTGGAAACGAACGTTTCGGACTTCATCAGAGCTGAAGACTGGCCGTTTTCTTTTTCCTTGTTTCAGTATTTATGGCAAAACTAGTTATACTATCATTTGATAGTGAACTGGCTGCACAAGGCAGTTTCAGTCTTGCCTAACCAACAAGTATTGAAAGATTATTTAGCAATCTTAAACCTTTACCAGAAAGATAGAAGATTCGTAGGAGAACCAAACTCAACGACCGACAACTCATCGACATAGCCGAGACGGTTATGAAACTGAAGTGGCAGTGGGCAGTAAACTCCTTGAATGGTGACTACGTACTGGAAGACGTAGTTTTGGTGGAACTTCCCCCAAAGGTGGACCGTGGATCTCTTCAAGATCGCCGGAACACATGGCTTAGGGCAGCGCAGGACCGATCGTCATGATGATCTTTGGGGGGCCTTTGTCCAGCAGAGGACGTCTTCCGGCTGAAACGATGATGAACCTTGGCCATATTTAAAGCCACACAGTTGTTAACATTTTGGAAATGATCAATTCTTTTCCAAAATCGATATGTGTGGATTTTCTGGATCTAACAAAGCGCAAAATTTTAATCGTATGTAGGTATATACTTTTTATTCAACTCCTTACCACGTCATATTTAGTTATTTACTTGAAATATGTTTGTTGTGCACGCAACTCTATCGTGTACGACCACTTAATTTCCTTCTATCTCCTCATACCTGAGAATGCGTTGTGGAATATTAGATCGACCACAAGCCGCAGCGTGTTATACAACACCTCCAGGTATTGGATATCTCGTGCAGACATTAACAATGGATCATTTGTGTTCTGAATTTCTAATACATATTGCAAATTTGAATAAAGGTAAGCAATGTGAAATGGTGTGAACGAGATTGTGGACGAACTTCAGTCCAATTCGACCCTTCGGTATTTTCTATAATATATAAAAATTTATTTTTTCCGTTTAATCAAAACTCATAACTATCTAAAATTTAGTCCAAAACCTAGTTAATAAGTTATTAAATCCATATTGTTACAGCATTAAATTTCTAACCCTGAATTTTAAAATATTCTTAAAGACTTCAATAATTATAACATTGTTAAAACAAAATATGTACTTGAGATCCGTTAGCCCAATTGAAATTAAACTCTGCAGCACTCGGCGAGATGACCACTCCGAAGAATAAAGTTACGCTAATGCCGGATAGGTGGCGCTGGAGTTGTGATTATATATTTTACATGTATTTCATAACTTATGTTAAAGTCAGTACGCTTATACATAGCAGCTACCTCGATTGCTTTTCAAATGGTGCCTGTTACCAGAAAGTAGTTCATAGAGTGTGCCGGGAATGAGCAAATGTTTAGAACAGTGGAGAGATAGATCACTTATGTACTTTTAAATATCGGCCGTTCCCAATATACTTGTATAGAGATAAATTACTACCTTCTACTGTCAGTAATTAGCTGTCAATAATCTGAAGCTGTCCCAACATACCCGATAAGTTATTCTCATCGCCTTATATCGCTGGTAAGCTATACGTCGTTCCATTGACAGCGTGCACGGCTAAGGTGAGTTACCGTCGATAAGTTTATTGGAACAGAAAATAATAATACCATTTGGCTCTAAGACAACTGGTATATTAAGAACGGCAAATGCCCTGCGGAAGACTTCAGTAATGCTGGCGTGACGACTTATACGGTCTGATGATTTTAGGCAGGATAACCCGTGACGCCCAAGAGCATCTACCTAAATGCCACATCAATATTGATGTGGTTCATTCAGTTTTATACCTAGCCGGAGTGATACGCATATTGGCAATGTCATATTGTCAAGTAGCGTTCCAATCGGTGCAGAAGGCAAGGCTTGTAAATCAAAAGCCCGACTCATTTTGTGTCACGGCCAAAAGACACATAATATCAATAAATAAATTTTAAATACACATAGAATCCAACCGCATACTCGAAACAACTTTTGCCGTCTCACAGCTGCAAGCAGTATGAATCTAAGTTATACGTAAGTGTTATATTCAGCTACTTCACAAAAACAGGATTAATCACAAAACAAGTAGTTGGATCCTAGACGCGGATTAATCTAAGCGATTTGATGACGGAAGTAATTAACTGAAATAATTCTTCGTGACTACCTAACTCCACCTATAACTTGTGATGCACATGTGACGTACACTGGTTTTTAGTGTTCCGTAGCCAAATGGCAAAAAACGGAACCATTATAGATTTGTCTGTCTGTTTGTCCATGTAAGTCACAGCTACGTTGAAACTTGGTTAGTAGATGTATTCAGTGAACCACATTACCTAACATTTTCACATAAAAATTGAAAAAATAAAAAAAACTTTGAGGTTTCTAATACCATTTTTTTTCTAAACTGAATATTTTGCACGAGACACACTTCCAAAGTGGTTAAATGTGTGTAATTTCTAAAATAAGAGAATGATAATACTAAACAAAAAATATTATGTACAAATGCGATGCAAACTTCCACCGAAAATTGAAAAAAGTTTGAACGAGATCTAGTTAGTATTTTTTTTTAAATGTATAAATGATGAGAGCTCTTTTACACAGTGTGATTTTGGGCAAATATTTTTTGCCTTTTCCATTTAAAAAATTAATATCATTTTACTTTCTATTATCTATCTTTGCTGCTACGGGACCCTTCATGGGCAAATCTGACTCACACTTGGCCGCTTTTTTCTTCGAATAGTTTAAATTACGTAAAGATATTAACATCACTACAAATATTATAAAACAAAGTCCTCCGCCGCGTTTGTCTGTCGCGATAATCTCAAAAACTACTGCATCAATTTTCATGCTGTTTCCACAAATGGATTGCATGGTTCTCAGGAAGGTTATAGTATATTATTTGTTAGGTTTTTGTACACATATTTGTATACATTAACGATATTTGTTGGTGGTGTCAGAAAAAATACGCCATCTGGGAGCTTGCAACAAAACCCTTTGAGATATAACAAAATAATGTATGGTTGAATTGTGTATCTTATACAGAACAGTCCACGATGTATATCTCTTCAGGATAACATACTATATCCATGTTAATACTTTAAAATATTGGCAATTATAAAGCGGTATTGTAAAAACTGTTTACACAAATACGTATCATTTTATTACTACAAAAAATAAAGTTGTTCAGAAATATGTTAATATAATTACACATTTCCGATGGTTTTAGACTACATTATTCTCAAATACTTACATATTTTTTTTCTATTGACAGAACAGCCTCTTACGGGTCAGTAAGTAAAAATAATAATATATAAAATTTTCGTATCACAATGTTAGTTACCTTACTCCTCCGAAACGGCACTACTGATTTTTACCAACTTTTAAATACATATTCAGTAGATCTGAGAATCGGCTACTATCTATTTGTCATCCTCATAAATGTTAAGGGTAGTCAACCCCATTTTTTTTTTAATTTTTTTTATTATGATTTAACATTGAAAAATACATACAAATTTCAATTTTCGCCCTTCTACGATCTACAACTATTTTTGTATCACTATTTTTATATTATTCTGTTCCATCCACCAAACCGATATAGGGTTGCAAGATGGCAATCGAATACAATAATTGTAGTACGATATATTTGGTAAGTCTGAGAATCGGTTGCATCAAAATTTTAATAATTGATTTTTTTTATATGGTTATATGGCAATACGATGTTTGCTGGGTCAGCTAGTAATGTAATAAAATTATTATTATATTCTATAATAATTGATACGCATAAGATTTTTGTACTTAATCAATGTTTGTAACAGAAACAATAAGAAGAATCGTTAAGGTGATTGGTGTACTTCTTTCAGGTACGACCTGGTATTTAATATTTGATAATATTATATAATTTGTACTGAATAACGCTTTTCAATTAGTTTAGGTCAATAAAGTAAGCAAATTATAGATATTACGATCTCGGACACTCACCATTCACATTGACAGAGATGGCAGGAAAAGATTTTTATATCCGGACACTTATGACTATAAAAGCTATTCATGCAGAAAAAGAACAAAACAGATGCGCTAGAAAAAGGGTACAAAAACCTAAGATTAGATGAAATCGTCGTTTATTTGTTAAAAAATAACTACCAGGCCAATAAACAGGAAGCATCAAAACTTATAATAAAATAACTAGATTATACATTATAGTATAGTGGATTTAGTATTAGATTAGGATTAGTAGTATAGCAGATATAGTATTTAATTCAAGATACATCTACCAACGAGATTGAACAGAAAACAATAAAAAGACGGTGGTGGTGTACTTTAGTGGAGTTATTTAGTTTCTTCCAAGACTAAGTTTCTAAAAGCATATTGCCTTAGATTATCTTAGATTAGGAAACATACAGCCGTGCTTGTGGTCTACTTATAGTACCAGTAACTGTAAATATCCATCCCCATATTTTGGGTGATTTTTATTTGAACTCTATATTATAACAGTTTTATGAAACCTTCTTACTATCACTATTCTTTATAATGCTAAGATATACATTTCTTGTAATGATTTGCATCAGTTACATGGTCGCAATAAGCTCCTGGACTTGACATTGCAGTAACTACTTAAGTAATGTACAAGTCTGTGAAAACAAATATGGGTACCTACTTAAGGCAATAAGAAGTCTTAGAAGAGGTGATTTCTGTATACCCCTTTTATTCCTACGATACCCTTTCTATTCACTTGAGCCACCTTTTTTCTATAAAGTCCATTTAAATTCCCTGGCACAACAACTAATCAATAAAACGAAGTTGATCATAATTTTATAAGTATTCACAGATCTGTGGTAAATTTTCTGATCTGAAAAACATTGTTACATTAATTATTGAGATAACGTTTGAATTACGCTATACAGGAACACTGCTTCTCTACAGCTATGTTCAACATAAACTACGTCGTAAATTTTATAATTACTTGCATTTGGCATTATTGCAATAGAAACCAACAACAATTAGCTGATACCATTATCGGATTGTATCTCCATACAATGAACGTGTTTTGTCACAAAACTTTTACAATTGACGTGACCCTTAACCTTTTTCTGGGTTCTAAAGAACCCAGAAAAAGGTGCTAAAGCACAGATTTGTAGATGTTTATTGACGCTTCCATCCAATCATGTTTATATAAGATTACTTTTATAAATACTATTAGTAAATTTGAAATTATTCGAGATCTAGTATTTAAAAAATTAAAACCAGTTTTATAGAATAATTTTTTATTGAACGATACTTACCATTACCATACCATTTGGTTAGATTGTTTGTTGAATTTCAACGGGGCATTGGACACAAATGTAATGTGAATATCACCCGTTTTTTCAAAATGGACATAAAAACTTGATGTTATATGGGGCGGTGGTCACATACCATAGAATTGGTCCGAAATACGTTTCTTTACTGATATAATAACTGTGGTTTTATTACTTTACTACATGCTTATCTAATAAATAGATTTAGTGTATTTTCATCTACGAGTTCAGTTTGATCAAATGAAGCCAGTTGTTCGTCGTTACTGATCGGGTAGATATCCGCAACACGTGACAGGACTATTTACTACGTAATTCTATACTAGCTTGATAGAAACAATCTAGGATTGAACTGATGACTGCAGCTAATACATTTGTGCTTTGGTTATTCGTTAATCTATCTTAAGCTTATATAACCCAGAAATGACGATTGGAAGACTATGTACTTCCATTTATTTCATTTTTAGCCGACTTCGAAAAGGAGGAGGTTCTCAATTCGATTGGTATTTTTTTATGTATGTACACCAATTACGCTGAGATTTATGATCCGATTTTCTGGTTCTTGTTTAGCTTGATACACAATGTTTGCCATTGGGTTCCATAATAATTTTACATAGTTTGGCCCACGGACTAGTAAAAAAGAAGGACTCCGCGGCGTGATATTAGCAAGTGAAGCACCTTTATGCTAGTTTGCGAATACGGGGTATACCAGTTAAACAATTTTTTCTCCCGTAGATAATCATATATCCACAAATACTTTTATATTATTGTTTTTTCACTTTCTGTTTTCACTTTCTCACAACGCACAACGGCATTTTTAAAATATTTTATTGCGAAGCATACTGATCTGTCACAGACGATGGCAAATCTCATAATGGCGACCGACCGGCTTGTTTTGGTGCATCACTGTTATGTAAGGTGACACGGAGTCCTTATTTTTTTACTCTTCCGTGAGTTTGGTCCAATAGTCTTCAGATTATGAATATTTTTGTTTACGTGGACGATGTTATTTTTATTAATGTACTGCTTTTTTAGGATTTTTCATTTAATTTGATTGTAAATTATAATTATCAACATTTTTGCTCAAAAGTGGGTTTTAGGATACTTGTCATTCATAGCTAACAAACGTTTTAGGTAGGTATAAATAATATTATTTTATTAATATAAAAGGTATAAGGTATTATATATGTAAGGTATTAGGTATAAGGTATTATATATATAAGGTATTTGCATAAGAGGTGTATTAAAATAAATCTCTATTAAGTTATTTTATACTTTTGAGTTTTGAATTCGGTTTTTTCATTAATATTATATTATTTTGACTTTTACTTTGTTTAAAAGGCTATAGCACGCGCAGTCAGAAGTCATCGTGAATTAATTAACATCATATTATACTAGAAGAACAGACGTGAGAAGATTATCGCACATCTAAGCTAAATGCACATGGAAACTTCTTGCATAGCGCATTCAATGAAATCAATTCTACTAGCTTCTTATGTATAGAAGGTATACCATCAATATAAGGATGTAAGATATGAGTTTTTACTTTGTTGTTGAGATGGGAAAGTGAGAGTTGCGAGCTTTGCAGCTTCATCCAAAGGCCACAAGTACTGCAAACAAGACTGGATATTAACTAGATAATACATTATGAGAAGCTGTTTTAATAATAAAACAATATATTAAGAGTTAAAGAATAAAAAAAAATTGTAATCTTCTACAACTTATTAGTCAATTATTGTTAAAGTTCTCCTAAGTTAAATGAAATGAAAAATATTATAGGCCGACCGTTTATCTGAGTCTTCGCCTGCGGGGTACAGGGGCGCGGGGGTATCACGATAAAAGGGACTGAGACAGGTGCGGGCGGCGGGGGCACTTAGTGAAATGAGAGATTACAAAAATTCGCCCGCCGCCCGCACCTGTCTCAGTCCCCTTTGTGGTCATACCCCCGCGCCCCTGTATTGCGCAGGCGAGGATTCAGCTAAGCGGTCGCCCTATAGACTACCTAAATGTCAATCAAATTATAACGACAGTATAATGTAGTTAGTTTTATTTCGAACATTTTCCGGAATGGTATTGTAAAAATAAATAAACATTACATCGTCCAATAAAAGACTTACAAACTCGACTTAACCAAGTAGTAGGCATTTTTTAAAGTAACAAGTTTGTTCCTCGTGTTAACATTATGATATTTACAGTTTCTAGGAAATTCCTTAATGTGCTTATGAACATTATAAAGAACATAATTATTATGTTTATTATTTATTGGAATTCAACAGTCAAATAGTTAATTTTTTGGTGGTTCCATAATATATGAAACAGTTACAATTTGTAAAAATAAATTGTTATGACAATTCAATAAAAACTGATGGCAGTATTGGCAGTATATAACCCGGTCGATATAGATAGCTATATAATTTTTCGAATTAAAACTCGTTTGAGCGATCGCTTCACGTTCTGGTAGAGTTCAATAAAGTGAAATAGACTGCAAGGGCGTAGTAACAATTGCAAATTAAATATCTCGTAACGATATGTGAAGGTTTCTTAATTCTTTGTGATAATCGACTTTCACGTTACTTTACTTAAAGATCTGTACGGTTTTCATATTATATTCTTCACAAATTTAGTGTGAACACCAATGACGTTTTATACTTAGTCTGGCCATAAATACTGTTACAATTAAAAATAAACAAAATATTACAATTGAATTTGGAATCTGTCATTTTTGTATGATTGTTCATTGGGTTTTCTCATTTTGGCGCCAATACGTTGTACAATATTTTGCGATATTAAAATAGAGTGGGGTGATAAAGAGAACCAAATCGCTGTGATTGCATTACACAAAGTAGGTTACAAATAACATTTACTACGTACCCCTTGTACGCAGTAAATGTTATTTGAAATAGAAATTTATGTTTTCCTTGTTTCAGTATTTATGACAAGACTAGGTATATATAGATAAAACACTTTGTATAAAACAAAGCCGAATTAAGGAACATGCCACAAATTACACCATAGTAAGCTTTGACTAACATATCTATACATTGCCGCATTTTCTTCAGTTGTTTAAAATATGCTTGTTCAATAAACAACAATGTAAAACATTTATCTATATCTGATTTGATCCGGACAGTGATTGTTGACAAACGAATAAGGAGAAAAGAGTGCTAACATGCTATCAGACTGCGAATGATATTATATCTTCACATGTATATAGAATATCAACGAACCTCATTGGTTTTTTAGATTTATGTTCGATGCGACGCTGGGACGGTTGTGTCAGTTGGTAAAAACGTAAAAATTTGGGAGAAAATTTTATTTGTATATTTTTAGAATTTATTACTACAACAAAAAAGTAAATTGTATGTACAGTTCTTTTATGTTTCAATAATTGTGTTTTAAACATATTTGAGATTTGGAAGGATACACTATAATATATTTCATGGTAGAAAATCTACACCCAATCACCGTTAAATAAAAATAATTAAGTCGCCCAAAGATAAACATTCTTGGCCACTAAAAACATAATTACTGTAGGACCTAACACGTGTAAGGCTTGCACGTGAGGATAACCAGATGTTAATTAATGATAAAACATTTACACAATGTATTTAATGTGTTTATTTATTTATTTATTGCACCAACAAAGTATACACTAATTCATGCAAATTATAAATATATATATATAGACAAAAATACAAGTTGAGTGTTACCTCAATTATAGGCACAAATAACATTCTTATATAAAAAGCAAGTACATTAAAAAGTAAAAATTTCTATGTTTTAAATATTAAATTTTGGCTCGCACAGCAGTGGGAAGATGGCCCTGTCACAGTATCCTTAACATATCGTCAGGTATTTTCTCCCGTCCTAGATCGCGCATACGGCGAAGAAGTTGCGACGCTTTTTGGTCGCCTAGCTCCATTTTGCCAATCAGTTTTTGTGTCTGGCGATTCTCCGATTCCTCATAAATAGTCAGCAACCTACTCTTAAGAGTTATCAACGGTGCATGCTCCGACTTAAAACCCATAAACGCTGGTGGCCCGCAAGGCTGCGTGCTATCCCCTACGCTGTTTCTTCTGCATATCAATGATATGCTGCAAATCAGCAATATTCATTGCTATGCAGACGACAGCACAGGGTATGCTTACTACACCGGCCGTGCCAACATGTCCCGGGATAGCGTCGACGAGAACCGGAACAAACTTGTGTCTGAAATCGAGACTATGCTTTGCAAAGTCTCGGAATGGGGCCGACATAATTTAGTCCAATTCAACCCCAAGAAGACACAAGTTTGTGCGTTCACCACTAAAAAGTCTCCCTTTGTCGTACCCCTCGATTCGAGATCACTCCTCTAACTGCCACAGCCTGTATTGGCATACTTGGCGTCGATATATCGAGCGACGTTCAGTTCCGTGGTCACTTGTAAGAGAAGGCCAAACTGGCCTCTAAAAAGCTTGGTGTACTCAGTAAGGCGAGACAGTACTTCACTAAAAGCCACCACCTGCAACTTTATTAGGCGCAAATTTGGCCTCACATGGAGTACTGTTCTCACCTCTGGGCGGGTGCTCCCCAGTACCAGCTTCTTCCATTTGACCGCATACAACGAAGAGCGGCTCGAATTATCGACGATCAAGTCATCTCCGATCGGCTTGATTCTCTAGCATTGCGTAGAGATGTGGGTTCTCTCTGCATCTTCTACCGCATTTATCACGGGGAGTGCTCAGAGGAGCTGTTCGGGTTGATTCCAGCGGCCGAATTCCACCATCGGACATTACGTGCAAAGTACCAGCATCACGTAGACGTCTGGCATTCCACAACCGAGCGTTTTGTTCGAAATTTCTTGCCGCGCACAGCCACTTTGTGGAATCAACTACCGGCAGCGGTCTTCCGGAACAGATACGACTTAGGGACCTTCAAGAAAAAAGCGTACTCCCATCTTAAAGGCCAGCAACGCATTTCTTGACACACCTGTTGTTGCGGATGTCCATGGGCGGTTGCCTCACCTCTCCCCATCCCGTGAGCCTCTTGCCCGTTTGCCCCCCTCTCATATATAAAAAAAAAAACAACAGAAAAGGATTTTTTTGGAGTCGGTGTTCTTGGGTTCGGTGTTTGCAACGGGGCCCGGAGACAACTGACTCGCGACTCGTCATTTGCACACGTCGACAGCTGTCCCCACAGCATTAATAAAGTAAACTACAAAACATACATAATTAAATTATTAATTTTATAGTAATAATATAATAATTAAATGAATCTACAGTTTTTACTTATCTTATTTAAAAAAAAACTATTTACCAACAATAGAATAAATAAAATTAAGCTCATTACATTAATTACAACAAATAATAATTCAAATTAATACAGCAAACAAAAACAAATAATTATTAAAAATTAAATAATTCTATTAAATTCATATTTAACATTACTTCAATTAACTACCTACTAACTAAGATGATTTTTTATAGTCTCATCCGCCAATTTCTTAAATTGAGAAAATGTCTATTTCTAAGCTTTCCTTAGTTCTGCCTTTCTTGGTCGCTATACCAACAGGGACTAGTTTATGAATCGAAATATAAATTTTCATACGTCGGTATAGTGGAGCGCTTTGACCCAAATTCGATTTAGTTCCGTTTATATTGAAAGGAGGTTTCTTAAATCTTTGTACTTTCCTAGGAATATTAATATTTCCAATTCCATTAACAAGTTTGTACAGAAACATGGTGTCAAGCATTTCTCTACGATGTCGAAGTGATTTGATACGAAAATGTAGCAGACGATCTTTATAACTTGAAAGGTGCCTAGACAAGATGCAACTGTAGGACAAGTGCCATTAAAAACCGCTTTTGTACAGTTTCTAACCGCTTTATATATATCTGGTAGTGCGGATTCCACACAGAACTGCAATATTCTAGGATACTACGTATGAGACAGGTATAAACTACTACTTTAGTCCTGGGCCTCTTAAATTCTTTACAGTTGCGAAGAACGAAGCCCAACATTCTAAATCCCTTATTGGCAATATCGTCGATATGCAGGTTAAAACGCAATTTGCTGTCTAGAATGACTCCCAAGTCTCTGGTGTGGTTGACTTCATTCAGGGTTACCTGATAAATCTGATAAAGTCTCTTTGGTGTGCATTTTTTCTACTAAATCGAATTATGAGAAATTTTTCTGGATTTAAACCCATTGCACCACATAATATGATTGTCAAGGTCACTTTGCAGAGACTGTGCATCTTCGCTTGAGTTAACAGTTTTATAAAATTTTAAGTCATCAGCGAACATTAAAAATTTTGACTCCTGAAAACATTTCCCGATGTCATTAATAAAAATATTAAAGAATAATGGTCCCAAATGTGATCCTTGAGGAACCCCAGATGTAGCAGTGAATGCTTTGGATTTATATCCTACCAAACAAATGATTGTCGGTCCGACAGGTAAGACCTGCACCAATTCAAAAACACGCCGGCTATCCCAATACAGGACAGTTTATATATCAACATTCCATGATTTACCCTATTTAAAGCCTTACTAAAGTCGGTATATATTGCATCGAATGATTGCCATGATCAACTCCGTCAGCAAAGTCCCCGACAAAGGAAATCAAGTTGGTTGAAGTGGAACGTGATTTAACGAAACCGTGCTGTTCAGGTGCGACCATGTGTTTGAATTGATATGATATTTGTGGATACTAAAGGGATTCGAATACTTTTGCAAAAGTATTAAGTATAGAGATAGGCCTATAATTTTTTACCTCATTTGCGTCGCCACTCTTAAACAATGGTATCACCAAAGCACTTTTCCAAGCTGTTGGGAATGTACCAGACTTTAGGGAGGTGTTTAAAATTATACTAAGTGGCAGTGCTAATGCACTAGCGCACCTTACCACAAATATTGTTGAAATACCATCAGAGCCGGCACCCTTTGCTGGATCAAGTCTTTTTAAAACTCTAAATATTGATCTTTAGTTATACATGGTTTAGTTAAATAATTTGCACTCATGGGGATGGGTTTGTTAACTAAGTTATAACTTGACGAAAAATGTGATGCAAAAATATCGCAAATCTGCAAGCCCGAGGAAGCCTTATTGTTGCCTAAAGACATCCGGGCAGGGTAAGAGCTTGTCCTTCCTCGTTAATTCTTTATAAAGCTCCAAATAAGTTTGGGGTGTTTAGTCAACGATGTCTCTAAGCGACTTAAATACAAACTGTAGTTCGAGTTGTGGAGTTTTGTGCATCTATCCCTTAGTAACTAGAAGGCAAGTAAATTACGAGGGTTGCCATATTTGCGGTATTTGGTATGAAACTTGTGTTTTTCGTTGATTACCTTGACTAAGGCAGCAGAGAACCACACCGGATATTTTTTAGAGCGTGGTTTGGATTTTGGAACATATTTCGCAATTACATCTCTAAGTATTTTGTTGTAGTGTGTCACTATGTCGTCAACGCTAGCGTAATTAGATAGTTCATTTTCCCAAGGGATGTTACTTAGTTCACTTATAATTTTCTCATAGTCAGCTTTGTGGAAACAAAACCTGGCTTCATCCTGCGATTTGAGCTTTTCTTGGGGACAGATACTAACACAAAATTCAATCGGAGGATGCAATGGGCCAATATTAGAAAGAGGGTCTGTACTCTCCATTATATGAGGGATTGTTATAGAGCTCATTATTACATCAAGTACTTGATTTTTGTTGTTAAGACAAGAATTATATTGAGAAAGATTATTTAATGAGATAAAATCTATAATCATATTGTTTAAAATGCTATTTGTTGTGATAGGTGTTAGTCTGGGGTTAAGTGTTTTGTTCCAGCATAAGCTACTTAAGTTAAAATCGCCGAGCACGATGTTGTTAGTACTGAGCCTTTCTAAGATCGAGTTGGTGTTTGTAATAAAGTGTTTCAAAATATGCTTTTGCACAGGAGGAGGAATATAAACAGCACATAAATATAAAGTATCATTCTCACCCTTCTCGTTAATTAAACCCAGTTTAACCCAGACGTCCTCACAGTCAGATTCAAAGGCAAGTATTCGATAAGACTTATATTTTTTAGAGACAGCAATCAAGACCCCACCCCCCCAGCTTTTTACTATGAAACCCGCTGCATTCTCGGTCACGCCCATATACTACATAACGGTCATCAAATAATTCACTATTAGTAACACTACTGTTTAGCCATGTTTCTGTAAAAACTATTATATCAAAGTTACCACAACATTATTAAAAAGTTCAATAGTTTTGGTTTTTAATCCTCTTACATTTTCATAAAAACAATTTAGGGTGGCCCTTAGTATAAAATAAGTCAAATTTAGCGGCGTTATGACAACTTATTTAATAAGTCAATGTCCTTAACATACTCATAGTGTGACTGCTCATCTTTCCGCATGTATATCCTGGAGTCCCGTACCCATACGAATTTATATCCAAGTTCTTTAGCTTTTAAACGCGCAGCCGCATGCAAGCACTTATTCTCATGGGTAAGATGTTCTGCCTCATACTTAGCCGTCATTTTGTTTCCGATACCTAAGTGGCTGGTGTTAAGCTTGTCTTCTCGATTGTTCCTGTTAAAGTTGCTAGTTGCGGCAATAAACTCATCTCGTAGTCGCGGGCTGTTAAGTCTGACAAGTATTGAGCGTGGCCGAGGACTCGAGTTGTTTACTTTAGCTAGCCGGGAACAGTAGTGGATTTGAGTTTCACTGATGAATTAATATCATTAATGATATGATGATCAATTAATAGCAAATAGTCATTGGTTAATCAGAGTTGAACAGAAAATGGCTTTGGTAGTTTAGGTAAATATCTATATAAATATATACTTAGTACCACTACAACCACTGATCGTATCGACATAACTACGAATCATAAGAAACCACCACCGTTCGATGCGAAATTTATCGTAGAGGATTTGTGGCTACTTATTTTTTTATTGTATTATTTTTAGATGAACAAAATTTAATTTATATCCTTTTAAAATTCGCCCAGCGAAGCGGGCGGAAACGGCTGGTAATATATAAAAGGGTATTTATTAGTGTACTAAATTTGTATATAATATGTAAGAAAATTAACTACATTTATTGAATAAACGCTCTCAAAGCTTTGGATTACTTGTATATAAAGTTAGAGCACGCTATTAAATCAGTCCTATACAAGTACATTTTATAAAAAGTCCGCCTCTATTTCCACGGATCTATTGAATAGAATTCCACACTTTCGTCTACGAATAAGTCTAAGTGCTTTAGGTTTTTCCGAATTAATATTTATTTTCCTCACTTCTATTTTTGTGCCATATATACAAAGAATATGCAGGATTCATACCTACGCCCCTAGAAATATGCCCATGCCCTTTAACCACTTTGCCATCTAGTCTATCCCTGTTCCATAAATCTTGGTACATTCGTAAAACATTTATTCATTTATAGCTAACCCGACAGATATTGTTCTATACATAATAAATAAAATACTTTTTTTTTATTAATTTGTCAATAATATTTTATTTATTTATTTATTTATTTAGATTCACCAGTGGTAATTACAATAATACATTTATAATTATTATGTTAATTTACAAGGGTCTTATTACTAAATGCATTACCTTTTAAGGTGAATACCGCATGCTAAATTGTGTGTGAAATAGTTACATAAAATAAATATAAGTTATAAAACATCCATTCTATAATGTAATGAAATTAAGTAATTAACAAAATCTACTAAACAAGTCAAGATAAACGTATTAAACAAATCAAGAATACTTTTAAATTATTTATTTACAATACATTTTTTATATATATATATATTTCACAATATCAAGAATTATTTCGTTAAATATGCTTCCTGTTGTTAACTATAATTGAATACTTTCATAGCAGAACTATCAAACCGTGCGTCAATAAATTATCTCATATTAAATTCATTAAAACATAAATTGTAAATAATAGTATATTACGCACCTAGGGAGAAAAGTAGGTCATTCTCACCCGCGGAATATTGTGACAATCGCGGCTGGCAATGTCCTACTTATCTCACGTGGTGAGTATACGTTTTTTTTGGCACCTGGATGAAAAGCTCGCTTTTAGTCTCTGGTACGAAGCACAAAAGTCGTCTTGCCGGGAGAGAATAGGCCACTTTTGTCCCTCGTACCAGGGACTAAAAGACAGCTTTTCATAGAGGTGAGAAAAAGAAATTATGGGTCCCAAATCGAAATAAAAGTATCCTCTCTTTCAAGTTGGACTAAAGTGCACCCAATGAAGTAATCTTGTAATAATAAAATTTTGTACATACTTCTGTTACACAAAAGTTATTCAATACATTCAAGTTAAGCAAGTTTTATAGCACTTAAAATGTACGAATTCACTTTACAAAGCTTAACAAAACAAAAGTTGTCGTAAATAATTCATTAGTTTCGAGCTTCAACACCCGCAAGCTCCTTAAAGTGACTAATCTTTCAGTTCCTAGATAGAACGTTATGTAATACGTATTCAATTTGTAATGAACAAACATTGCTTTTCAATTTTGCGAAATTGAAAATACTGATTAAATTAAATTTTATTCAAAATCACTTATTGAACGTCAAAAACTACCATCCATTCAAAATAGACTGCCTGCCTGAGAAGAACGGGCGCAAGAAACTCAACGGACTTTTTATAACCGTTAATAAAACCCTTAGGTCGGCCTTCTAACTAAGAAAGAGTTGTTGATATTGCTTATATTGCTTATTGTACTTATATACCTAGCTCAGGGATTCCTTGGTAAAATTTTTATTATCCAAAATAAATGATAGACGATACACCGTACATTGTACTATAGCACAAAGTCAGTGTAACAAATTTCTGAAGATATTTCACATATTTGTTAGAGGTACTAAACGTATTTGTTTTCTTGAGTGAATATATTATTGAATTACCTTCTTTTCATTTTGCTTTATGATATTTGTAGGCATTTATTAATTATTTTATTGATCCAACAACAGCTGTATGTTAATACAGCAAATATAGTGTAATCATAACTATGGACCAGTGGGAGGCTCTTTTGCACAGGATGCCGCCTAGATTGTTGGTTTACAACGGCGGTATACAAGGCGCCTATTTCTGTCGTGAAGCATATCATTTACTCTTTGTGCATGGATAAGAAATAAATACGTCATAATATTATCATCAATGTCTGAGAAATAAACATTGATATTACTGACTGTTTGCTATACAATATATTATGTA
The DNA here is from genome assembly GCA_949711725.1 of Leptidea reali. Lineage (NCBI taxonomy): Eukaryota > Metazoa > Arthropoda > Insecta > Lepidoptera > Pieridae > Leptidea > Leptidea reali. The sequence goes on along the minus strand of CATIXN010000022.1, from coordinate 12,490,240 downwards.
AAGTGTGTGAAATGTTTTTAAAACCAGTGGGAGGCTCCCTTGCGCAGGATGCCGGCTAGATTATGGATACCATAACGGCACCTATTTCTGTCGTGAAGCAATGTTTCGGTCTGAAGGGCGCCGTAGCTAGTAAAATTACTGGGCACATGAGACTTAACATCTTATGTCTCAAGGCGACGAGCGCAATTATTGTAGTGCACCTCAGAATTTTCAAGAATCCTGAGCGGCACTGCATTTTAATGGGCAGCGCGTTTCAATTACCATCAGCTGAACTTCCTGCTCACCTCGTCACTTATTTTCATAAAAAAACATTCTACATAAAAAAAAGACTGGTCTGCAAGCCAATTTCATCTTGCTCTATACATAAGACGGTATCACTAACTAACACAATAATATAAATATTATTTCAACAAAAAAAGGTAGCTAATGTAGGTATAAGTACAAGCTAGTGCTTATTAAAACAAACTTATCAATAATTACAGAGATGTGCGGTTAGTTTGTTTTTTTAGTTATAAACTTGAGTCGAAAAAGATATCTATTTTTTTAACAGACACACAGAGTCGATTGAACTTGGAATATATTCTATGTAATGGAGGGAATTTCAGAGCATTGGTTCTACTACGAGGTACAATATAAAGAATTTTTGCAATGGGATGTCATGTATACCTGTCATTGTCATAAAAAGTTCTCTGACTGTTGCGCGTATCATAAAATTCGGCCAAGCTGAGAAAATGTATTCTATTACAAAGGTTTGGGCTGAGCTAAAAATTTTGAACCATTATTGTTTACGGTTTTGTAACGTAGTAATAATACAATAAAAGTTATTTATAGTTGTGTAATAAGGTGAATTAAAACACGAATGTGATAATATCACATGAGTGTTTTAATACCTAATTTTCAACAGTTGCACACAAGACTTTATCTACACCCATAATATGACTCCTATATTATAAAAGATTCTGAAACAGTTAGCTTACTGCTAACATTAAAAAAGCCAGTCCTAGTAACCATAATATCATCCAAAGTAGTGTTATTATGAAAACGGATGGTATAATGTTGTACTGAATTTCATAGCAACACTCGTTTGGATGACGTAATGGTTATAAGGACATTGGGTGTTTTAATGAAGGCAATAAGCTAACTGTTTTAGAATCATTAATAGCGGAGTAAAGCATGGGTGTAAGCAAAATATGTTTATTTTCATATACGGGTAAATTTCAAAGATTTGATGATTTAGAAAACCTGAGCGTCATGTTTACCTATGACCTATTTTAGCCAATGCCTGAAGCTGAACTGAACTTTTTTAAACTTCGTTAGAAATCTTTTCATCTGGTACCAGCATTCTGTTTGCATTTATAATCCGAGATTTCGCAGACGCCTGACCTAAATACATCGGCTTATTTTAACTTAGATCTCCAGAGCTGGTGCCCTTAAATGAATTTGGGAATATAATTGTAAACCTATGACACCTTTAAGTGTACGCTTTTTTATAATTTGTATGTAATTGTAACATCTCTCATTCAATCAATGCAAATAGATCCGAAACATAATTTATCACTTTAAGCTTATAAACTGATTATTTCTCAGCCTTTCTTTCTTCTTTCCGTCTTTTTTGTATCAAATTGAAACAATAAAAAACGAAAAAACTCAACAAAAACCGTAGATGGCAGAAAAAACAAAAACTGATAGAACACGTATGTAACAATAGCACATAACATACAAAATGAGGTTGTGTTATTGCCATAATCTTGAATTCAATTGATTCTTTATTTTTTAATTTCAACCTCAATAGAAAATATTATTTTGCCAATAAAGAGGTTGGCTCTTACGTCATTATATTGGACAATATATACTTAATTGATTTTGATATATTCGATTCATTTCAAAACTGATTTTTTGGCCAAAATAGTCTGTGGATGTTCGTTATAGTAGGGGAACCTGTTGTACCTAGGATAACTATCCTTTTATTTTAATAATTAAAAGGAAAAATGGGATTTATGGCAAAGGTACAACATACCTACCTTATGTACCTAGGCCAGTAATTGGGGGTAATTTTTGGAAAATATTCTTAACTAATACTGTTTTATTCGTTTAAATAACATATTTAACAAAAATAATTAATAAATTCTGAACCAAATCTAAATGACACACATAATTTCCTTTTTTCATATAAGACAAAACCTTTATATTTTATTAGAAATATTATACTTCGTGAATGTGAAACAATTTAACAAAATATTCTCCTGGCCAAAGTACAACAACTAATTATGTACCTTGGCTACTGAGCAAGGTAGAATTGATTGACAGTGACCGAGGTACAACACTACTCAAAACTTCAACAAAACGGTGGATTTCAAATAGTTTGGGGTTACTTATCTTGTAACTTTATTATTGTTTTAATACTAGTTTAAAAAAAATAATCAATGGCATATTAAAGTTCAGTGACTATTATATAATGTTTAAAACCATCAGACCTAAAACTACCAAAAAACTTTTTAGCGTCGATAACACCAACCTTAATGGCGGTAAGTGACTACTTTCATATTGAATAGTCAGTAGTTACGTACAGAATACACTAGAATTTAACATCGTGGGAATTTTCGAAAGCAGCTTAATGGCCTAGGTACACATAGTGCCAAGGTACAACAGGTTTTATTGTATGTTATGTGCCGTAACTATCAATATTATCAGTATGACAGTTTAACTAAAACAATACGAACTTATCAACCTAAATTTGACTGACTATAACACGAAATTAATTAAATGAGACTATTTGAATGCCGGCTGCTAACAAAAGCAATCAAAATCAAATTACATTTAAATATAAATAAGCGATGGCTCGTTATTGATCAAATAAAGCACTCGAGTGGTTGTTGTTCAAGAGCAGTTAAATTGATTGCCTTATAATTCAATTATCGCCGTTGTTAAATTAAAATAAATCAGGTTCGTACCTGTTCGAAGTTTGATAATTGCAATTTTCATAGAGAATTACAGTTACTATGGGCCTTATAGTGGCGGCGGTGATCACTTAACACCAGGTGTCCCGTGCGCTCCTTTGTCCTCCTTTTCCATAAATAAAAAGATAAACGCAAAAAAAAAAAATAACAAAAAAACAACTGACTTCAAAACACTATTCCAAAACAATAGATATAATATGCAATAAAAAGTATAAAAATAATTGCGTATTTTTATACAATCTAATTCTAGTTACGATTATTGTAATTTTTGGAATCGGTGTCATCCAAGATAAGCTTGTAACTACATACATATTTATAGGTGAGATGTGCTTTAGTCGTGAAGAGGTGAGAGGCGAGAGCGGGTCGCGGCGGAAGGTCACCGATTCCAAAAATTACAATAATCGTAACGAGAATTAGATTGTATAAAAATACGCAATTATTTTTACACATTTAGTACACTAACAACTTGTCTAAATATGTGCAGATATTCAAAATTTTTCAATGCAGCAATGAACGTAAGCGCTGAATTGAAGATTTCCGTTACTTTGCCATGGGTTCCGTAATCAGAACCTAACCAAACTCTCACCAAACTATCTTTGACGTATATCCTTTCCAATAAAAAAAGAATCATCAGAATTGGCGCGATATTGAGTTATTCGTAAATTTATCAGTCACAATTTGCAATACGTTTGTATAGCAAATTTAAGACTTATAATTTTTCTCATGGATACCATTCTCAGATTTGGATCAAATTACAATGGGACCACACGGGAAGCACCAGCTTTCAAATAAAAAAATGAATTATAAAAATCGGTTCACCCAGTCGAGAGTTTTGAGGTAACAAACATAAAAAAAATACCGACGAATTGAGAACCTCCTCCTTTTTTGAAGTCGGTTAAAAAATTATGGTGGTATTTTGTGTAAACACGAGATTCAGATAAATTATATTCAAATTAGTGTGTTAATGATATTAGAAATTTTCATTTAAATAAAATTTTGTGTTGTGTATAAAAAGCATCAAATAGCATCGTCCTAATTCCGGTACAGAAATTGCTGCAGTGGATCTCTGCTGTAATTACATGATATCACTTCACTACCTCTCACTGGCTATACTGAGCGCCTTATCATTAAGCGAGATTTAATTAGATGTCGCTTGATGATATTATTATTATATAACAAAATTGCAGAGTGCCATGAAATGAAGAGTGAAGATCAAACGACTAAATTACCGACTTACATACTTAATTGCTGGACTAAGAATTATTTTCAAATCAAAATCTTAGATTGAGGATGATTCATGAAGAGGGAATGTATTACAGTAGATTGTGGGTGGAAATATTGGGATGATTCCTGGAGAGGGAATGTATAAAAGAAGATTGTAGGAGGATATATTGGGTTGATTCAAGGAGAGGGCATATACGAAAGTAAATTATAGGAGGAAATATTTGGATGATTGATCGAGATGGAATATACGAAAGTAGATTATGGGAGGAAATATTGGAGTGATTCATGTAGAGGGATAGTCTTAAAGTAGATATAGGAAGAAATATTTGGTTGATTCATGAAGATGGAATATACAAAAGTAGACTTTAGGAGGAAATATTGGGATGATTCATGAAGAAGGAATAAACGAAAGTAGATTATAGGAGGAAGTATTGGCAAGAGTTTGCCTTGGCGTACATTTTAGATCAGGTCGGGAATATAATTCAACTGGATCAGGTCAAACTACTAAGAATAAGACACTATGCATATATAGGTATAATGCTAGTGAAAGAAGCCAGGCAAGTATGTGAAGACCGTAGCATATGGAAGCCAGAATCTGTTAATAATAATAATAATTATAATAGAAACCTTTATTTATCCATTAACACTGATTCTATTTATTAATAGTAGATTAATATTATTATGTCAATGCCTCTTGTAAATCAAATTAAATCTGTGGTAGCTGTTTGTAAATCGCACACCTAGTTTATTGTAAATTTTTTGAGGCACCAGACCGAAACAAATTTATATTGCATGCATATAAATTTGTTTGCCACGGCAAACGCGTTATTCGATTTTTTTCACAAAGTATTTTTAGCTTGTAGTCAAAACGTGATTTCTCATTATATTTCATTATGTCATTATATTTCTCATTATATTAGATAGAATTGCTCTAAATATGGTATTTTACACCGTAGTTCTGGTCATTACACAATAACTTCACTATTCGTTGTATTAATATTAAAGAAGTTTAATCAAACACCAATGAGTAAATGTTGTAGATATAATACACTGGCCTGCAAAAGTAAGTATCACACTTTTCAAATTATTATTTTTTTCTTAACTATAGAAGGTAGAGATTTAAGATTAAAAACGTTTTGTTGCAAATTTAATAGGCTTTAATTCTTAGAAACTAAAATTATACATAAGTAACATTTTTAACTTAAAAAAGATAAAAAAATGAAAATAGACATTTTTAGTTTAGTGTAAAAAAAATCAACTAAAATGTTATTACATGTTATTTAATTTTTAATAACTGGTATTGCCTCCTCGAGCTCTGATTACAGCTTCGAGCCGGCATACTGAACACTAGGTTTCGGAGCCGATGTTGGGGGATATTCTGCCATTCTTCTACCAGGGCCTGCTTTAGCGCCCTGAGGGTAGTAGGTCTGCGATTTCTGACTAGCCTCCCAAGCTCATCCCAGGCGTGTTCAATCGGGTTGAGATCAGGACTTCTTGATGGACAAGCCATCACGCTGATACCGACCTCCTGAATATACTCTTGTACGATATGAGCCGTGTGTGGCCGGGCATTATCATGCATCAGCATCGATCCATCATCCATATTTGCTAAATACGGCCCTGCATACTCATTGAGAATCTCTTGAGCATATCTTTGCCCAGTGAGGGTGCCATTTTCTATGGCTACTAGCTCTGTGCGACCTACTGAAGATATGCCAGCCCATACATGTATACTGCCTCCACCGTATTGGACTCTTTCTGAGATGCAGGCTTGAAGGTATCGCTCACCAGGTCGCCTCTAAACACTTCGCCTTCCATCACAAGTGTAAAGGGAGAATCGAGACTCATCTGCAAACAAAACTCTTGACCATTCTTCTTCATCCTACTGCATGTGTTCACGGGCTTATCGCAGTATCGCTACTCGATGCTGTCTCTCGAGTTTTGGGCCACTCGGTGGTTTTTGGGGTTTCAAATTTGCTTCAGCAAGTTTTCTTCTCACTGTACTGTCACTAATGTAGTCCCTCCGGGTCTGAAGTAGCTGTTGCTGGACTTCAACTGCATTTTGATGGCGATTTCTGAACACAGTGGAAATAATATAACGATCTTCTCGGGTGCTGGTACACCTGGGTCTGCCATTAGATGGTCTCCTCAGATGGTGTCCAGTCTCTTCGTACCTTCGCTTTACCTTCTGGACCGTTCGTACCGTCACACCCACCATTCTTGCAGTGCGACGCATACTGATGCCTAGTTCCAGAAAAGCCATGATCCTAGCACATTCTTCAACTGAAAGAGGCATGATAAATAAATGTTATGTGCTTTTTAGCATACATTTTTAAAACAAGAACCATCGATCTTGAAAAAAAATTAAAACAGAAAGAAAAATGTGAATGGTAAAATTGTAATTCGGAAACGTCCACTTTGAAAAAGGAATGGTTTTGTTTTTGAAGTTTTTTTTCAGCCAATTCTTAAAAGAAGGTTACCGACTATAAAGTTTTTATGTACAAAATTAAATTCTCTTTGGAGTCCTTTTTATTTCGAAAGTATATCCTGTGAACTTAAAACGTTATCCCAATTTTAAAAGTGTTATACTTACTTTTGAAGGCTAGTGTATTATGTTGAACTACGTACTTATAATACGTAGACTATGTGGAATTATTTTATGGTTCTAAATCCATAATTTACTGAAAGTTAAAGCTCACACGCCCACAAACTTTATTTGCACCCAAATGTGTTTCAGTTTTTTATTTTGATAGTATAAAATTTATAGATTATTTTTACTTCTAAAGCACTTTATACAGAACAAATAATTTTTTAATCTGGCAAGATACAGAAATAAAACAACACGTTTGTATTTATTGGGATATATTAAATATATAAACGCAGTCTTTATCAGTCAGAGCACAATAATTAATTATATTGTAGAATATAGAGACCTTAAGACCTTAGAATATAGAGATTCACCAGTGGGGGGCTCCATAATCCATCCGGCGGATGCTAGCCGGCATCCGGTGGATGCCGCATAGATTATGAGTACCGCAACGGCGCCTATTTCTGCCGTGAAGCAGTAATGTGTAAGCATTTACTGTGTTTCAGTCGCGCCGTAGCTAGTGCAATTACTGGGCAAATGAGACTTGACATCGAAAGTCTCAAGGTGACGAGCGCAGTTGTGGTACCGCTCAGAATTTTTGGGTTTTTCAATAATCTTGACGCTGCATTATAATGGGCAGATCAGTTCGATCAGGTACGATCAATTGAATGATTTTCATAATAAAAGAGCAAAAATTTTTACATTTCGTATAGTTAAACTTGCCTTGATAAAGTTTTTACTTCTGTCATGTCACATAGTAACAACATACGTCATGAGGGAAAATATTTATTTTTTGAAAGTTGTTTTGTCATTTATCTGAATAACTTGAAAAAAAAACACAAGTTAGTCTTAAACATTGAATGCCAAATTTTTTCAGTGGCAATATTTCCTAGAACTTCGTCATGAATTTACATCCAGACAATGTGATTCAGGCCATAACTTATGTATTCAAACTCTCTGGCGCTAAAAGCATTTAAGTCTCAAATTGTAATATATAGACGGGGTGTTTAATTTTACCTCACTATAATTACGTATGATTCTATTAATCATACGTTTTACACAATTATAATAAACCAAAGCCCATCTCATAATTTATAAGCAATTAAGATTACAAAAAAAATGCAAAAAAAATATAAAGTCATTTTTAAAGTGAATTTTGCTTAAGAAAAAATGGAGCACTAGGCCATTTTTTTTATGAAAATAAGGGACGAAACGAGCAGGACGTTCAGCTGATGGTAATTGATACGCCCTGCCTATTTGTATATTTTTTTCAGTCACCGACTGACAGCTGCGTTACCGTTAGCAGCGGGCTGCTGGACGAGACGGCGGAGGTAGCGAGATGAACAACTGGTTCTCGGCGGTGCGTTTCCAATGATACATTCCGCCGTGTAAATAATAAATAAAATATACTTGTATCTTGTTATCTAATATATAAAATTCTCGTGTCATGTTGAACTCCTCCTAAACGGGTTGACCGATTCTCATGAAACTGTGAGTGCATATTGGGTAGGTCTGAGAATCGGATAACATCTATTTTTCATCCCCATAAATGTTAAGGGTGGTCCGATGTTTTTTTTTTAATTTTTTTGACATTTATTTTTAAAATTTCTTTGATTATGAGTCAGCATTAAAAATACATACAACTTAAAATTTTCACCCATCTACGATCAACAGTTACTTTTGTATCGCGATTTTAATATCGGCAATACAACGTTTGCTGAGTCAGCTAGTATTTATATATAATATATTTTATATTTTATTGTTTGATATGTTATATACTTACTTATATATTATTTTGTTTGTGTGTATGAGTTGGCCACAAGTCCATACTTAGATATGGTGTTATATTGTGGGGCAACTCTTAAAAAATAAACAAAGCATTTATTCCAAAAAAAAGTGCATCAGTTCAATATGTGGTATTAAGCCTGACGATTCATGTAAGCCCTTTTTCAAGTCACTGAAATTATTGACACTTCCCGGTCTATACATTTATGAGATGGCAAAATTTGTGAAGCAAAATCACAGTGTGCTATACTTACAGCAAAAACATATGACCCACAGTACTAGAATACTTAAAAAAGCTGATAGCTTAGTGACTAGAGTCGTTCCGCATAGCACTTTATTTCAGATTTTTTTTTAAATAAGATCCCTGATTAATTTAAGTTGTTACCCTTCAAAACACATTTTATTCTAAAGATGAGTGTTTGACCAAAAAGAGTAATGGATTTTGACATTGCATTCTAATGGCTGTTTTCAATAACCTATCTACCCTTAGTTTAACTTACGGATACATTGATGTAAAAGGATAAATTTGTCTAGTAAATGAAACTAAGGATAGATAGGTAATTGAAAACGGCCCTAAGTAATCATTCTTATCTTGACTTTAATCAATTTTTTATATTATATCAAATTATAATTTTGTGTAAAGATAAAATAAATTATTTTATATTGTTAGAAAATTTTTTGACCAAGACTAAGTTTGCGTACTATTGGTAATGGCTAAATAGAAGATACTTTAAGCTATTGTAAGACCAAATTTGTACCACCCTATTTTATAGCAAATAAATAAATAAATATGAATTTGAAAAAGATAAAACTCTATGTACGGCTCGGTCACTGGGCGTAGCGTGGAGACGTCGCTTCTGTGTGTGTCTTTTATAAAATTTTTCGTGGGTAGAGTTCCGAAGAGCTGGTTAAATTTGATCCCTTCCACCCACTTTAAAATTCACACTACACACTAGATGCCCAATAATAATTATGATGATAATCACCACCACCTAGTTGTGTTGCGTTCCTACGCAGATCAGTTTTCAAGGATCTTTCTATATACACTACCAAACTTTGGAATTAACTCCCTTGTTCACAGGACGATACGCTATGCATTCAAAAAAGAACTTATACCTTTAACATCATAATTGCTCACGTGATTTTTTGTTTTGAAAATAAGTGACGAGACGAGCAGGATTGGTAATTAATACGCCCTGCCACTTACAATGCAGTGCCACTCAGGATTCTTTAAAAACTCAAACGCTCTGCGCGCCACTACACTTGCGTTCGTCACTTTGAGACAAAAAGTCATTTTCTTAAAATTGATTCCTTTAGAATTCTTTTTGATGTCATTTCTAATATACTACATAAGATGTAAAGTCTCATTTGGTTCGTAATTTTAAACATTTACTGATTCACGGCAGTAATAGGCGCCGGTACGCACGGCAGTAATGGGTACCACCCCATAATCTAGCCGGCATCCTGTGCAAAGGAGCCTCCCACTGGTAATAATAATTAGTAATTAATCTAGAGTGACAAACAAACAGTCATAATAAAGTATAAACGAAACAAAATTGATGTATTTACATTAATGTTAAGAAGGTCTGTCTATTTCTTTGTAAGTCTGACTGAGTAAGACGAAGAAAATTCGTTTCAACGTACACGGCTGCACTGTGATCTATGGCCTTTAGTCGAGCAAATTAAAACCATTTTCGTGACTTACGACTTTATACGGATTCTTAGCTCCTATGGAGTTCTCAACTTTGTAGCGAACCTGCAGGGTTTGAATTGAGTAGTACTGTGTTTGACATTGTCTATTTAGGCTTATAGCTCCTCTTCCAGGACAACCATAATTCCACAAATTTAATTAATAGTCAAACTTATGGATGATGCGGGATTTAAGCCCGCGTCTCTCGGGAATCGTCCGCAATGCATAATACTTACATCTTGTTATGGCTCCTTTGCACCGGATGCTGGCTAGATTATGGGTACCACGACGGTGCCTATTTCTACCATGAAGCAGTAATGTGTAAACATTACTGTGTTTTGGTCTGAGGGGCGCCGTAGCTACTGAAATTACTGGCCAAATGAGACTTGACATCTTACGTCTCAAGGTGACGAGTGAGAATTTTTGGGTTTTTCGAGAATCCTGAGCGGCACTGCATTGTAATGGGCGGGAGTATCAATTACCATCAGTTGAAAGTCCTGCTCGTCTCGTCCCTTAGTTTCATAAAAAAAAAGATAAATAACATCAACGTTACTCTCCCTATCTTGTATCCCATTAATCTTTATTTGTAAAGCTTGTCCCACCCCTGAGAGGTCGCGGTTCCACTCAAGTACTCTTGCAAGCCTTGCATCAAAGCAATGGTTTTCAATTTACTTGATTACAGCTCAAGTTGTTTATTGTTGTCTGTAAGTAGTCATAAGTTAAAATATATTATTTAATATACAATTTCTTTGTCTTTAATATTTTGAAATGGTCGTTGAGGCAGTAACGTAATCGAATGGCGACCACGTACCGGTAGGCGTAGTGTTGGTGGGCCCGCCACATGATGGACCGACGATCTCGTCAAGATCGCGGGAGTAGGTGGACATGGATGATATTAATTTATTTATTCTTGCTGATACATCAACACTACACACGTATAACAATAATTACATAATACTATCTAGGAAATTACATTACTGATGCGAGTACCAATAACAGATGTACAGAACATTCACAGTTGTTGCTGTGACAATAAACTATTACATACTTATTATTGCTAATATAAATCACAATTTAATAACAATTTAAAGTTATTGGCTTTAAGTTACATTAGTTCAAGTATTAGATACAAAAAGGATAAGAAATAAATACCAAGTGGTTTCTATTTATTGTAATGTTTCCGACAATTACTTTTAAATTCCTGTAGACTATCGGAAAGAATATCGAAGTTCTATATTTTTTATTTATCTCACTGCCTAAGCAGTCGTGGTAGTGTTGACGAAAACGACCCTAAGTTTGTTCGATAGCGTGGTATATTAAAAATACACAAATTAGCTTTACGAAGCATAATCACATGTATATATAATGAAATGATAATATGTATTTATTTATATATGTGCACAGAGTACAGACTATGCCTAATTTGAAGATGTAAGTTGTGTAAAAAATATGTCAATGTTACATTATTAATGTGATTTTTATTTAATGTATAAGTTTTTGATACAAAAATATGTCAAACTGCTGCGATAAAGCTGCTTATATTATCCAAGATGCTCAGGGACAGATTCAATTTATCAATTCAGTTTCGTAATTACACGGTTGATCGCGCGATTGATACATCAATTGTAAATGATTAATGTACTTTAATTTTCTCGACTTCGATGAATTATAAATTGTTCTTAACTATCTTACAATAATTTAAATAATAAATCATTTTAATTTATCTAACATACATATTTATATAACTGAAATCTACGTCACATATTTGCAGCGATGTGAGGAGCGGGTTTGGTGACATCCGGCGGTCGGTGACGTCCGCGATATTTGCGGAACACGACCCCCTTCGGCCACAGCTTCTCGTCCAGGAAGGGCGATATATGTTCTATCGGGACGCGAATAACAAAAGACTTAAAGTCTACTGCGTGACGCGTCACTAACTTTTCGACCCCTTTTTTTTTAAATCGAGAGACTTAGATATACGATGCTGGGATTTCAGGACGCAGGAGCTGGTTCTGTCCTATCTAATATAAAAATATTTTATTTGTATTTATTTCTAAAAAAAATCTTGGACTTAATTGTTATAAGTTCAAAACATTGAAATGAGCTGGGCTTAGAAAATCTTTCAAGAATGTGGGATGAAACCAATTACGTTTTAAAAGAAACTGTATTATCAAAGCTTTAATATAAAAATGTAACTTTATTGATAATTCCACTCAGTGATGTGAGAAGTTTGGAGGCAGATAATGGAATCGATATGTAAATCATAATTGAATTTTGCGTTGAGGAATCGAATGAAAATATTATGGGGTGATATCCAATAAATACTGACACATTTTTTCTGTATAATTTTAACACCTTGATATATTTTTGTCATTGGAGCAGAACATGAAAAATTATCCCGGGATGTTTTAAAGTGCCAAATTATCTGATTACATACTACTTACAGTTTTTTATTTTAACCAAAATTTATGGACGATTCGGCATTCGAACTGTAACAATTACGCCTCAAATACTCTTAACTACACGGATGAAATACAATAGCGTTGCCGGCCGTTTACAAAGGTATATCCACTTTTTTGAAGGTACACATGGAAGCTCATTCCACAGCTTGACAGCCAGATGGTGGAGATGGTGTCCTAATTTGTGGCGTATCGTGCGAAGGTGGAATTCTTCAGCAGGCATTAATTATATGACTTAATTCATTGAAGTCTCAGAAGTAAAAAAGGATTCAATTCGAAATGACTACTGCCTTTCATCTATGTGGCTGCGAATTTAATAATTGTTCTATACATTTCTTTAGCGAATCGATATGAACATGTCGTTAAGAGCAGGCAATGTCTTCTAAAACAGGCCATAATTTGTAGTCTGAGGGGTTCAGACCAAGGCACGCGGAGGGCCAATTTTGAGCTCTTAAAAATACCTTATCATTGACTTCAAACCAAATTTGAGTAGTTCATGACTTGTGAGCAGTTGTGAGCAGTTTTGCTGAAAAGTACGCAAATTTAAAAATATGTGTGTATACTTATGTCTGCGCGCAAGAAGTTACACTTCTTTGGCGTAACAAAACAAATCCTTAAAATTATTTGTTCTTCAATAACAAATAATTTATTCGTTAATAATACTCGTAGAAATAGATTTATATAAATCAAGGAATGATAATTTATAATTTTTTTAACATATTGTTTTGTTCTCGTCAATATAAACAGAATTTTATTTATATTATTAATATTTGAAATAAATAAATTTGTATCATTCATGCGTCATGCTCGTGAACGGTCGCTACTTGTGGTGGCTGGATGGTTCTGATACCGGGAGGTCTGCTTCATGTTTTTTTTCTTTATTAAATTGTTTTAAAATTAAAGTTATTATATTCTTTTAATAATATCTAATAAAAGGCTCACATTATTTATTTATATGTATGTATGGTTGTGTGAATTAATGCATCTAATGTACTCAATAACTCTTGTGTTTTAACTTATTAATCAAAATTTTTTTTACTTACTAGTAAGGCATTTAGTATTTGACGTTTAAATATTTTTGTTGCATTACTTTGCATATATTGTAATTGAAATGATTTGTAAATTGCATTGAAAATAACAACCTGTAATACTATTCTGTTTTGAAAAGAGCACCTTAGAGTTTCTTGCTCGTTCTTCTGTAAGGAAATATACTTTCCGAATGAGCGGTATGAAAAAAAATTACATATTTCAAGTGTAATGTGATTTACGTATGGAATAATATATTGTTAAGCTTAAAAGCTTTATATATATGATGCTTTAGCTAAAGCTAATATTCATAATATTCGTACCAAGAAACCAGAGTACAATTAGATTGAATTATATTATATTGTAGAGAAGTATTCATAAACTTTCGCTAACGATTCCTGCATTGAAAATGAACGAAAACTAAAGCAAAGTTATCCAATTGTTTGCGTCCAACGGCTGATACGGGTATTATCCTCGTTATAACTAGAAATCGAAAGAAAAACTCCTCTTTGAGTCATAAACAATATTCCCGATCCCATCTCGACCCTAAATCCCACTTCAGTACAACTTTAAAACAACTTACGTTCACATTATAATAATATTTATTCGTATAATTCGGTGGAAGTCTTTAGAGCTGAATTGTATGGGTTAATTATATTCTTAAATGAACATTTGTACATTGTAGTTCATAAATGAACATAAAATTTATAATAACGAGGTCTCATAAATTTTCAGAAAGTTATGTTGTTGGTATCAGTGCAAATATTTTCTGAGTCAGCAAATGATTAACCGAGCTGTGGAATGAGTTTTCTTGCGCAGTGTTTGCATGACGGTACGACATGGGTAGGTTCGAAAGAGTGATTAAAGAATTCTCAAAGGCCGGGAATGATCCTGCGATTCCTCTGGTGTTGTTAAAGAATGTGGGCGGCAATCACACACACATCTACATACATACATACACACAGCACATTAAGTTTAGATTACAAATAAATCAATTTTATAATGTTATTATTGTTAGTAGTTTTCTTTCCCTTAGTAAATTATATTTATGTTAAGGTCAACTTGTTTATTATGACATCATATTATTATAATTTTGCTATGGAAGAGCGGGGCCTCCTACTACAGGCAACTCTTTGCTTAAAAGAAGATCCCAACACTGATATTGTATATTTTGTTGTCATAAATAAATATTTGTATGTTGTATTTGGAACTCTTGACACCTAACGTGTAAGTGCTAACCGCCACCACATCTTGCAAATGGTAAGGTTTGAGGTGGATTTTTTGAAAGTACCTATATGGTAACGATCTGGAAACAAGGCGCAACGAAGTTCACTGTACAGTTTGCTTTTACGTGGAAGAAAGTTTATTGAGAAATGTAACCGAAAAACATCCAACGGGCTATGATATTTGAGTATACTGAGTTTTGTGTAATGTTTGAATTCAGCGAAAATTATCATGTCATATTTGGAATAGTCCCAATGAAGCAATCTCTGTACGTACCAACAATACGGATAACCTGCAGGATTTCAGGCAAGCTAAATTAGCTTGGCCCTATTTCCCGTGCGTTTTACAGGTACAAATTGCAACTAAGTCGATCAACTAAGGTTAGTATTATACCCAGCCACATGTCATGGCAAATATAACAGCCGCCTTTTTAATATAGGTGACGCAGACAGCTTTTATTTATTAGCAGATTATTAACTTACTAGCTGACCCGGCAAACGTTGTTTTGCCATATAAAGTATAATTCAGGCGATAGTTTTATAAGTAATAAAATATTGCCTATATTATAGCCTGTACATCATTTTGTTCTATTGTCAATAGTTTTTGCAGCGCACGCAAAAATAGGATTTCGATTTTACACCATGTGTTACAAAATAGCAATTTTATTACGGATCTCTAATTTTGAAAAAAAAAATAAAAGCCTATAGCCTTCCTCGATAAATGGACTACCCAACACTGAAAGAATCATTCAAATCGGACCAGTAGTACCAGAGATTAGCGCGTTCAAACAAACAAACAAACACTGCAGCTTTGTATATTAGTAATAGATTTATTATTTTATTTAAAATGGTAACATCTTAGATTTAGGATTGGTCTTCACTGTGTTCCAACTAGATACCACATTACCTAAGAACAATACCTTTTTTATTACGGCAACTATAAGATGCTTGTGTGCGTGACATCTTGACACTTGATGGCGTCTTTCAAATTTTGTAATAAATGCTTCGTGTTATTTTACATTGAAATTAATAAAATACAATATAATTACTGATGATATGTGATCCCAGTGTCTTTCTTATTCCTTGAAGTATTATTATTACATAGTTTTAATACGAAACCCGGCATTTTAGTTTCATTTATAAGCAAAGCTGAACAGAACATGTGGCACGTCAACGTCACACATTGTTCGAGATTGGCTCGAATACGCCTACTTGGGTGTAGTATTAGTTGCCGTACTTTGCCAGTTGACCAATTCTTAATCTAAGGGTGACATTTATTATAAAGTATGTACCTACTTCGTACGCAGGTATTATTATATTGTATTTATAATTTGATTTATTTACCCAAATGTCTGAATATTCCAGAACGTTCTACTTACAATATTACATTTTATCGTCATCAATCAACATTCCCATAAATTCATATCGACCAAATAAAACTTGAGCTAGGCAGTAAATAAACAATAACTTTTATATCCACTCCACACTGCAGATCCATAAACATTGTATGAGTCTCGTTATTTTATTGGAATAAAAGTCAATAACACAATATCATACTGGTGCATTATTTACTTCTCTAAGAATTTCAGTTATTTATTTATTTTGTTTATCGATGAATTAAATCAGGGACGAGACGAGCAGGATGCACGGCTGATGGTAATTGATAGGCTCCACCCATTACAATGCAGAGCCGCTCAAGATTCTTGAAAAACCCAAAAATTCTGAGCGG
>CATIXN010000022.1:12458586-12473550 GCA_949711725.1 Leptidea reali | reverse complement strand
AAAGGCGGTGATGGCCAAGTCGTAATTTACGACACTTAGAGAAAAGTTGTGAAAGGAGTCATGCCCTCGATTTATAAGACACCAACAACTGCATATATTTTTTTTAAATTTCTTAAACTTTTGACGGAAATCGACTTGAATGATTTAAAAAAATAAACAGCCTGTATGATTGAACATTCTGTTGCTGATAAGGATCAAACTTTGGAAAGATATCATGTGTAACTTACTTAAAAATATCATTCGGGTCGATTTCCGCCAAAAGCTCAAAAAATTTTGAAAAACCAAATATGCAAAGAAAATAAAATAACAACTTATGTTCTTATATCGAGGACATGACTCTTCTTTCATCTCTCACGACTTTTCTCTAAGTCTCGTAGTTTCTGACTTGGCCATCACCGCCCTTCTCAAAAAACCATCCTGTATAACGGGTATAATTGTATCTGTATTTTTACATTAGGTTTTTACGATCGTGTCACGATCGTGGTCGTGTTATAGTCCTTTTTCTACTTTTCCACTTTTATCTATCATCTATACAGCGACGATCAGTAAAATAAGAACATACTTTATTGAGTCTATGAAATAGTCTATCCTCTTTGGCTTAAAAAATTACTGTTTACCGTACTTAATTGTTGGTTAAAAAGCTGTAGTTATTTTGGTGCCACAGATAACTAAATCTAGGTTAAGTAATACTAAATCTAGGTTTATAGAAATATTAGGTAATACAGTTCATTTTCTACAAGGCTTCTCAGTTGGTGCCATTTTTTTTTCACTTCTTTTTCAAAATAAACAAAATCAATAAAATGAACATATTTTGTGTAATTTCTTTCCTTCAAATATGTTCTAGTTAGTGGCGTAGCTTCGCGTTGCTATGACACAACGCAAGGTATAGCTATTACTAATGTGTAATTCAAATAATTATTAAAAAAACTTGCAGCAATCAACATAAATTTAAGAGCAGAATTTACAATAGCTCTAGAAACTAGAAGTACCGTAACACTTTGACTAGCTACCCTCAACTGAGTCGGAATATTTATTATGAAACTCAAAACTTTGACAATATTTAGCGGTCTCGGTCGGTGAAAGTTTACTCTATTGGATATCTCAGGCCTCCACCTTAAGTTACCTACTAATATAAGGTTTCGTAACCCATAAAACTATTTACTCTAATATCCTTAGATAATTTGTACGTCTAGATAGAATCTCTTGCTGTTAGACAACCGATACAAACAGGCCAGGAATTAAGCTACGTTTTACATTCGCGATTTGTATGACACTTTGGGTTAGTGTGCGTGAATTGCTCAAAATAAAGGTAAGTTATAAACTCAATTTTTTTCGACGTTTTGACAACTGTCATAGTCTATCTAGACGTATAAATGAACTAAGCTAAAAGTTATTAAATATGACACAAAAACGCGGGAGTCCCGTCCTATGTACAAACACTTTTTTCACTAAATAGGCGGTGAATGATACTAATAATACACATAATACTTACAATTATTATTCTTCCAAATATTGTTAATATAAAAATTACGAGACTTTGTTTTTGGATTAGACTTTGTGTGTGTTTGCTGCTATGTATATAGCTAAATACCTATCTTTACTCTGTTGAAAAACTATAAAATGATTAAACGCCATTTGCTACTGTCATCATGCATGAAATTCATGTATTTTTATTCAAAATATCTAACTACAAAATCAACCAACGATTTCAAAATATATACCGTACACCTGAGAAGAACGAATCTGAGCGGCTGCTCTACACCCCTGCGTACCGAGTAAGTCGATTTCCACACTTAGACATACGGCACGATAAAACGAGTTAGTCGATCGACTTAATGACAAAAAAAACACGCCTCATTCGCTTACTGGTTTAAGAAGTGCTATTTCTTTGAACTTATAATAGAAAGAAGACGAATAATATAGGTATAGTTTTGAATAAAAAGATTCGAAGACTATACAAAGATTTACTAAAAAGTGCGCAGGAACATAACAGTTTTTGCCGTACGCCATATTGACTGGTTATAGTGAAATTTCTTACACATTCTACTACATTACCTTTACCACAAATACTTTATTTTTTAAATTTCGTAATACGTTAGCTTCAACCGTTACTTTTTTAAACCAACTATAATTAGTTCGTCGCCAACAATTGCTACTATTTTAAACTTATGTCAAATCACTGCACGTTTCATACTAAACTAAATTTCAATTATACTTAGGCAGTCCAGCCTCTTATGACGTAGTATTTACATCCTCTTTCATTCCTTACTTTTATACGTCGGTGGAAATTAGAGTTTGTTTAATATCCCTGCGAACGCGTTTATGGTAATTAGCATTTGAACTTTCTCGAAGAATGCTCAAGAAACTTATGACCAAACTATTTTCAAAGATCTCACTCATTAATAAAATGATTGCAATATTTTTTTATATTAAATAATATGTTCGAACTCATTACTTTTCTAATCAATATTTATTTAAACACAAATAAAATTTTGTCATAATAATCATAATGTTTCTACCTACAAAAGAGGTCTACTAACGAGATAATTACTAAATTACTTTTTTAACACGCTTTATCGCGAACATATTATAAATTTACAAACATTTGTCATTAAATCCGAGCGGTGAAGTAGGTATTCTTACAAAATTATGTTGGTATATTGTTGTTAGATCCCGCCAATACTTCACTGTGAAATTGAAAGCATACTTATACTAATATTAGACTTCACTTTGCAAAGTACCCTTGGGTTGAAAAAATTTGTTAAAAAGACGTCAAAGGAAAATGTTGTTCTTTATTAATTATTCTTTACAGTGGTTTACTTTTTATACGACAGACGTTACCAAGTGATTTGCATAAAATTTGTAAGTTTAATCATAATTATCTTATTGCTGCTACACTAGATGCAAGATATTCTATATTATGTTGGTTACTAGGAATTTAAGGTACGATAGTACTATACAATTTGTTATTGACTAGGCTAAAACACTGATAGAATCATTGATTATTTTTTTTATAAAAGTAAGAGACGAGACGAGCAGGACGTTCAGCTGATGGTAATTGATACATAAAAATACAGTGCCGCTCAGGATTCTTGAGAAACCGAAAGATTCTTAACGACACTACAATTGCGCTCGTCGTCTTGAGACATTAGATGTTAAGTCTCATTTGCCCAGTAATTTCACAAGCTACGGCACGATTTATACCGAAATACAATAATGCTTACACATTACTGATTCACGGCAGAAATAGGTGGTTCCCATAATCTACTACCCACTGGTAATTAAAGAATCTGAATAAATAACAAAAGAAATGAGTTAAATTCTCCTGTGTGGTGGTCCTCCACAGTACTTTTCAAGGAGCTTTTTCCCTCGTACTACAAAAATGTGGAATGAGCTTCCTTGTGCGGTGTTTCCGGGATGATACGACATGGGTACCTTCAAAAAAAGCACGTACACCTTCCTTAAAGGCCGGCAACGCTCTTGTGACCCGTACGCTCGTTTGTCCTCCTATTCCATAAAAAAAAATCAACGTTTTTAAACAAAAGCTTTCTAAGTGTATAATTATTGTTTGTGATGTACAAAATTGAAATAATATTGTACTGGAGTTCTCGTAAGTAAGCAATTATCATTATTATGCAGCATGTGGCTTTGAGCCAAGAAGGACTGCCAGCCTATTGGCTGAACCCCAGTTGACCTACTTCAAGAATATTTTAAGATTTAGCAATTTGGCTATAGCCGTTAGTTAGTTCAGCCCGTGGTATTTAGAACTTGAATTGTCACAATCTGCCATAAGTAATTTGGCTGTGGTTTAAATAGCTTGTAAATGTGACGCAGATTTAATATGACAATAAAAAGTTTAATTTGGGTTAGAATAAATAGATGTCGACCATTTTAATACGCCACTAGATGGAATTATAAACGTGCATGAATTACCTAGCTTATAAGCTTGCTTATAAGCAATAACTATTTTTAATTATTTCATAACATACGTGTGATAAACCTTATTTATTTTAAGTGTAACTTTCCTGGCGACTTTCATTTAATTCTTTTGTTTTATTGTAATTATCCTTCAGTACTTAATTATATACCTACTTGTTAATAACCTAGCTGTAAGTTTTCCAAATAGAATAAAAATAAAAAAAGTTAAAATAAAACAACAAAGATGCAAAGGATTGGAAGCAATTCTTTCATTTAGATTTTAAATGTCACCGACTGAACACCATTTTTCGAAAGTTATGACAGATGAGCTACAAAGCTTTCATTAAAACATTACGGTGATTGTTTTTTTTTTCTGATAGTAAGGTGCGAGTCGAGCAGGACCTTTTAGCTGATGGTTATTAATACGACCTGTCCATTACAATGAAGTGTCGCTCAGGATTCTTGAAAACCGCAATCATCCTGAGTGGCACTACAATTGCGCTGGTCACCTTGAGACATAAGATATTAAGACTCATTTGCCCCGTAATCATTAATTATGTTACTGTTACCAGCGCAAGCCGTTCCAAAAAGAGCATCTGTTCTGAGCTCATCAGTATGTAAGTAATTTATATACGTGCGATTTTTGCGATACTAACCCCATCTCTTACCAGCTCACAAGACCTTTACACTGATAAAAAGCAATAAAAAATAAAGAATAACCTTGTACCAACTAGCTGAAACCCTATTTATAATAATTATATGATGCCCTAAAGCCATTATTCATCACTAATTCAATTTGTAAGATCTCAAAAGTTGAACGAATTGTGGGAAGCAAAGACGCTGGTAATTAACTGAACTTCGCGTGACTTGTCAACACTATTAACAACTTCTGCTTGAGATGCGAACGAGAAACTTATAGCTAATATGGTTGTAGAAAATTTACTGTTATGATTTTAAGTTCCTTATGAGAGTTTTAGAAATTGAAAGATAAAATGAAATCGCTATAGTCATTCTAAGGTGAAACTTTATAGGCGCCGAGCGTGTTCAGTAGAGGAAAAAATTCACGGTCATATGTACAGTATTGTCGCAAGGTATTCCATTACCGCGTGTCATTTCGATTAAAATCACTTAATTTTAGAAATTTCCGCGTTAATCGTGGAGCCGGTGTTTTTTTGCCATCTTTTGTGGATTTTGATAATCATGCAAACGATAACGTGACTCTCCCACATAATATCCCTTAGTGAACTCTTACGTCACCCATGGGTCTGGGACGTCCATATTTCCTTGTGTCTTATGGTGGGTCTGATATTAGGGAATGGTGTTGGGGTTGTGGTGTAGGATGTAACAATAATTCTTTTTTTAAACGGAAACCTTTAAAACGGAACACTCCCCGTGATAAATGCGGTAGAGGACACATAATTAAGCGACGTCTCTACGCAATAGCAATGATGTATGTTGGAGGTGTCCAATATAATATCATTGATATGCAGAGGAAACAGCGTGGGGGATAGCACACAGCCATTGGGCACTCCACCGTTCACGGGCTTCGGGTTCGAGCAATAACCGTCGACAACGACTTCTACGCTGAGCCCAGTGAGGAAACTGGAGCCACTTGCATAGGCTCTCGGGAAGCCCCAATGTTGGAAGTTTTGAGAGAAGCACCTTGTGCCATACACAATCAAACGCCTTCGCTATATCGTGGCTAACTGCCAGGCCTTCCCCCTTGTTTTGGATAGCCGCCGTCCATCTATGTGTAAGGTATACCAGAAGATCGCCTGCCGACCGACCATGGCGAAAGCCGTACTGTCGGTCGTTGATCAACTGACGTGACCTTCTAGGCATACCCAGATCTGGTGGTAAATTATGCTCTCCATGATTTTGGAGAGCAGGGAATAGCAATAGGCCTGTAGTTTGCCGGCTCCGAACTGTCTCCTTTTTCTTATTGCGATTTCCTCTTCTTAAAATGAAATAATATCTTATGAACTCCGGTACACGGTTACATTAGATCTCGTCAAGAAAAATGTTTTGCTATATTTCGAAATAAATACGAATTCAAAATAACTGAAATCGTACAAAATTACAATAGAAAATTGTACAGAGCATGAGATTGTATTAAATATTGGGGTCACGACACCGCCTGGCGTATGCAGAATACATCTCTCCTGTGATATTACATTACCTGAAGACATGTGCTTTTGTATTATCCGCTTTTGCAAAACTTTTGCTTGAGATAACCTCAATATATTCTCTCTATAAAGTATCAACTTTTGGTCTAAAAATGTTTATATATATACATTCATGAGAAGATTTATACTATCAATATTGCTGTGATTTGTACTATTTCAACTTAAGCACATAGCGTTTAAAGCTATTTTTATTAATATAATAATACATTTTTGGCAGTGTATTGAATGACTAAATGAAGCTTTTATTGCAAATAAACTAAAAAGGAAGATTTTCAACTTATGCTACAACTCAATATACTAAATGATTATAATTATATTTCACCTAATATATACTATATCTTATGGTAATCATTGCTCGCTTTTCCGCCGACATAGGCCTCCTCCAGATCTTTCCACAACCAGTAACCTTCTTGATTCATCTTCCCATCGTATCGTTTGTCTCCCTATATTTCTTGAACAAGAAAGTGTTAGTAAGCTTAATGATCTCTTATGTAATATTAGTCAAGCAGTCGGATTACCTATTTCCCCAAGTGACCTTCGTGATGTGTACCGCCTTCCTGGAAAAACATCCACTACGCGACCTATTACTGTGGAATTTTCCACAGTCCTAAGAAAACAGCAGTTGCTATCCTTTCTGCGAAAATTCAATAAACCGAAAATTGGCTAATGATAAATTAAACACTAAGCTGATTGGCCTCCCCGGGAACCATAAACCTGTGTACATAGAAGAAAAAATACCACCAAGAACTAAGAAACTTTATCTCCAAGCCAGAGAATTTCGTAAGAAGAACAAATACGCTTTCTGTTGGTGCTCTAATGGCAATATTTTCCTCCGGAAAAAAGAAGGAGATAAACAAATCATAATAAGATCAGAGCAGTGTCTAGTAGATTTGCAGAAAAATATATTGTAACTTTTATTAATTAAATTTCAAACGGACACTTTTAATTTTAAATCTAGTATTTTCAATATTATTAATGTTAAATTGCTACTGTGTAATAATAACTCACACATGCACTACACACACAATATAACATATATCCCACAACTTAATCTACTGACATTCAAAACACACAATCTTAATCTGAAGTTAGTATTATGTAAGGTAAAAAGTCAATATCATTTTATACCAATAAGTTACATGTGTATAACTACTATACTAAATATATATATATATATATATATATATATATATATACTAAATATAAAATGGCCACACATAGAACATCAGTCTCTTATGACTACCATTCACAATTAACTCACTATGGATAGTTTAAATAATCTGCACGAATTAGATGAGATACAAACTGCAACCTCAATTAAATGTGATATTCAAGATCTATCTAAAAATGTAAGTAGTTCCCACAATAACTTATATATTATTACTCAAAACATTAGAAGTATATACAAGAACATTGATGATATCCAGATAACGTTATCGCAACTTAGCTTTGAAGTTGATATTCTAATCCTAACTGAATGCAGACTAAATTTAGCTAAACCAATCCCTCTTTTGACAAATTATACTTCCTATCATACAGTTAGACTACTTAATCAAAATGATGGAGTGGTTGTTTATGTAAAAAGTAACTTGCAGGTCCAAATACTAGAATTAGCTCTTTGTGAAGCAACTGGACTTCAGATTGTGACCTCTAATTATACTTTACTTGGAATTTATCGATCCCCATCCTACAACAAAGCTGATAACTTTATTTCTTTCCTCAATTCATGTCTTGAATCTATCACGCATAACACGACGACGACATAAATATTGACCTTATACCTACTCAGACTGAAAAAGCCCATGAACGTAGGAATAGGCTTGAATATTTAAATGTACTATCTTTTCATGGTCTCTTACCGGGCCATATCGATCATGTTATTCTCAAACTAGAAAAGATCGAAAATAAAGCTTATGTAGTTGTACTAAATACTACAGTAACAGACCACAACATGGTGGTGTTGACTATATCGAGCACATATGAAAAAAAGTCAAAACGCAAGATTAAAACTACTACTGATTTTAATAAAGCATATCGCACCCTTATATCCACTGACGTTACTAAATTAAATATATTTAATAACCCTAATTTATTTTCAAATTCTTTAATATAAATGATCAAATCTGCTATCCAAGTAAACACTAAACTCTCAGTGATATCGCACACTAAAATAATATTGAAGCCATGGATAACGCCTGGAGTTTTGCGTTGCATCAAACTTCGAAACAATATGCAAATTAAACTGAGATTAAACCCACAGAGTCTTATTCTAAAATTAACCTACAAACGTTTCCGAAATTATTGCACTTACTTCATAAAGTAGCTTATAATAAAATACAACAAAGATCAAATAAATAAGTCCCTAAGACACCCTAGAGCTCTCTGGAGTACTATAAATGAATCATTATAAGCCTCCTAAAACTAAAAACATCGAGCTACTTAATATTACTCCTGACCCACAAAACTCAGTAAATCTGATTAAAAGAATCTTTGTTGAAAATGGACAAAAGCTGGCTAAAACAATTATTGAGCAAACTGGCTCCCACCAAAGTCCCTCTACACATCATTTTCATTCATCTTCTTTTGTACTACTTGATACTGATACGGAAGAGATCAACAGCATACTTATGAGTCTTGAATCTAGAAGCGCTCCTGGCTGGGACGGAATTCAACGAAATTTCTTAAGCTCTCTAAAGATTACTTGATCCCACTTATAACAAGATTGGCTAATCTCTGCTTTAAATCAGGTATTTTTCCTTCTTCTCTAAAGCGTTCCATTGTTACTCCTGTGTACAAGAGTGGGACTAAAACTGATGTAAATAATTATAGACCTATCTCTGTATTGTCTGCTATTTCAAAAATAATAGAAAAATTTATTAACAAAAGACTTCTTAAATACCTCAATAAATATAATATTATTTCTAATTGTCAATATGGCTTTAGAAAAGGTGTTTCCACACAAGACGCAATTTTAGGATTAACAAAAACTATAGTAAGAGAAGTGTACAAGGGCAATAAATGTCTCGCAGTTTTTCTAGATTTAAAAAAGGCCTTTGACAGTTTCTATTCCCATTCTTGTGCGCAGATTGGAGGGCCTGGGCATTCGCGACAAAGCCCTCTCTCTCCTAGACAGCTACCTAAATGACCGAATACAGAAAGTTAAGGTTGACCTAACCACGTGGCAAATGTGTGCCGTAGGGCATTGAATGTTTACAAACAACTGTCAAGAACCGCAAAAGTACACTGGGGACTGGAACCTGAGATAATCAGAACCATCTATACGGCGGCAGTTGAACCGATAGTATTGTATGCGGCGAGTGCATGGGGTCCAGCCGCAAAGAAGATGGGTGTAAGGCGAAAGTTAGATGCAGTGCAGAGGGGTTTTGTCCAGAAATGTGTCAAAGGGTACAGGACCGTATCGCTCAACTCGGCGTTAATACTTGCCGGACTGCTTCCTTTGGATCTCAGAATCCAGGAAGTGGCCTCCCTTTATGAAATAAAGAAGGGTCATTCTCGTCTGGTGATCGGGGACTGGGAGGTGGAGAGACCTGTGCCCTTCGTTGAATCGCCACATCCGGCTGACCAGTTAGGGCTGACATTCCAATGTCTGGCGGATGCTGCAGAAATACTCCAGCATTCGGGACTGAAAATATTCACAGATGGAAGTAAGATCCAAGGAAAGGTCGGAGCTGCATTGTCCCAGTGGGAGAATGGCTCTGAGATTGGTATAAGGAAAGTAAAGTTGGAGTCTTTCTGCAGCGTCTACCAGGCGGAACTGTTGGCGCTCTGCAAGGCGACTGAGGAGGTTCATAAAGGCAAGGCGGCCGTCGCAAACATCTACAGCGACTCCCGCTCAGCACTGGAAACAGTGGTTCCCTCCATCCCCTAGCTGATCAAACGCGCGAGAATTTAAAAAAGATCAAAATTCGCAACAAAATTATAAATTTATTTTGGGTCAAGGCGCACTCGGGGCTGGAGGGGAATGAGAGGGCTGACGAGTTGGCGAAGGACACAGCTTTGCTTTTAAAGACAAAACCCGAGTATGATAGGTACCTTATATCGTATGTAAAGAGAGAATTAAGGATGAATACGATAGAAGAATGGGATAGTAGGTACAAAGAAGGAGGGACAGCATCCGTTACCAAATTATTCTTTCCAAACGCAGAACAAACCTACAAAATATTAAAGAAAATTAAACTAGAACCAGTTTTGGTGCAACTGTTTACGGGACATGGGGGATTCTCCCACTACTTAAATAGATTTAAGCGGAGTGAGAGCCCATTATGTATCTGTGACCTTAATGTAGACGAAACAGTTGCACACATAATCACAGAATGTCCAGTATACAGTATTAGTAGAGCAAAGGTAGAGATAGAAATAGGAACAGAAATAAGGCAGGATAATATATGTTCAATAATGGAGGATGATAAAACTAGAAAAATATTTTTAAGATTTTGTAAAGTTATTATAGAAAGGGTAATACACAAAAATAAAACTTAATGTATTAATATTGTAATATACCGAGAGATGTAACTAGAATGTAAAGCATAAATAGAATATATAATAAGATAAATAAGAAAATAAGGATATAGTGTATATAGAAATAAGTAGAATAAGGCAATAAATAAATAAAGAACTTAAAAATAGAATAGGTACACATTTAGGTAGGCCAGGAATAGCATCGGCAATAGTGTCGCCTCTCCGACGCCGACTCCGCAGATAGGCCCTACGGGCCCCTATGCTTTCGGTGCGTAGGACGGCTAGCTCCTGTGACCACCAGAAAACAGCCGTCCTGCGCGGGGCCCTCTTCCAACGTGGCATCGAAGAGTCCGAGGGGGACTTCATCGCCCTCTTAAAGTCAAGAGCCAGCGCTTCCACGTCGTCCGTCATAGCTGGGCCTCCGGGCCTCACCACGATCTTATGATCGCCACCTCCTCGGCCAATTCCCCATCAAGGTGACTAATCACCCATCTCGGGAAGGCCGTGTTCACACCCTCCGGTGGGATCCCAGGAGCCGGGCAGCAGCTAGATGTGAGGACCCCCAGTCGGATGTACCTATGGTCCGACAGGGTCTCCACATCCTCCACCACCCGCCAGCCAGTGACCCTGCACGGCGCCTCAGGGGAGGCGAGGGTAATGTCAATTATCGATGCCCCCTGAGGCCTCACGCACGTCGCTACTCCCCCGGTGTTAAGAACGGCGAGACCCAGCTCAGCCACCCATGCCACCAAGAGAGCACCCCGCACTCCGGTCATGGTGTCGCCCCAACTGCGTGAGCGACAGTTGAAGTCCCCCATGACCAATATGAGGCGGGGCCTGGCCCTCCTGATGGCCGGCCCAAGGCAGCCCAGGAAGCCCTCAAACTCCCACAGAGGTCTGTTAGGGGAAAAATATACCCCCACCACTGTTAGAGGGCCCCAGTCTGCTACGACAAAGCCATCCCCCCTTTCCCGAGCTATCAGGGGCGGACCCCCTGACCGTGCAACAATTGCGACCAAGCCATGAGAGTCCGCCGCCCAATTACTTCTCTCGGGAGGACTATATGGCTCTGCCGCTACCGCCACATCCACACCAAACCTAACCTAACCTAACCTAACCTTTTTTTTTCTTAACGAGGAGGAAATACATTTACGTACTACCCCTGTGCACTATGTGGCACAGTGAGTGTGGGACTCAACTACTTAGACCATCTTCTACGTTGCTAGAAGTTGGCCAAGTTTGGTAATACCCACTAAAACCTCCTCGAAAGCAGAGAGTTCCCCTTTTTGAGAGGTTCTCCGGGATCTTTGCACGGCATTTCACCGGAGAACCTCGGGGAAGAGGCCATCAGTGGCCCTCTACTGGCTGCTAGGGGCTGGGGTTGAGAGGTCTTTTTGGACCCCTCTCCCCCTCCTGCCCCGCCCTGCTGCACTCTGAAGGGCAACTGATGCCCTCTCTCTGTTTCTTTCGGCTTCCTCCTTCTGTAGCATTACGTGCTCGCAGAAGGAGGAAGCCGCCTTCCAGGACTCCTCGCTGTCCAGCATGCTCTTGACCATGCCAGGCAGCGAGAGGTCCTGGCCGATCACTGTCCTCAGGTCTTGACGCCTCGTTTCCCACGCGGCGCAATTCCAGAGGGTGTGATCGGCCGTATCCTCCTCGGTGTCATCACAGTGATGACACCGAGGCGATACCTCGATAAGAATGGCGCCTATAGTGCGCGCGCCCACTTGGGAGGACTCAAGTTCGTCCCGCCACTGCCGCATAATGGCAGCGTCAGCCGCGCGCCTTATAGACGCCTCGCGCTCCCTCCACATTTCGCCGCCCATTTCCGCCTTAAGGCGATATAGGGCGGCGCTCATGCGAGCCTCCAAGGCCCAGGGCCGAGTGCCCGCAATAACGCAAGCCGCATCAAATGATACCGTCCGATAGCACCTGGCTATAACCTAACCTAACCTAACCTAACCTAACCTAACCTTCTTTTTTTTTTCGCTGGAAAATCCTCATGGATACCCGACAGGCACGGGGGGGCACTGTCGGGTTATGCCAGACTCTTACCGGCTAAAAACCAGCGGTGTTCCTCCTCACCGTCTTCCGGCGGAGCTGCGGGAACGCTTTCGCACACTTCCGCTGCTCCCCCGACGGTTGTCATATTCGGACCCGTCTTGTGGACGCCCACCTGTGACGCCACTCACCATTCCACTTGGCGTGCCGGAACACGGGACACGCCAGCCGTCCCGGGGGTCTCCTCCAACTGGGCGATGGTACCCCCCGGTTCCACCGCCCGGAGACCCACATTAAGGGGGAAGGCGGCGCTCATGCGCTAGGCGCCTCCATCCCAACCTAACCTAACCTAACCTAACCTAACCTAACCTAACCTAATAAAATGTTATTCACGGCCGAGATTTGAACCACGGACTTTCAACTGTTTAAGTTTGGACAGTCTTGAATACCGCAACGCCAAACTGTCTTAACCTAACCTAACCTAACCTAACCCAGTATGGTTCAAATCGCCAGTGTGAACGTCACCATTTTAAGTCGCTCCGTGCTTGAAAAATTGTAAAAATAGGTTTTTAGTGTAAATATAGTCAAGTGATACATCGTTAGATGCGCGCTAATTAGTTCTTACAAACAGTGGTAGTTTGGTGAAAATTGATTATTTTTTGGAAATTCTATGAGCAAACAAAACGAAATTCGAAAAATTAAAAAAGGACATTGTGCGCGAATAAGATCGACGCCATATAATTTTTCAAGTGCAGTTTTGTGTATATTCTCTGCCCCCATCTTTGGAGACCACTCCCTGATTTTTCAGGTAGGACCCGAAGTAGGGGAGGAAAAAAACAACCCCTCAGTAGTGCTATCTCGGCCATCTGAAGAGTCCTAAAACATCCAAAGACGTCAAAAGAACGGCCTTGATGAGCATTTAAAGAAAATAAAAAGAACTAAAAATTTCATTGAAATTTGGACTATAAACAAGCCTTTTTGCGGTTTCGAGTTCTCCATCTTAACTTTGTAACCAAAAAATCTATAGCAGTGAAAGTTCATTTTAGCTTTTGGTACATATTCTTAAATAGATCCTTTGACGTTCTACATGGTGACACCAAGGTTTTTTATGAAAGAACACATCATAAAGTAAGAAAGAAATTACAAAGTTACTTCTTGCAGCCGCTTACAGAAAAAAGAAAATTTGTTAAAATTTATGTTTTCTAAAAATAAGTAAATATACATGTGCGGCACACCATTGGATGCGCGCTGAAGAGCCCTGGTGAACTGAGGAATCCTGTGAAAATTGGAGCATTATTGGATTTTTAAGCTACAAAAATCATTGACAAAAATTTTCAAAAATGCACAAGTTAACATAACGATCCGCGACACCACTTTTTAAAAATTGCTCTATAAAGAGATTATATAGTTTAACATATATTCAAAATTTCAAAAATTTTTACCTTATAATCACAAAGTTATGAATTTTTGAAATTTTGGGGTGAACACGTGGGGGTAGTTTCCTCCCTCATATAAAATTACATTTAATGTCATTAATTAATAGAAAATTGTAAGACTCAGTAGAAATTTTTTTCAAAATTTATACCACCATATTTCTATTTTTAAACTAAAATTTTGTGTTAAAAACATAGTTTTCATTGAATAATAAATCAGGGGGCGAGAATAAAAATAAATAAATTATATAGTTAAACTAACCGTAAAATTAGCTTTAAAACAAGCCCAATCTCGATATACTTTAGACAAGATGGCTAATTTAGATACTAATATCTAAATTAGCCATTAGCGATCTGGTAGTCGGCCATATTGGCCGCCATCTTGAAAATTTTTAAACTTTTATAACTCGGCAACCAGTTGTCTCACGGAGTTGAGATTTTTTGGAATAATATTCCCCTTTTTTATTCTATAGGTTTGACACGTTTTTAACACAAAAAAAATTTACAACTCTACTAGGTAGAGCTTTCAGTATAGAAGCATAGAGTTAATCAAGCCGAGTCCAAAGAGCTATCGCACGACTTGGTACGGTGTCTGGATCGGGAATTACAAATAAATTTGACTTATGGCCGCCATATTGGAAAGTTAAAAAACGCTATAACTCAGCCCCCAAGCATCGTAGCGTGACGCTGTTTTCAGCGTTGGACTCGGCGACTATTACTCTATATTCTGAGTATATTATTAATTCAGTAATTAGTTATTGTATTAGTTTTTAGTTATTTTATCATATACAACCGCCTCTGACCGTACACATTGTATCTGGATCTTAACTCCACTTAATTATTGTCTTATTGGGCAATTAAAGTTGACTGTTGCCCGAAGAGGGTGAAACGGACTTAGGTAGAGCAAATCTCTACTCTCTTTATTTCTTTTATGTTTTGTTTCTATA
>CATIXN010000022.1:12419326-12443550 GCA_949711725.1 Leptidea reali | reverse complement strand
CTTTTCTGTAGATGAGATACACAATTCCATCATTCATTATTTTGTTATATATTTCAAAGGGCTTAGACAGCGTTTTTGTTAAAAGCTTAAATTTAAGTTTAAGCCAGGAGCTTATTTTCTCCTACGCCTCCAACAAATATCGTTAATCTATACAAAAATCTCACAATATTTATACGCAAACCTTCCTCGAGAACCACGCTATCCATTGGTACAAAACAACATGAAAATCAGTGTTGCAGTTTTTGAGTTTATCCCGAACAGATAGACAGTTGCGGTGGAGGACTTTATTTTATAATATATAGTGATTAATTTATGCTTGTTTGTATGCACAATAATTACAACAAGAAAAATCAAGCATTTTTCTTGCGTTCTACGAAATTTGTCCAAGAATGTATTAATATAATGGAATACAAATTGTGTTACAAATTGAGAACACAGAGGATCGTGACTGTGTGATATGTTATGCGTGAAGGTTATTTACTGCGGCTTGCGGTCTACCTAAATAATATATCCTCGGAAATTGAGTGGTAATGTACAATAAAGCTGGAATTATTATTATTTCATTAAGAACAAGCTTATACTTTTAAAAAGTGGTAAAAAGTATAACATTGTCTGTTCAAGTAAAATTCTGCGCTATTGAATCTAAATTTAGATGAACCAATTGCAATGAAGCAACCACTACTCCTTTGCACAGAATGTCGGCTAGATTATGGGTACTACAAGCGCGTTTATTTTTTCCATGAAGCAGTAATGTTAAGCATAATTGTGTTTCGGTCTGAAGGGCGCCGGAGGTAGTGAAATTGCTGGGCAAATGAGACTTAACATCTTATGTCTCAAGGTGACGAGCGCAATTGTAGTGGCGCTCAGAATTTTTGGGTTTTTCAAGAATACTGAGTGGCACTGCAGTTTAATGGGCAGGGTGTATCAATTATCCATTATTCTCATAAATAAAAAAACGGCTGTCTCTTTAAACAAAAATGTTCTATTCTTGTCCTCGTGCGAGTTCAAACTAGTACCTAATTCAAGCTAATCCAAATTTCCAAGGAGTTACTTTGTGCTTATATTATACTTATAATAACTTCATTAATATATTTCTTATTGCTAAGCTTTCATTATTTTGCCAAAGAGTTATATCTGGTAGACTCCAGCAGTTGTCTACAAAAAATATCACCAGGGGATGCTGTGTTGTGTTTTGTTTCTGATGCAATAACACAACCGTGTTCTGAGTCAGCGCCACTGGGAGATTAGACCCATTATAGCCCCACAGTACCATAATATCTGACGTTATTACAAATTAATTAGTTATAAACAATGAAATCTTGAATCCATCGAATGGTCGTAGTTTCATGTCGATACGATCAGTGGTTTATGTGTGATTGAGCCTCAAACAAAGACTATTTTCATTATATATATATTTAGATTATATATTAGATTATAGAAGATTTCTGTATATTCTAAAGGTATAATGTATAATGTAATAGTATGCTGTTCTTGAAACCGCAAAAACATTTAACTGTGACAGACACTATAATATTATAATGTTGTTCAGAAAAAGGAATCTCGAGACTCGCAAATAGCGATACTTATCTTACATAAACTCAGCAATATGAGAGGCTCGGAAGCAGATTATTCTATTGATCGATGTATTATAATTATTGGATCCAGTGTCAACAATAATTGTTATAGCTCTTTGCATTATAACTGTTTCCATAGGCATGAAGAAGCGAGAATAAAGTATACGGGTCACCTGGTGTTAAGTGATCACCGTCGCTCACATTCTCCTGCAGCAGCAGAGTATTTACAGGAGCGTTGCCGACGCTGTAGGAAGGTGTACGCGATTTTTTGAAGGTACCCATGTAGTATCATCCCGTAAACACCGCACAATAAAGCTCATTCCGCAACTTTGTAGTACGTTGAAGAAAGCTCCTTGATAATCGTACTGTGGAGCATGGAACCGCCAAACATCCAGATGGTGGGGATGATATCCTAATTTATAGCGTGTCGTACAAAGGTGAATTTCAGCGGCAGGAATCAGGTGAAACAGCTGTTCGGAACACTACTCGTGAAAAATGCACACAATGAAGCGACGTCTCTACACAAAGGCAAGTGATCCAGCCGTTCACAGAGTACTGGGTCCTCGACAATTCGAGCAGCTCTGCAATGCGCGCGGTCAAATGGGTCGAGCTAATACTGGGGTCCACCAGAGATATTCCATATGTGGCTGGACCTACGCTTTGTAGAGCGCTAGAATGTGGGCCGCCTTGAAGTGTTGCCGTGCTCTATTTATGACACCCAGCTTTTTCGTGGCCAATTTGGTTTGCCCTCCAGATGACCGCGGAATTGGCAATCACTAGAGATTTCAAGACGCAGTATTCTGATACTAGGCGAACCTTTAAGGTAAGTGTTGTCGATATATGTAAACTATGCTTTCTGTTTTTTTTTTCGTTAAACTTACTAATCGAAGGGTGAAAATCAAATCATCATCATTATTAAAGCAATTGTGAGTGGAAGACTCCTTGCGGAATCTATATTTCTTGCAATATATTTTTTTAGCATGAATTTGCCGAATTCTCATTTAAACACCACTACCAGTGGGAGAGTTCTTTGCGCAGGATGCCGGCTAAATTCTGGGTACCACAACGGCGCCTATTTCTGCTGTGAAGCAGTACTTTGTAGGCATTATTATGTTTCGGTCTGAAGGGTGCCGTAGCTTGTTGAATTACTGGGCAAATGAGACTTAACAACTTATGTCTCAAGGTGATGATCGCAAGAATCCTGAGCGGCACTGCATTGAAATTGGCAGGGCATATCAATTACCATCAGCTGAACGTCCTGCTGGTGTCGTCCCTTATTTTCATAGAAAAAAAACAATCCCGTATCAGTGCTAAGTCATCGACAGAGGATGTGCTGGTATTTCTTTCGATAGTACGAACGTAAGACTGAAACCTATTTTTCAAGCGTCTTCAAAGTTACCGACGGACGGCTCCAAATACCACATTTTGAAACGTTCAATTAAGGGAATCCTGTTTACTTAAATAGCCCATTCCATTATAGTTACTTTATGTAAAACTCACAAAGAGTACGTGAAATGGCGGAAAATTATCAAAGTATTTCAAAAAATAAAAGGGTTAATAAATATTATAAGACATAACATTTATAAGATCGCACTAGTTAAATATCTATATTTTTAGACTTAAATACTTAGTAAGCAGTAAAACGAAAAATCTTTTATCTCACTTAAATTTCAATGTTTATTTATTATTTAATTATTATTAGAATGTTAAGTAGAGCAATAATATTTTTTCAAGAACCATCGATGAGGGACCAAATGTAATTGTATTTCTTGTAGAAATATTATGTCGAAACTTCCGAATCTCCAAATAAATACGTAGGTATAGGTCGGAAATCCCGGCCAATATAAACATTTAGCTTCTGATTCGAGAGAAGACAATAATATTATTATACAAACCCACAGACGGTAACTGAACAAATAAAATGTGCTATTTGAGTTGGAATATATTTTATTGTTGCCTCAAAATGATCCATTTAGAAAAATACACTGCATCGGATATTTTATAAAAGGTTCTTATCGAAAGATGTGCATTGAATTTCTTTGTTAGATGTGGAATGTGTATATTTTTTACGATGAGCACATTTTTTCCACGAGGTAGCTGTAAAAAAATCCACTGCATAAAATACAAAATATGAAATTATACTAATTAGAAGAGAATAATGATCTTGGAAGAGGTGAATGCTCGTTTGATCTACTTCAGAGTAGGCACAGGAGCGTGATATCAATAATTATCTCTTAGATAATTTATACGTATAGATCACTGACTAGTAATAATACCACTGGAAATGCTATTGCATATGTTTGACAGCTATTTTTTGTGCCATTCGAAGCGCCACTCGCGAGCGTACAGAGAACTAA
This sequence comes from Leptidea reali, assembly GCA_949711725.1. Lineage (NCBI taxonomy): Eukaryota > Metazoa > Arthropoda > Insecta > Lepidoptera > Pieridae > Leptidea > Leptidea reali. The sequence continues at coordinate 12,439,619 of CATIXN010000022.1, read as the reverse complement.
TTCTGACGTATAATACAAATGGCTGCGAAGGAACGTATAATACTCTCAAGTATTTTTGCATTTTGAATGAATTTCGTTCGGTTTCTGTGTTGTTTATACTTAAAGAATCAACGTAATAAAGTACATATTTTTTTTTGTAAATAGTTTCCCACCATCTATCGATGTTTGATAAGGTTGTCATCACTAGTTTTAGTACCACAGACTCTCGTTACATGGCCAACAGCGCCAAAATGGCGGATATCAAACCGACACAAAAGCAATTTGACAGCCGTCCAGTGGTATCAAAGACGTCAAAAAAAAATTGAGTTTACAGTGTCACTTACTTATCTATGAACTGATGGGTGTCGCCATCGTCGATTCAGTGATGCTAATTATATTATTATTCTGTTATATATATTATATATTTAACGCTTAAATTTCAGAAGTATCGCAATAAAACACACGGAACACTCGTAGACACTGACAGTCGAATGACATTTCAACATGGCGACCGTATTTTCTATTTTTGCCACTTCACATATAAGTTGGTATTACACTACTTCTATTTTGAGCAATACACACTAACACAAAGTGTCATACAAATCGCAAGTGTGAGACGTAGCTTATCACATACACTAAAGTATTAAACCTGGCCTGTTTTCATCGATTGTCTAACAGCAAGAGACTCTATCTAGACGTATAAATTATCTTAAAACAATCTTATAAAATAATAAAAGGTTCATATTTTTTGGGTTTTCTTTAAGCTCAAAATGAAAAAACAAGAAATTGAATTTGAGATTGTTTAATTATTATGATTATAAATTTATACCACTTAGAGGTAACATTGGCAGAGAGAGAAGTCAGAAAGACTGGCGCCGTAACGCGTTACGTTACGAATCGGTTTAGCGTCCCATAAGAAGTTGTCACTTCAAAAACACCGTTGAAAATCGGCAGCTGATCCCTCTTATTGACATTCATAAATAATTAATCTGCCTCTCACAGTCCACACACACTCCCTTGATAGATATTATACGAATTCGATTCAGCAAATCCTTGCCGACTTTGATTTATGTTCCCTGCAAGTCAGCAAGGGTTTGTCACGTCTATAATTTTCAAATTCACTTTATCAGAGAAAGATAATAGAAATATCAATTATATTGTCTAACAAAATCACCTTGAGTGAATTTATCCAAAATGATTTACATGGGATTAATATCTAGGCCGTTTTTTTGTTTCAATAATGGCTTTCTAAAATAATTACCTGTATGTGAGTAAGTGGACAGTAGTGTCAACACAACAAGTATCCATAAACTATATGTTGGATTAATTCTTGTCACGCATCAGTCGGCATATGAGGTCACGTTTCCTACATCTGGCTCCGTAATAACTTGCTTACTGTCATATCCTCTTCGACAAAGAATACACATACATACTCAGATTACGGATTGGTATCAAACTAGATACCGCACTACCTAAGAGCAATAGTTTTTTTATTACGGAAACTTGTGTGCGTGGCATCTTTCAAATTTAGTAACATACGGTTCGTGTTATTTTACATTGAAATTAATAAAATGCAACTTACTTACTGATCATATTATGTGATCCCAGTGTCTTTCTTATTTCTTGTAGTACTCGGCATTTAAGTTTCAATTACTAGAAACAGAACATCTGGCAAGTCAACGTTGGGCGTAGTATTAGTTGCCACACCTTACGACTACGTATGCGGGATATAGTTGGAGCGCAACGGAGACCAATCCTTAATCCAAACACACATAAATGTTTCGATATTAATTTCTTAGACATAATATGCTATTATTGAATTTTGGTGGGACAAACCGTTAATTCCGAGATTGAAATGTTAAAATCGAAGAAGATAATATTATAAAAAGTAAATGGGTTGAATCAATATTACGAAAATGAATCAGTAGTTAAAGGTATTTCATAATGAGATGAGGGTAGATCCCGGTTTATTCCTTTCTTCATAATAGATATCTACGAGACGTGAATACCTTAACTTATTTAGAATAACTCGATATTTATAGAATATTTATTTTACTTAGTTGCCTCTGGTAGAATCATTAGTGTCTCATAAAATTGTTTATTGATAGCTTGATTTAATATATTTGCTGCTTAGAAATCTAATTTGGTTAGTAATGTACTTTTATTAAGTTTTATATTTACATCTTAGATTAAGGATTGGTCTCCACTGCCGCACTAGCTAAGAACAATAGCTTTTTTACTACGGCAATTATTAGATGCTTGTGTGCGTGGCATCTTGACACTCATACACTTCATCTTATTTTACATTGAAATTTTTAAAATATAAAATACTTACTGATGGTATGTGATCCCAGTGTCTTTCTTATTTCTTTTAATATTAAGTTTCACTAGTAGTAGTAAAGTTTCACTTATTAGCAAAGTTTAACAGAACATGTGGCACGTCAACGTAACACATTGTGTTAGACTTATTTGAGTACTCGGGGGTAGTATTAGTTGCCGCACTTTGCGACTACGCCTGCGGTATCTAGTTGGAGCGCAGCGGAGACGAATCCTTTATCAAAGAATAACATATTATTTGATGTACGGATAAATTATCTGCATTAAAGGTAGCACGACAATTAATTTGTTGAATACTCAATTCATAATGTTTGTTTTTCGAAACTGTTATTTGGTTATTTTTATTTACTATCCGAATTGTGACATAAGGGTTAAAGGTGCTAAGGTTTCGAAAATTATGTTCTTCAAAATATATAATGTGCGTCCAAATACTCAATCAACGGAATCGCTGTATCTGATGCAAAAATTTACATTAACCCTCTAAACTTCATATGATCTACTTCAGTGTTACATGTTGCTAGGATGACACAATATGATTTCCATCGCTATAAAAGACATAAGTATCACCGCTACCATACTTATGTTCTCCTGGTGACTATGTAATAATACCTCGTGCGCATGACCTCAGAATATAATATTAAGGTATCACGTCATTCATATGACAGTCTCTCCTCAACTATGATCGCCTGGTACCATAACACTGTATAATGCTCATTTTCGCCTCAGAAATCTTATGAATGTATGTTTGTCTGTCTCTTTTTACTGTCTCGCTTTTTCGTTTTCGCTTTCGTTCATTGACTTTCAAATCACATGATGCTAAAAAAGTTTTCACTTCAACACAACCGCCCCAGCTTCGCACTGTTTTAAATTGCAAAAAAATAATGAAAAATAAAATAACAGCCATTGTCCATAGAATAACTTTATAAACAATGTTTGCAGCTGAACGTATTGTGACACATCCATGAGCTCAAAACTCAAGCCTGCAAGCCTGCAACGTTTCATGTCTGGGATGTTAAAACTTATGACATCTTCTAAAGTATTCATAAGACTGATACCGCCATAAACAATTATAAACTGCATTTTATACCCTATATTATTGTATTATATTGATAAGGTACGTAAGTTAAATAAATGTCAGAGATGAGATTAGATTTTAATTAAAGATTTATGAACGAAAATATAGTAACTATGAGTTAACCGTAACAATTTCCATAAACATCATTATATTGTAATATTTAATTAACTCTTAAGTATAACCTGCGTTGATGTGGCTTGTGTTAATATATTTAATAGCTGCAAGATTAACGAATATATTTAATAAAATAAATCTAGCAGAAGGGTGTTGAATCTATAAATAATATTATGATTATTAGCATTTTTCTGTAACAATATTAAAAGGATGATTTGTATATGTCGTTGGTATATTGTCAAAGCCTTAATATTACTCTTTAACTAGTGATATTATAATTAAACGGTCCATTGACTCTATTTCTTACAATATAACGGCCTGGTTTTAATGACATTGTAAAGTCACTGGTGTACTATAGTACATTGCTATACTATAGCATTGCACGGACAAAAAAGGCGATCGTACTATCTTATATATTATCCAAAGAAATGTTCCTCATGTAAATATTTAAATTTTGAACACCTCTCCTCTCAAAAATCTCAAATAGTTCCAGCTGTCGATACTAGAATGCATGCACACTAGGGATGGGACTTTATGAAGTGCGCCTATAGAGCGCTAGTCTATGGGCCGACATGAATTATTATTGTCTCTTTTCATTGATGACATCCTATTTCGAAGCTCATTTAGCTTTTCCTTCCATCTAACCGTAGTATAAAAAAATTCTTTATTCTTGGTGAGGCACTAGGGGACTTTTACATGATCAGTAATCCTTTTAAGAGAATACTAATGGAACATACAAGTTGCTTCTATACGGTACCTCCTTTCACAATTATTGTTCCACTACTAGATGATTTATTGTAAGAATTCATAAAAGGTACTTTAATGTCTATTTACATCAATTTAATTTAATTACTTATAACCAGTACTACTTTTGCAAGTAGAACTATGTCTTAGAACCTTACTAACACACCTTTAACACCCATTTCTGTTTCCTAGAAATTCCATTTCCTGCAATGTAACTTTATATGAGTAATAAAGTTGTTGCATATTTTACTACAGTCTACAGTCAGACAGTAAGTTAGCTCTACATGACAAGAATATTATAGAGTTGAAACGAAGTTTACATGAGAAACGCTAAATAAAATACGCAGAGAATAAATCGTTATATTATGTTTTTGAAAATATGTTGATCACAGTACACTTGTACCAATATTAAATAGGTATAACTTAAATTACCTTATTCGAGAGGCAACACTAGAAAAAACATAAATGTAGAACGGAAATATTCATCGATCACTGACTCTAAAGCCAATACACAACTTTTTTTGGTGTCAATAAGGGACGAGACGATCAGGATGTTCAGCTGATAGTGATACGCCCTGCAACACAGTTCCTCTCAGGATTCTTGAAAACACAAAACCTCTGAACGGCACTGCAATTGCACTCGTCACCTTAAGACATAAGATGTTAAGTCTCATTTGCCCAGTAATTCCAATAGCTACGGCGCCCTTCAAACTAAAACACAATAACGCTTGTACATTACTGCTTCACGGCAGAAATTGGCGCCGTTGTGGTTTCCATAATCTAGCTGGCATCCTGTGCAAAGGAGCCTCCCACTGGTAAACTTCGTCGCATACCTCAGGATATTGATTTGGAAATAGAGTAGAGTTTGAGCAGATTGCCTCAAAAAAATAATTTGATTTAATTTAATACCTGCCACTTTAATCAAATTTATGGGGGAGATTATCAATTTGACTTTTATTATTGTATTTATATATCTGAAAAAAAAATCTTCAAATTTATGTATTCTACAAATATTTAATATTTATCTATATTATTAATATGTGTTAATATTTATCATAATTCTGTTTCTTTCCTATACTTGAATAAATAAATAAATAAGTATACTTAATATACAGATTCCGGGAAATACAAAAATAAATCAATTATTTATATTCTAAAAGTATTGATGTTTGATATTCGCTACTGTGAAACTAAACTATATGTTATGTATTTAAAGTGATAACCCTCACTTCTAGAAATAATACACAAATAAAATTTGAACAAAGCAAACAAGATTTTATAACGATACGTTACTCGTACGGTTGGCTCAGTTGGTTAGAGCACGAGTCCCGCATCGTTCATAAAATTTTGTTTTTCAAATTTTATTTGTGTACTGTGACTGTTAATAATGGTGATAAATGGTCAAACGAACTTCAAAAATATATCATAATAATATGTTTAATTGGAATAGGATACTAAAATATTAATACAGTAAAAATTTGATATTCAAAGGGTAAAAGAAATAAGTTTTATAATATCTGCTTTAGATTATAGAAGAACGCTTGTGATAAACACTGTTTCGTTATCATTGAGCCAGAACATAAGGCGGCCATATTATTCTCGACCACGTTGGTATCGACATACCATTACCATTATTAGGAAGACATTACCTTTACCGACGTAAAGGTAATGTCTTCCTAATTCCTCAATCACTGATGGTGTCTGTAGGATTGGTTTTACAGGCGAATTACAAGCCACCTTCTATATACAGTCCACTTATATTAAAATATATAATAACCTCGTTTTCGCAAATTCGCCTAAATAAATAGTTGTTTATCCTACAAGCAGAGGAACATAAAAAAAGAGAGATGCATATAAAAAATATGGTTAATAGATAAATGCTTCTATAGTTTAAAAAAATTCTTAAGTCACAAACAATAGTGTTTAAAAGTTATTATTTGAGAGGTACCAACAAACTTATGTTTTATATTATACTAGCTGGCCCAGCAAACGCTGTATTGCCGATATTAAAATCGCGATACAAAAGTAATTGTTGATCGTAGATGGGTGAAAATTTGAAGTTGTATGTAATGCTCGGGGTAATATGAAAGGGTCTCGAAATCTCGAGCGATTGCCAATTCCGTGGCCATCTGGAGGGCAAAGCCAAATTGGCTTCAATGAAACTGGGCGTCATAAATAGAGCACGGCAATACTTCAAGCCGGCCCATATTCTAGCGCTCTACAAAGCGCAGGTCCGGCCACACATGGAATATTGCTGTCATATCTGGTCTGGTGCACCCCAGTATCAGCTCGATCCATTTAAGCGCGTGCAACGCAGAGCAGCTCGAATTGTCGGGGACCCCGTGCTCTGTGAACGGCTGGATCACTTGGCGTTGCGTAGAGACGTCGCTTCACTGTGTGTCTTCTACCGCATTTATCACGGGGAGTGTTCCGAAGAGCTGTTTAACCTGATTCCTGCCGCCGAATTCCACCTTCGCACGACACGCCACAAATTGGGGATGATATTCTCATCCCCACCATCTGGATGTGTGGCGGTGCTCCACAGTGCGGTTTTCAAGGAGCTTTCTTTCTACTACAAAGCTGTGGAATGAGCTTCCTGTGCGGTGTTTCCGGGACGATACGACATGGGTACCTTCAAAAAAAGCGCGTACACCTTCCTTAAAGGCCGGCAACGCTTTTGTGATTCCTCTGGTGTTGCAATAGAATGTGGGCGGCGGTGATCACTTAACACTAGGTGACCCGTACGCTCGTTTGTCCTCCTATTCCATAAAAAAAAAATGCTGACTCATAATCAAACAAATTTAAAAAAAAATAACACAAAAATTAAAAAAAAAAAATCGTGTGAACCACCCTTAACATTTAGGGGGATGAAAAATAGATGTTGTCCGATTCTCAGACCTACCCAATATGCACTCAAAATTTCATGAGAATCGGTCAAGCCGTTTCGGAGGAGTTCAATGTTTAACACCATGACACGAGAATTTTATATATTAGATTATTTTATTAAAGCTATGTAATGTGTATTAATGAAGTATAAATATGTATAAAAATTCTAATATTGACAATCAGATATTTGTATACGTCGGTATACTGAATATGTCGATATTGTACTGTGCACCTACCAATTGCTAAGAACTATGTAAACACGATAAATACAAATAAATTAATTTCATTTCATAATTCCTAACAATATTGCAAATGAATTGAATACTGAGAGAGAGAGAGATATTATTTGATTTTTTTTTTTTCAAAATAAAAAAGAATTGGATGACACTTGCTGACACATAGTTTGTATGTAAATTGGAAATAACCAGTATAGAAGTCCGTTAAAATTTTCAATACAGAAACAAAACAACAAAATAAAAAACCTTTAGATATTAATTTTGAAACTACTTTTGGAACCACATATTTCAAGTCAAGTATTTTTAATAAAAACCAAATACCACATAAATACGAAATCACATACTATATGTGTGTTTTATAAAAAAAAATATACTAATACCACCAAAAAGGGTTACTTTTAAAAGATTAATTTGAATAACAGTCGAGGCGAGAGCAAAATTGTATAAAGGGACGGAAGCATAACGGAAACGTCATACAAAAGTCATGGAATGTTAAAAATGAACTCATTCATTATGGGGTTCAGAAGTTTTAATGTCTGCTTTAGACAAACAAACTGCGCATTGTTTTATGAATAAGTTTATGGAAAAACTTTTTACGTTAAATATTTTCCAGTTTTAAACGGGTGTGCTAGAGAAATTGTTCAATATATTGCGCTATATTTGTATTATGGAAACAGCCCATTACCAGTGGGAGGCCTTTGCACATGGCGCCGCTTACTTTTGATGTGAAGTAGTAATGTGTAAATATGTGCTTCGGTCTAAAGGGCGCCGTAGCTAGTGAAATTAATGAGCAAATGAAAAGTAACATCTTACGTGTCAAGGTGACGAAAGCAATTATTGTAGTGCCGTTCAGAATTTTTGGATTTTTAAAGAATACTGAGCGGTATTGCATTGTAATAGACAGGGCGTATCAATTACTATCAGCTGAACTTCCTGCTCCTCTCGTCCCTTATTTTATTATATAAAAAGACTATGATGTATAGTAATCATTTATTTTTTCAAATAAAATTATAATTTTTTGAAACAAACAAAAATATTTTTTTCAATGTTGTACAAAGTAATAGCTATAAGAGAATCATAGTCCCAGACAGTTGATCGTTTAAATAATCCACAGTTGAGTAATAATATTTCCAGCAGAGCAGTTATATAATAGGACGACCAATTTAGTCCAGTGGTTAGTGACACTGCCTACTGAGGTAGAGGACATGGGTTCGAATCCCGGTATTTGTTTCTGAGTCTTGGATTTATGTTTAAGTATATCGTATTAACACAGGCTATGCCTAGTTTGGGGCAAGATAATTTATGTAAAATTGTGTAAAAATTTTTATAAAATCTTTAGTTGTATATAATGTATTATTAAAATATATAATATACCCTTAAATATAATTTGTAGTAAGAATAACAAATCTGGTCTTTTTAAGAGGACGAAGGATTTAGTTTCTCACGCCCCTTTATATCTGCAATACCAAAGCTCGGGTTCCCCCGTATCACAATGATTTCTGACATTCCACAATCTGAGATCCACAAGAAACTTTTGTTGATGTATTCCGATAAGACTTAGTATACTCCCACTTTAAAGGCCGGAATTGCATGTTTTTACCTCTAAGGCTGTTGCGTATGTCCATCGGCGAATGGATTCATCTTTCTATCAAGTGCACGATTTGTCCGTTAAGCCTTGTAATATAAAAAATCTTGTACCCGTTCTTCGCAGAGGTATTTACTTTCTAGTCGTGGTTTCGAAATTCCAATTTAGATCAAAATATGAATCAGCATACTTTACGCTTGTAAATATTGCCATTTAATTTTTTATTGAAAGGAGGTCAAGCGTATGGGCCGCCCACATTCTCTTGCAACACCAGAGGAGCGCTGCCGGCCTTTAAGGAAGGTGTACGCGCTTTTTTTGAAGGTACCCATGTCGTATCGTCCCGGAAACACCGCACAAGGAAGTTCATTCCACAGCTTTGTAGTACGTGGAAGTAAGCTGCTTGAAAACCACACTGTGAAGGACCGCCACACATCCAGATGGTGGGGATGATATCCTAACTTGTGGCTTGTCGTGCGAAGGTGAAATTCGGCGGCAGGAATCAGGTGAAACAGCTCTTTAGATGTTTGACGTGATAAATGCGGTAGAAGGCACACAATGAAGCGACGTCTCTACGCAACGCCAAGTGATCCAGCCGTTCACAGAGCACTGGGTCTCCGACAATTCGAGTTGCTCTGCGTTGCACGCGGTCAAGTGGATCAAGCTGATACAGACAGGAATCTAAGAACTACTACATAGCTAAAGACGTAGCTAAGGTTTACCACTCAATCAAAGATACTACCTACTATATGACCCAATTTAGAGGTAAAACATTATACGAGTATAGTTCATCACTTAACACCGCTCTATAAATTTGATTTATTTTGAAACCATTCTCAACATAAAATCTCAAACAAAACGCTGACTCTAATAGAGCCAATTCTTGCAGCTCGCCTCGAGACTATTGTGAAGGCTTTCAAGATTTAAACGCGACGAGACCTTGCCTATTGTGAAAACTTTTCTGTTTAATGTCTTGAAGAATTGCAAAAAGCAATAAATCGCGAAAATCAATTTATTACTTATCAAAGTTATATGTTTAGTGTGTGTGTCCTAAGAAGGTTTTTGTTTTATATAAAAATAAGGGACGAGACGAGCAGGACGTTCAGCTGATGGTAATTGAAACGCCCTGCCTACAATGCAGTGCCGCTTAGGAAAATCTTATTGAAAATCTTAAAATACTGAGCGGCACCACTACTGCGCTCGTCACCTTGAGACATAAGATGTTATGTCTCATTTGCCCAGTAATTTCACTAGCTACGGCCCCCTTCAGGCCGAAACACAGTAATGCTTAGGCATTACTGCTTCATGGCAGAAATAGGCGCCGTTGTGATATAATATAAGGTCATCGTAAGTAAATATTACTTGAAAGAAAAAAAAACAATAAATACCGATTTACTTATTATAAGTTCAGAGCTATGAGTGCATTAACAAGTATATAAACGTGAATATGGAAATTATAAAAAAATATATATAATTCACACTAACAGTAATACGTTTATTAAACTTTATTAATATCTAAGTTGCTTAACTTGCGTGGGTACTTACGCTAGCTCCCCTTTTCAATTAACCTATTTACCTTTGCCCTATCTCAGCGGTCAAGGAGGTGTGAAATGTATGAAATGGGATTTCACGCTTTATATGACAATGGTCATTAAGGTTAATATATTTCGAAAAAGCAATAATAGTGCGTTGTAAAGTCTCAGATCCAATATGAAAGGCTCTAAATCTTTGCATTGATGAACTCTTAAAATAATCTAGCAATGCATATTTTTGAAGATACTATATGATGTAAATTGAGTCGTAAACGAAATATTTGACAGATGGCCGTTGGGGCAGTAAAGTCCTCGAATGGCAAGAACGTGTTATTTTATATTTTGTCATTGTAACAAAGGCAATCGAGTGTGGTAGTCATACTTTATTTAATACATAGAACATTTATAATTACACATTCTTATTTTTACGCGAGCCTTCCAACCTTCCTTCACTTTACCCCGACCAACTGTTAGGTCTTCTCCCTTGCTTTCGACAGCCGGTGCGTTAATTTTACCAGAAGATCAACAGCCAGGCCTTTTTGTAATGAAATTTTGAATAGTCTGGTGATGGGGTTCAGCTTCAGGAATGAAATTAAATCAAAGTCACTTTTTTATGACAATAAAATGACGAGCAGGACGTTCAGCTGATGGTAATTGATACGTCCTGCACATTACAATGCAGTTCCGCTTAGGATTCTTGAAAAACCATAAATTCTGAGTGGCACTACAATTTCGTCTCATCTCCTTGACTCATAAGATGTTAAGTCTTGTTGGCCCAGTAATTTCACTAGCTTCGACGCCCTTCTGACCGAAACACAATAATGCTTACACATTACTGGGCAGAAATAGGCGCCATTGTGGTACTCATAATCTAGCTGACATCCTGTGCAAAGGCGCCTCCCACTGGTAAAATCTATTGATGTAGGTCAAGGAAGTGTCAGTTATGAATGTCAAAATTTTTCTTCTCTTTTTACATCTTCCACTGCTTCGGAGTAGGTTTAGCTTTAATGAGAATGGCTAGAAACTCATCGCCATTTTTTAAATCAACATTAACAGCTTCATAAAATTCGATATAATATTTCGAAGGATCAGTATAAAATGCATACAATGAGTGTCATCACCACATTATGGTCTCCGTATCGGTTAAGTTTTATAATATACGATCAGAATATATTATTTCAGTGATAATAATTTCATCATAATTTTGATGTTAATGGATATAATATGATATTGCTTTCTATTTTATTTGCCTTGAATTTTACAAGATTACACAAAATGTGGTCCCTTCTTAATAAACAGTCAATTTCAATTCAATATTAAAATTTCTTTATTATCACAACAAAAAAAAAATACAATGTATAAAAGCTAGTGTGCCCTAGCGATACAGAATCATAATATTATTAATGTTTTTCGAACAAGAAATCCATCACAAAACTCTTAACTTACAGGTCAATTAGAATATTAAATAAACATACATTGAGAAATATTATTAATAAATAAATTTTATGTTCAGGTAAACGTGATGCTTAGTTTTTCACGTATATTAATACACGCATATCAAGTATATAATATATTAGTAAGTATATATTAGTACATATTAATAAAAAGTGCGTTTCCTTATTACATAGTTATTCAATGATAGAAAACATATTAAACTAAAAATTAATTTTATCTAATTAACAAAATCTTATATCTTTATATTTTTATACGAACCAAACAGAAACTTTCTAAATTCAATGTCTGTACAAAACAACAGTAATGGAAGTAATGAGTCGCAACTCCAGACATTATCTTGTTTAATGCGACAAAAGTAAGTAATTTATTTAAAGGCGAGAACAAACGTCGCGTCGTTAATTATTCGGGGCTCTTGAATAATTTTGGCAAAGGATTTTTCACTACGTTATAGCTACGTCGGTACAGGCTTATATAATAAGAAGTTTAATGCATGCTGCATGGGTGTGCGGGTGAGATATATAGAGGCGGTGGAAAATGACTAGGTAAATGCTGGTACTGCTTTTCAGCCCCCGGGGGAGACAACTGGCCTTTATATGAATCCTTTCTTCTTTGTTTTGGTTCGTGTTTGGTGGTTAGGTCACTTAGTCACTGATGAGTTTAGTTAGGTGGTGCGTCCGCCATTAAAATTACGGGAATGCGCGGGTCGCGGAGCGCTGCGCAAGCGTGTGAGCGCGTGATCCACCGACGAGAGAGTGTATAAGGCGAGGTAAGGGTAGAGAGAACGGGGTGCGGAAGGAGGGATGAGAAAGTGGGGAGTGGAAACGAGAACTTGACAACTGACGTGGACACTGACAGTTACAAGTTAATAAGCATTTAAAAGGATCAAACCAGCTACTCGTTGCTCGGATTTGAAGAGAGTGTAAATCATAAGCAGTTTCATATAAGCTCAATTAGATGAGCTTATATTAAATAACTTCCAGACCTTTAAATGTTAAGATATTGTTTTATACTTGAAAAAAAAAACAGCATGAAAATTAATACAGGATTAACTTTGTGTTTATTGTTTTAAATATTACCTACTTCTAACAATATATATGTTTTAAACTGTTATGCGTTCGTATAAATACTTTAATATTCATTGTTGCGCTGAGACAGACTCAATTAAACTGTGTTTACGAGCAAACATCGATGTAAAATGCACACGTCTATGAATAACGTACACGATCACCATTGTATTAGACTTTCGATTTATATTATTATCATTACGGACGTGCTTTCGACAACACTAAAGTCTAATGTTTAACATTACAGTTTTATATGGAATGTTAAGGCCTGAATTGATTTGAATACCCAAAGTTCACTCTAGTGCCAAACTAGCAGTGAAACTGCCTCGACTCATGAATCGATATTCACCATTATTGCTCCGTGATAACGCGAGATCTCATACAGCACGAGAAACCATTTTTAATCTACAGGAATTGCAATTAAAAACCATTCGTCACCACCATATTTGCCAGACCTTGCTCCTATGGACTACCACTTTTTTCGTGATTTGGACAATTTTCTACGTAATAAAAAGTTTTCTTCTCAGGAGGCAGTACAAAAGGCTTTGGCACAGTTTGTCAAATCTAGATCACCGCAGCTCTATCGCAAAGACATAAATGACCTGATAATAGTGGTAATTATTTTGATTAAATAAATATGTTAAATTAAAAAATTGCGAATTTCATTTTTTCAATACAAATCGGCAATTCCATACTTTAATCCCTAATATAATAACAACAGCCATTTTCTTAAGAATTATTATATTTATACAATCACTTTATAATTTCTTTAAACTTTGGTATAATTTGCTGCATTGCTAGTCAAGTACGATATTGTTGAGTTAATTAATATAGTACTTATATAAGTTGTAATATTTGAAGGTAGAGTGTAATTTTTATTAATAGTTAATTTCCCCCGGGTGAAGTTGAAACAGAGTGCGTCCCAATTATGAGGAGACTGCAACGAGCTTGTAAACCTGCAATATTATGCCACAGATATATTCTCTTTGAACGAAATGTAATTAACATCCTATTCAAAAGATAATTTATTTTGTTTAAGTTATTAAGAATACTCATATATAAACTAATTATATTATGAATCAATTACTTTGAACTAGGTATAATATTATTATGTAAGTCAAAACTTGATTCCTTAGATAATTTATATGTTTATAGAGTGTCTTTCTGTTAGACAACCGATAAAAACAGGCCAAGAATATTAGTTTAATGTGCGTGACAAGCTACGTCTTATACTCGCGATTTGTATGACAGTTCGTGTTAGTGTGCGTGAAAATAAAATATAGGTTAGTTAAAAATTCAATCTTTTTCAACTTTTTCACATCTGTCATTGTCTGTCTAGATATATATAAATAATAGTTAAAAAAACTGGCTAAACTAAATTTAGTGGGATTTTCTATAAACTCGTATTTTCTTAGTTTTTCTTAAACTATTACTTATTTTCAATTTTTTAGTTTTTTATATTTTTTTAGTTTTTTTTTGTTATATTGAATTGTCATTTCGAGTTAGTCCGACGTTTCAAGGGGGACAAAATCATGTTCAAAGATTCCGAAACCGCAGTGTACAAAAGATTTCTCAATAATGTGTTATAAACGCGACCCAATATAAGGCGATAAGAATGACTTATCGGGTATATTGGGACAGCTTCAGATTATTGACAGCTAATTACTGACAGTAGAAAGTAGTAATTTATCTCTATCTGTAGATAGTATATTGGGAACGGCCGTTAGTCATCCTGTCTTAGATCAAGTAGAGTGATTGAGCTATACAATAAGTAAAAGGATTTATCGGAGAAGATGTTTTAATAATTTGAGTAAGCTACCGTTGAAGGGAGCCTCCCTTAGATGATGATAAGGCTGAATAAGCAGATAGACCCTTTGATAACTAGTGTTGAACTTAGTCAATTAATATATCCAAATATAATGATAAATTAACTTTGTATTGCTATACGTATGTGGATGATTAATTTACATTTATTTTTAGATTTTTCATTGCTGCATTGAAAAATTTAGACAAATTGTTGGTTAGGTACTTCAAATTCACTAAAAATCAAAAAATAAAACAACCGACTTCAAAAACACTATTCCAAAACAATAGTTAAAATATGCACTAAAAAGTATAAAAATAATTGCGTATTTTTATACAATCTCATTAATTAATCTAATTCTAGTTACGTTAGTCTGAAAAATTTCAATAACATATTTAGTTACAAACAAAATTAAACTTTATTGATTCCGAATAGTATTTCAATTGTTAACAATTTGCTACTCAATATGCAAATTTGTTTGTTTACTTAATAAAGTTTATTAAAAAAAAATGACTCAAGTACAAAGAGTTACCTTAAATGCATGTTTGTATGATGATATTGTGATTCATGTTTTAACCAAATTTCCGTGGAATCCATATTATTTACCATATTTTTTTTATGTTGGATTTGGTTTATTATGGGTGTGGGTATGGGTATGGTGTTAAGTGATCACCGCCGCCTACATTCTCTTGCAAGACCAGAGGAATCACAGGAGCGTTGCCCACCTTTAAAGATGGTGTACGCGCTTTTATTGGACGCACAAGGAAGCTCATTCCACAGCTTTGTAGTACGTGGAAGAAAGCTCCTTGAAAACCGCACTGTGGAGGACCGCCAGACATCCAGATGGTGGGGATGATATCCTATAATTGAACGCTTTGAATATATTTTCAAGATTATATTTTTTGTATCAGCTGTAATAAATAAGAAGTGCTTATATTATATACTAGCTGACGCGACGGACGTTGTTCTGTTCGTAATAAAAACAAATTCTTGCGGGTGGAATTTATTAAAATCCGTTCTCTGCTAGTACCTCTACTCGGCGAAAGGAATATTCCTACCAAATTTCATGTATCTATCTTTCACGCCTACAGATATCGCGATGAGTCAATAGACCTGACGACCCATATAGGCGAATGATTAGTGACCCTGACTACTAAGCTAGACGTCACGGGTTCGAGTCCCGGTAGGTGCGGTCATTTATATGATGAATATGGATGTGTTTCCGAGTCATGGAGATTTATATGTATTTATGTATGTTTATATAAGTTTATTGTATTCAATATATCGTTGTCTTGTAGTCATAGTACAGGCTATGCCTAGTTTGGGGCAAAATAATTTGTGTAAAAGTGTGTCAAT
The DNA here is from genome assembly GCA_949711725.1 of Leptidea reali. NCBI lineage: Eukaryota > Metazoa > Arthropoda > Insecta > Lepidoptera > Pieridae > Leptidea > Leptidea reali. The sequence continues at coordinate 12,423,455 of CATIXN010000022.1, read as the reverse complement.
ATTATAATTATTTATATATAGGTGGAAATCTCTCATTTTAATATATGGATTGATGTCTGAAGCACCGTGCTTCAAATTAGAAAAAATTTAAAATCGCACAGTCATTTGGAGTAATGTTGACAAATATATCAAAAGTAATTATGAAATGAAATGAAACGATTTATTTGTATGAATCGTGGTAACATAGTTGTTAACAATTAATTGGTGTACAAATATTTGATTGTCAATTTTGGAATTTTTATATTTATACGTCACTAATAAACATTACATAGTTTTAATTATAATATAATATTAAATAAACATTAGTTTGTAGGTACCTCTCAAAAAATTACATTTAAATACTATTATTTTTGGCTAAAGAATTCTTTTATACTATAAAAGCATTAATGTTGTAGGCATCTCTCTAATATTCTTTGGAAGGTGGTTAAAGACCCTAATACACATAACATTTGCGTTATTTTGATGAAGCGCTGTTCTACAGTATGGCATCAGAAGGCGGGTTGGATCTCTTAATCCTGAAAGTTTGTTATAAATCCTTGACGTCTAAAACAAAGATCTGTTGATGAACAATTTAATACAGAATCAAGAGAAGATCCAATTTACTTTTGAGACATGTAAAGACGTTCCCCATTTCGTTTACATTTCTGCTTTTGCGCTGCATCAAATTCTTTGTGAATAATTTAGTCTACATTTATGAAACATAATGAAAAGCTTAAAGTATACATTGTTACTTAATTTTACGTATGTCATGTCAAAGTATAAAATTCGGTTTTTACTGAAAATTCTTAGCTGACCTCTGCTTTGCGAAAGGAATATTCCCACAAAATTTTAAGTCTCATCGCCTTATGGATCCAGACATATCGTGATAAGTCAATACATAGGAGGAAATCTCTAATACAATGTGTCCCGGCATGTAGTAAAAAAACTTAAGGAGAAGTAACTATAAACTTTTTCATCGAAGAAAATACCCCATATCCCCGATATGGGGTATTTTCGTCGATATCAATACGATACTTTTATTTTTATCTTAGCTAAATTCACCTTAATTTGTGAAAGAACGCAGCCTTAAATTCTGTCTTGGAGGGGCTCAATGTTTACTCTGGTTATTTCATTTCCTTCCTCCTACTTCCTTTGTAGTAAAACTCTAGGGACTTGGACTCAACAAATTCTATGAACGCTTATTTTATTGCTTCTTGCCATTGACGTACTATAAAAAACCCGATCGCCTATGAAAAGGTCGTCAAAAATGGCCGTACGGCGATGTCTATACGTATATGTCGGCGTTAAGCCAGGGTTTTCTCGATCATGGTCCATCATGGTGAAATAACACACTAATAATTTCTTAGTTTGATCACTCACAATTACTAGTATAGAATTGAACTTGAACTGAACAGTCTTTACATGAAACAACCGCTTTTATAGCTACCTTACAATAGATAAAGTAGATACAAGTTGTTTTAAAACAAACATATAAAATTAGGTACTGTAAAATAATTCCTATAGTTATAATATAGCTTAATATTTATATAAAATGTTTTAGTGAATTTATATAACTTCAAATTATTTATATAACATGGTTTGTTCATTAAATTTGATTAAACATTAGTAAGTAAGAAAATGGCGCTGCAAGCAAGATTCGAAATGCAATTAAGAAAGACTTATTGCATAAAATAATAAGGTTTTATACAGAATAATGATATTAATTCTAAAAGTAATTAATTTAAACATTTACACAGTAAATTAAGTATTTTAACAATAAATGAAACATCAAACATCTTCAAAAAATTCAAACAGTCAAAACAGTGTCTATTAAATCTCAACCCTTAATAAATGAGAGTTTTGTGTTTACAAATACCCATTTGTAATTAAATCCCATATATTTCAGATATATCTACAACCATTATAAGCATTTTAATGATAAACTAAAACATAAATATCAATAGTTTCCAACTATTGCCGGTAGGTGGCAATTTGCACCCATATATACATTAACTTATACAGATAACATTAAAACGTTCATTCAAAATAGCACCTTATGTTCTGGCAGTAATGTTCAAAGTCATGTATACACTCATTGATTATGTTCGACCAAGTATTTTGTTTTAGCAATTGAAATATAAGTATTTAGCAAAATGATTAAAAAACTTCAAGTGAGTTACATAATCATGTTAATTTAAATGGGCACTCACCTAAAATACGATACTCTATTCTTTTTAAGTAAGAATATGCTGTTATCTGGACAGTTTTTTACTGATTACTTTGTCATTGCGTGGATGTATTCAAAGCGCGGTCATAACACAACTGAAAAAAAAAACTGCTTATTAGACGCGTACGCAGAGTTTTGCATCAGACATTTTTTGAGCGTGATTGTGAGTCTTGTTGTCTTCTGTACCTCAATGCTTCTTGCGAAGAAAAATTTTAATATCTTAATCACGTTAAATCTTTTTATATGACAATAAGGAACGAGACTAGCAGGATGTTCAGCTGATTGTAATTGATACACCCTGCCAATTTCAATGCAACTCAGGATTCTTGCAAAATCCAAAAATTCTGAGCGGCACTACAATTGTGCTCGTCACCTTGAGACATAAGTCTCGTTTGCCCAATAATTTAACTAGCTACGGCGCGGCGCCCTTCAGACAGAAACACAATAATGCTTAAACATTACTTCTTCATAGTAGAAATAGGTGGCGTTTTGGTATCCATAGTCTAGCTGGCATCCTGTGCAAAGGAGGCTGTCACTGGTAAACTTACGGAGGATTTTGGAAAGTTTCTAGGTCCTGTAGAGTTAAAATGGTTTCTTGAGCCATGTGACGACCTGTATTAACATTAACAATAATGAAAAAGATCGCTTGAAGAGTCGGGTCTGTCTCACTGCGAGCTTCATCGTCATTGTTGGAAGTTCAGGATAATATAAATTATATTCTGTTATTGCCTGACCAGATCTGAGGAAGCTGTAGTGTTTTTTTTATAGGGTAGGCATCCATTTAGTTTAGTGTGCCATTAGACCTAGAGGCAGTCTCTAAGAGTTTAAAGAGAAAAAAAATACTGTTAATAATATAAATCGAGGCATATGATCGCCAACCCATTAGATACGATAAGATATGGTGTTATAAATCTCATCGTATTTTCAAAATAATGGCAGGAAGATGCATTGAATTAAATATTCGAAAGTAATTTCTAAATTAAATGTGAATATTGTGTTACAATTTCTTTCTTATTTTATTTTTATATTATTATTGTCTTTATAACAGCGAAATTATTAAATGGTCCACAAATAATTTGAGTGAACAATATTATAACTTCATGTTTCGAATAAATAAATTCAGTTACATTTTTATTTACACTTGGCTCCGGGTGTGTGCATACTCTATGTGCCAAATGCTGCAGTTTAGAACTGCTATCCAATTGTTTGGTCTAATTTAAAAGATTGAGCAGGTTTTCTACGTTTTCAAAAAAAAACATACTTTAGATAAGTGAACGGGACTATTACTTAATTAAACATTATTATTGAATCATTTTGATAACTAATTTAACGAATCTGTTCACTTAATTCAAGTCAAAAAAATAGAATAAAGAGAAGAAGAATAGAGACGAACATAAAAGAAGTTAGCGTAGACGGCAGAACGCACCTGACGAGAGCAAGACGGGGCGTGGATAAAAATATCAGTTAGCATCCGTTCATTCATATTAAATATGGATCTTGTAAATCTACGAGTTTACTTGTCATATGCAGTGTGGTGCTACAATATCGCCGTTGTATATAATAATAATAATTCCAGTGCTATGAAATATTTTTTTAAATATACAGTCCACTATAATAGAATAGCTAGTGTTTGGAACTACCACATAGTCGTAAAAAAACGTTATTTTTCCTGTCAAAAGGCGTCCTAATTAGTTTGTGTCTGAGTGTGCTCTCTCATTTATCTGCTCCATGTAAGTCAAATCTAATATTACTGTATTAAATTCCAAAAAAAATTTGAAAAACAAAATTTCATGAACGATGCGGGATTGACTCTAAACCACTGAGCTAACCGTTCGATTACCGCCTCCTTATAAAATTCTGTTTGATTTGTTCAACTCTCAGTGGTTTAGAGCACCGGCACGGAACGCCGGAGGTCGTGGGTTC
>CATIXN010000022.1:12371116-12419316 GCA_949711725.1 Leptidea reali | reverse complement strand
ATTAATCCTAGAAGTGAGGGTTATCACTTTAAAAACATAACAAATTGTTTGTATTTATATCATTAGCCAACAAATACACCAGAACTCCCTAGTCATTTATAGAAATGGTCAGCGTTATGATCAGTTCATGCTCGGCCTATGCACTACAACTCGTATGAACGGTATTATTTTCTACCAGAGTCCAGAGACCAATTTATTTCATATCGAATTAATTTTAATTTTGATGTTGGCGCTACACCAACTTTAAGGCGTAAAGACAATTAATATTTTACTCATAAACCAGTTAAAGTTTAAAGTATTTATTTATTTATTTATACATAATCCACAGCTCTAAAAATATTTAAAAAATACATATTCTTATGATCTGACAGCCAAAAGGGGATTAACATTTTAAAGGCCTGAATTTTAAGCAGTTTCAAATCGTTTTTAATATTTTTATTATTACCACAAGTGGCTGACGCTTATATAAATTAGGCACATATCTGTTTAAGAGAAATAGCTCCAGGAATATTTTAAATCGCTTCATCTCTTGACTTGTTAGTCCGGTCTCAACCACAGACTTTTTGTTATATTTATGCAAGCCAAGCACTGTATAAAAGCCATTATTAACCCGTCTTTGAGCCAAAAATGTAACGAAATACAGACGTCCATACCAAGTGCAATTGCTATGAATTTGTTTTTCAGACACTGAAATTAGCACTTGACCAAATACAATTTTTATCCTTCTGGTTTATTTCACCAATAGTATTATGAGAGTATCATTGGTGCATTCCATTTAGTATAAAAAAAATCCTCTTTATTGAGTTTGACGATTACATTCGAAAGTTTTTTTTCTTTCTTTTATTATATTATGAAGGTCTTGAACACGTGAATCACCCACGCAAATTCACTTGTCGACCGTTCAGTATCAGTAGGTGTGGAGGTGTGTCAAAAGCAGGCAGTAATCATTCAGTTTGTTCGCTATCAAACTTGGTCGTCATTTATTTTAATACTTCTTTGAATGATGGTTTCATTTCCTCTAAAACGTGATAGCTATTAATAACGGTACTTAAAATTTAGTAAAAAAAAACAAACCCTAACTATATTTAAAATGAGAAGATAGAACTTTGTACATTCTCCGCACCTCTGGTCCCACAGGCCAAGTGTCACACCAAATGGCACAAAGCTCTCAGACTCTGCGCTGTACAAAGCGCAGGTCCGGCCACACATGGAGTATTGCTGTCATCACTGGTCTAGCGCACCCCAGTATCAGCTCGATCCATTTGACCGCGTGCAACGCAGAGCTAGTCGAATTGTCGGGGATCCAGTGCTCTGTGAACGGCTGGATCACTTGGCGTTGCGTAGAGACGTCGGTCGCTTCATTGTGTGTCTTCTACCGCATTTATCACGGGGAGTGTTCCGAAGAGCTGTTTAACCTAATTCCTGCCGCCGAATTCCACCTTCGCACGCACGACACGCCACAAGTTAGGATATCATCCCCACGATCTGGATGTGTGGCGGTCCTCCACAGTGCGGTTGACAAGGAGCTTTCTTCCACGTACTACAAAGCTGTGGAATGAACTTCCTTGTGCGGTGTTTCCGGGACAATACGACATGGGTACCTTAAAAAAAGCGCGTACACCTTCCTTAAAGGCCGGCAACGCTCCTGTGATTCCTCTGGTGTTGCAAGAGATTGTGGGCGGCGGTGATCACTTAACAACAGGTGACCCGTACGCTCGTTTGTCCTCCTATTCCGTAAAAAAAAAACTCATTGAGCCCGACATTTGCTGTCTTCGGCAGTCGAAGCAGCAGCCCTAGCACCAACTGACGTAACTTGGACATGAGAAGGAGCTAGAGTGTCGACGTAAGTCGCGTCCCTTATCAACCACACCCTTCCCCGTGCCCAAGCATAATAATAAATAACTATGCATGATATTAATATTTAGCCTTTCATATTATGTATTCCTATCAAACTTGGTTTTTGATAGAATTACTAGCAAAAAATAAGGCTTTTTGATTATAATTTATTTTATCCCAAATAGAAATATCTGATAGAGTAAAGATATTTTTATTTACGCTGCACCCGCTGTGATCTATGTCCTCTCCTCAACCACTATAAGTTTTTTTTGTGACAATAAGGGCCGAGACGAGCAGGACGTTCAGCTGATGGTAATTGTTTCGCCCTGCCTATTACAATGCTGTGCCACTCAGGATTCTTGAAAAACCAAAAAATTCTGATCGGTACCACAATTGCGCTCGTCACTTTGAGACATAAGATGTTGACTCTCATTTGCCCAGTAATATCACTACCTACGGCTACTAACTACTACTATAATACTCGAACATGGAGCTATGACATCACTATACTGCACCGTGTTGGCTCTTCTTATAAGGAGTTCTGATATGAAAATAAAAGATAAACGTGTATAAGTTTCATCCCATTTATATTTCAAAATTCAAGGTTTTTATTTGCACAAACGTTTACCTAAAATAAACATATAGCCAATAAATAGGGCTGATCTGTAATTTACTTCAATATTTCATTCCAAGAGGACAGCTTGTGCAGAACTATTTGAATGGAAACGGATTCAATGCAAGCTCTCGAATATACATTCTTTTATTTAATTATACAGCATTAACATTCATGAGAGTTCAAATTCTATATTTCGATCCAGATTATTTCATTACCGTAACCTTAGAATTTATGGAACTACATAACAGTTCCTTTATTTATTACTGTTAGCAATTTTGTAGTGGGCTTATATTTATAAATTCGTAGTAATTTTCTTTATGGAAGAGGAGAACAAACAAGAGTATGGGTCACCTGATGTACAGTAGTCACCACATTCTCCTGCAACACCAGAAGAATCACAGGAGTGTTACGGGATCTATCAGGAATAATATGTGCGCGATTTTTAGAAGGTACTTTAAACCTATGTCGTACAGTCCTGGAAACACCACGCAAGGACGCTCAATTGCAGAACTGATATATCATATTTTATTTACTTTAGTTCTTTTTTTATGAATATAAGGGACGAGACGAGCAGGACGTTCAGCAGATGGCAATTGATACGCCTTGCCCATTACAAAGCAGTGCTCAGGATTCTTGAAAAACCCATAAACTCTGAGCGGCACTACAACTGCGCTCGTCACCTCGAGACATTAGTTGTCAAGTTTCATTTGCCCAGTAGCTACGGCGCCCTTCAGACCGAAACACAATAATGCTTACACATTACTGCTTCACGGCAGAAATAGGCGCCGTTGTGGTACCCATAATCTAGCCGGCATCCGGTGCAAAGAAGCCTACCACGGGTATTCTGTTCTATATTTTTTCTTACGGATTGTGTAGAAATGATCAAACAAACGATTCTACAAAAGTGCGCAATCGGAAATTTAAGTTGAAAAAATATTGACATATTGTCGCGTAGCAACGCTACGACGTATATGACGAGAGTTGTCAAACGTCATATCGTGCAGCAACGTACATGACGAGGGTTGTCACACTTCAAGACATTGATAACATTTTAACAGCTCCGTCAGCAATACTCGTAGCTTTAGCGGAAAAGTGTTTACTTTAGACGCTGTAGACCCGGGTTCGATACACCTACCAGTGTATGGAGTTTTTTTGGGTTTTGTAAAGTTAATGGAAATTTCTAGTAAGTTCAGGATCAAATCGAACAGAAAAAAGGGATGGAAAATGTGTAAGCAGGATAAAAATAGTTAAAAGAATTTTCTAGTACAATTTAAATTTAAATATGGAATGGGAGAATCATTTTGAAAATAGTACAGATCCGGGGGTATATAAGCCGTACTAAGCGTGGCCTACGGCAGTTCCAGTTCTGACTCGAAAGTGTAAAGAAGAAGAAGAAGAAAAGAAGAAGTATTGAAAAGTGTAAGTGTTCTAAGAAGAAGAAGACAGAAGAGACTTAGTGTTTGGTGCAGTGTGACGCGTTGAAGGTACCGCTGCCCATAAGAGGAACAGCGGCAGTCCGGCGAAGTGCACGTTAAAAAAATAAAGACTCATTCCTATAAGCGGAGTATTATTTCCAATCCCTGACCCACTCTCGTGTCAATATTTTATCTTTTTAAATTCTATTACACAAAATGATATTTTTTCTAGATTACTTTAGGTTCACTGTAAGTATTTTTGCATGTAAATAAGAACTGTAAGCAACGCACCTCATTCATATCTTGAGGCGGCCTACTTCTCGGGTTCACATGAATGATTGAGTATAATATATCGCGCCCAAAACTGTGCAATTTATTTCGCTTACGTTGCGTAAATGTGTTGAGAGCGACGTTCAAAAAACCATTCACCTGTTCTTAATTATTGAACGCTGTTACACAAAGGTTTCTATTTATATTTCCTGATGTGCCATAAAATTGTTCAATAGCTTTATTCTTGTCAAGTTAGAGATTTTATCTCAAATTATATTTAATTTTTTCTATAGTTAGAAAAAAAGAAAGCCCGCTGAGTTTGTTGCGCCCATTCTTCTCAGGCCTGAGGCATTCATTTTGGAATGGGTGGTAGTTTTATTGACTTTCAATAAGTGATTTCACATCCTATTTTGAATAAAAATATCTGAATTTGAATTTGAATTTGTTGGGTTCATATCCTTACATTGCAATTATTTACAAATCACGTCAAGAAATATTTTATTAAGTGCTATTTCTAGTGTTTAGATTATCTTATATACAAAATTCTCGCGTCCCGGCGTTTGTTACCAAACTCCTTCGAAACGGCTATGCCAATTTGTTTGAAAATTTGTGTGTATATCGGGTAGGTCTGACAATCAGCCACCATCTATTTTTCATACCCCTAAATATTAAGGGTCACCCAAACCTAAATATTTGTTATTGACATTTTTTTTTATTTAATTATGGTTCAGCATTAAAAATACACAAAACTTCAAATTATCACCCGTCTACGATCAACACCTATTTGTGTATCGCGACTTTAACAATATTATTCTATTCCATTCACAGATACGCAATAGAGTTGCAAGATGGCAATCAAATATAATAATTGTAGTACGATAATTTGTATGTACTTACCGTATAATTGGTACGTCTGAGAATTGGTCGTCATCTATTTTATACCCCAAAAATTATAATTATTGATTTTTTTACTACTTTAATTGAGAATATAACGTTTGCTTGGTCAGCTAGATTTTTTATAAATATCAAAAATCATTATTTAAAGAAATATTATTCACTCCTGCGATATACCACTCTCCGATGTAGGACAAAGGATTTCCTGAGCAAGCATAACCTTTTGGGTCGGAACAACATACCTTAAAATACTATAATATTGGATGATATATTGCAATGCGACTAATAAAACAGGAGAGGCTGTATTTTGTGCTGTGAATGGCTGTGTCGATAAAGTTATCTCTCTCGGGCCTCTCCGTTTAGCAAAATGCTTATGTCAATATTACATTTACACTGCTGTGGTTAACGAAGTATTTTTGCTTTTGTTATTTCTTCTATTTAATATTTTATTCTATTAATTCAAATTCAAATATTTTTCCCACAGCCCCATTCGAAGATTTATGCATCAGATCGTTTTTTTTTGTCCCAAGCGTTGGTTTGATCGTTATTTATTTGAATACATTGCCTGATTAACAGTTTTTCAAATGGTGAAGTAATGTAATAAGGATGAATGATAATAAGGAATGTCATATTGAACTTCGACAAGACATTAGTTCGACCACAGATCATGGATGGTTCGACTATTACAATGCCTATACAGAACTCACGATCGACAAGACATCGGTTCGACCACAGAGCATGGATGGTTCGACTATTACATTGCCTTTACATAAGACACGATCGACAACACATTAGTTCAACCACTGAGCAGGGATGGTTCGACTATTACATTGCCTTTACATAAGACACGATCGACAACACATTAGTTCAACCACTGAGCAGGGATGGTTCGATTATTACATTGCCTTTACATAAGACACGATCGACAACTCATTAGTTCGACCACTGAGCAGGGATGTTTCGACTATTACAATGCCTAGACTGAACACGATCGAGATGGCATTAGTTCGACAAAACAATAGTTCGACGACACACAGTTTCGAAAGGCTACTCTTTAGGCATAGATTTTTTGCAGAAATGGTAACCCACGGCATCACGGCAGAAATAGGCGCCGTTTGCTACCCATAATCTAGCCGACATTCATGATTATAAATTATTAATGTGTTAATTATTGTAATGATAAAATTTAAACATACATACTGTAAAATGGCTTAATAATACACTCCTTTTATGGTATAACTTTAATGCACAATATAATTGGTAAACCAGATTAATACTTATATACTTAGTTCAATTGTGACTTCAATTTTGATTTTATGGGACCAAATGGCATCTATTTCGAATCGAACTAAAGAAGAATTACGGAAATAGGATCATAAATCTCAGAGTAATCGTTGTACATACATAAAAAATACCTCCTTTTTAAAGTTGGTTAAATAATAAACATGACTTTATAATATCTTGAGGCGTATACCTCACACGACCCAGCAAACATTCCATACAAGTACCCACTTTCACCTACATCTTTCCATAATGAGTTTTTCACGTAAGAAATAATAAAGGACAATTCAAAATATCTTTCTGTAAAGAAAAAGTATTTTCGAGTCTTTATTAAATAAGCCTTTTGTTCGCCAAATGATATTGATATCGACTCAATGCCAGTATATCAGTAATATCAAACGTGATTCGATTCAGAATTCAACCGAAGAAAATTCAATCTGATCTAATTTTAATGAATGATTTTTATAAATTATGAACATACAATCAATATATGTTTATTTTCAACTCTATTTCGTTTCAATGTCTAAATTTATGACATTCTATTTTAACTAACAATGCCCTGCGGTTTCACTCGCTTAGATACCGCTCCCGTAGTAGTGGAAAATCTTCTAACGGCCGTTCCCAATATTCAGTCTATCTCATAATTGAGATAAAAATCTTAAGTATCGTTGACTTTTCTGTCCCAATAAACTTATCGACGGTAGCTCACCTTATCCGTTTCACGCTATCTCTCAATGGGACGACGTATAGCTTTCCAGCGATAGAAGTTTGTATGAAAATTTTAATTCACGCGTCCCAATATAAGGCGATAAGAATGACTTATCGGGTATATTGGAACAGCTTCAGATTATTGACAGATAATTACTGACAGTAGAAGGTAGTGATTTATCTCTATCTGTAGGTAGTATATTGGGAACGGCCGTAAGTCTGACTATATATATATTTTTGTTAACATAAAAGTTTTATTTCACTCAGTTGTTTATTGCATTATATTCTTTAGTTTGACATATTTAAATGCGTTATATCTTTTAAATGGAATGTTTGGTTTTTATTATTTTAAAAGTATTTTACAGGTATTGAGACCGCATTTAATAAAATATCATTTAATCGGATAAGGATTATAATACAGACGTATGAACAATATGGTATCACACCATATTGAGATTATTGTCGGCACTTTTATCAACTTTTAACATGTGAAAAAGTAGTTATAGTGGCATAACTACAGTAGTTGGATACATGATATTACGGACTTTTTTGTAGATATTTATATGTTCTTTAATACTGTAGATTTTTTTTTGTTTTATCATCAATCGTTTCCGCAACACACGCGATGACAGATTTATTAAGACTAATTTTTTTCACACCTTGGGTTATAATATTGAATTTTTATTAAGGATCCCTATTTTTTTAAATGTAATATAGCACATTTCACTCAATGAAAATAAAGCTTAATAATAGTGAAAGAATTTTTGAAATTGGTCCAGTAGTTTTGTGTGAAAACATTACAAACAGAAATACATAAACACAAATGTTTTCTCTTAGTACCAAAAAATATTATAAGTATTTTTATAAAAATATTATAAATATTTTTTGGTACTAAAAAAACAAATAATTAAATAGCTATTTATCTTGTTAATATAATATTGCAGTCCTCATGTTACCGGTTTCACGAAATAAGCGCTCAGTTAAGCAAAATTTATGATTTATGAATAAGGGACGTTTCATTAAGACGTCGTATATCTTCTCAGTATTTTGATTTATTACGTCATCTTTGTATCATTGGAATTATTTTATTTCGTGTATCATTGAAAATAAATGAGCTAACACTGACAACCATAATGTAACACGAGGAACAAACATAGACTTGTTATGCCTACAATATGATCCCAGAAAATATGCAAAGAAATGTGATACGAAATTTAAAATAATTGTTTGAAGAAGCGTTTGTGTGCGAAAGGTTATTATAAATGATTTTCTTAATGAAACCACAGACTGGGTATGAAGCGGAAACCCTCAGGCTCTTCAATTATAAATATTTATTATAATTACGATATTACCAAAAAACCTGCTGAATTTCTTGTGCCCGCTCTTCTCAGGCTTGAGGCAGTCTATTTTGAATGGGTGGTAGTGTTTAAGTGATTTTGAATCCTACTTTGAATAAAATTAATATTTGAATTTGAATTTAAATTTTAATTATAGCAAATTAAAATGTGACCAATGTTAATGTCAAAGAATCTCTTATTTCTTCTCAGAGGGAGAAGACTTCAATAAGGAAGAATTTCGTGTGTATTTTAGGGTTCCCTACCAAAAGTGTATCCATCAGCAATCATAGTAATAATACTCTGATTGTATAGCAATAGGATAGAAACTTTGATAAGGTATGTATTACTATAATACCGCAAAAATAACAAACAATAAGAAATTTTTTTTCTAATACCAAATTTTTCTGAAAGCTAATTAAAAAAAATATTTTGTTGTACAATACGATTTCAATATAATAATTATATAAATATACCTTGCACATGGTTCCATCGTGTGCGAGTACATCTCATTTTAACCAAATATAAAAATTCTAACATACAATAATTAATTATATATATTATAGTATTAAGATATCAGTTGTAGTCATCATTTTTATTCAATTACACTTAAGTCGAGCGCTTTTGAATCGTCACTATAAATATTTATTTAAAATTACTGCAGGAGATTACTAACGGCCGTTCCCAATATATTATCTATAGATAGAGATAAATTACTACCTTTTACTGTCAGTAATTAGCAGTATTCTTATCGCCTTATATTGGGACGCTGAATTGCAATTTCCATACAAACTATCTACCTATCGCTGGTAAGCTATACGTCGTCCCAATGACAGACAGCGTGTACGGATAAGGCGATTTACCGTCGATAATTTTATTGGGACAGAAAAGTCAACGATTGTAACGATTTAGATATATTCGGAAAAAGTAGAGCTCGTGTGGAGAAATTACAAGAAACTCAACGGCCACTCTTTTCATTCAATAGAGTATTTTACAATAGCTGTAATAAACAAACTTAGTTTGTAAGGCACTGCATCCAGTAATAAAAAGTAATAGAGAATAAACTGTCTCAATTTTGCAACATATAACCGTTTTTACACTCCAAGAGATATTGAATTACAATAAAAATATATGTTTTAAAGTGTTACTTTCAGTTTTTCTTAAATTTAATACAATATTTCATTTACCAAAACAGTTTAATTTTTTGTATTTTTTTTGGTGTAATATTTTTTTTGTATACATTATTACTATTAGCACTCAAACCTGTACGCGTTAATATGGAAGTGAAAAATTATGCAATTTAAACATAGTAATTTATTTGTCAAATTAAATTAATTAATATAAATGTGAATGTAAGTTTCTTTGTTACACTTTTACGCCGGAGCTACTAAACCAATTTGGATGAAATTTGGTACAGCTATAGACTAGAGCTTGGGAACTGCATAGGCATTTTATCCCGGAAAAAACCCATGTTTTCCCCTGGGTTTTATGAAAAACTGAAATTCACTTCGATGAGCTATAACTATACCAATAGAAGGTCTAGTTTGCCATAGCAATCTTCCTTAAAATAAGATTCATATAATATATTGGGAACGGGAGCGAAAACGGGAACTGGAACTGGAATAGGACATGAGATAATCTTCAATTCCAAACTTGCTTATTATTTTTAAAAACCTTTTATCTACGCGTAAGTAGTTACGGACATCAGCTAGTAGTGGAAATAATATATTATAAAAAGTATATTACCCCCTAGTTCAAACAAATTTACAGCAGAAGTAAGTAAAACAGAAATTTACTCTTTGATATAAAACTTTCCTGGAAACACCCGATATAAAAGCATAAATCTGCCTATATATTTGTACTCCCTCAGAATCTGTACTAAGTTTCTGGGAGATATATTCATTTGTCATAGTCACAAGGGTAGGAGTTAGTGACTAAATAAATAAAGGAATATTTATCAAATGTTGTATTAAATCGTTTAGAATAAAGTGACATTGAAACATTAGGCTGTTGTAAATAAATATAATATAATTGTATTAAAATCAAGTTTAAATACAACATAAAAAAAAATAAAAGTTTATTATTTGACAGCATGAGCATGTGCAGAATAAGAACCTCTTTTCCATTTCGAATGTTCGGTTTAATTTTAAAGTCATAGTCAAATAAATTTTATTAAATTTGGCTTGAATTAAACGCCTTTTGAATCGTTACTATGAATATTTCTTTTAAATAACTGAATCCAACACATGCTCGGAAAAAGTTGAGCTCGTGAGAAGAAAATTCTCTACTCAATCGAAGAGTATTTTACAATGGTTGTAATGTACATAACAAATTAGTATTTAAGGTGCTGCACTCAATATATAATCGTGCTTAAGTAATATAAATTATTTCACAAATAAAACTGAAAACAAAATTATATGATCGATGCGGGACTCGAATCGCGAGAGGTCGCGGGTTCCAGTAATTAATCCCAGAATTTTATTTCATAAAAAGTAATAAATAATGAACTGTAAATTATCGTATATTGGATGCATCAACCTTTAGAGCTTAATTCATTGTTAGTGTAAAGATGCTTCGTGAAAATGATGGTCGTGATTACTGTCACAATTAGCATATGCATCCAACAAATACAATGATTTATTAACTTTAACAGGTCCGCTTGCACCACAAAAAGCACCCGTTCACGAGTTGACGCATCGACCAGCCATCGTTCCCCTCGCACATATTTGAAGAAAGGAGACGACCCGGCACGCGACGCGTCGCGACGCCATAATACATAATTACATTAGACATACTGTTTTAATTTTCACTCATTCCATATCCATTCCATATAATGTTATCAGCGTGCAATTATCACTAAAATTATGTTATAAAAAAAAAGTAATATTGAGTATAATATATGAGTCTACATTTGAAAATAAATCTTTGTACACATAATGCTCTCAAACATTTCACCCTCAAATAAGTCTTTCGCAATCGACATAATAGCCACAAACCGTTACCTTTAATATTCTTCGGAGGGAAATGATCCGGAAGTAAAAGGTTTTCTAATGAAACGATGTTACATAACTGTTACATATAACTTAATTTTCTATTTTTTGAAGTAAAAACTGCTTTAGCGGCGTTGGGCACTTTTCTTGGGAAGGGTATAAAATGTTAAAATCGCGTCAGGACACGTGAACTGATCGAAAACTCGTAAGACAGTCGTAGAAATTATGGATGAAAGATTTATGTTTCTAACTATATATAGTTCCGTTAATTCAACTTAATGATCATACGGTCATTGGACCAGTGGTTGAATCATTTTGATTGCGAAGCCGAAACAACTGTGTTTCTTGCGGGCGCAAGAAACACAGTTGTTTCGGCTTTTCGTTTCGGCCCTTACTTCTCAGTCTGAGACGTATTTTTCCGAGTGGGTGGTACATTTTGTATTTCAATAAGTGATATCCATATTTTAAATAAATAAAATATGAAAAAAAGCCCGCTGTGTTTCTTGGGTCCGTTCTTCTCAGGTATGAGGCATACTTTTTCGAATGGGTAGTAGTACTTTCAATATGTGATATAATAATATTATCCTATTTGAATAATAATACTTGAATTTGAATAAATAATCCAAAACTCGAAGAAGTAAAATATTAAACCGAATAATATTATATAACATAACAGTTACAGAACGTAAAACGTTAACCATTTTCTGCTATTTATCAAGACAGAGACAGAGTTTGAAAATGGAATTATATACATCACGTACGTATTGAACATATTTTATTGCAACAACTATATAGCGGTGAACGTCTGGACTACATTTCACGAGTCGGGGTACTTACCTTGTAGTACTTTACTTTGCATATCAACGAGAATGCTCCCATGCACTCAACCGTTTCTTTGATTTCACTTGCATTTTATACGACGTATACAAATCATAAAATAATTATGAAACATTAATAATTGATTACTATTTGACAAAAAGTATTTATATATAAAATAATCTTTATCCGTAAAATCTTCTCGTCCCAAATACCACAGTGTCTGAAGACGAAGGTTTTCAACCAGTGTGTGTTACGCAGACGTGGTCGCTAACTATGGGCCTTATGAAAAAGCTCATGGTCGCTCAGAGGGCAATGGAGAGGGATATGCTCGCAGTTTCCCTGCGAGATCGAATCAGAAATGAGGAGATCCGTAGGAGAACCAAAGTTACCGATATAGTCCAAATGATTGCGAAACTGAAGGGCAGGGCACTTAGTTCGACGGACAGATGGCCATTGGAGCAGTAAAGTCCTTGAATGGCGCCCACGTACCGGAGGACGCAGTGTTGGTAGGCCCCCCACAAGATGGAACGGCGATCAGGTCAAGATCGTTGGAATACGTTGGATGAAGGTAGCGCAGGACCAATCGTGAAAATCTTTGGGGGAGGCCTTTGTCCAGTAGTGGACGTCCTTCGGCAGATGATGATGATGATGATTTATTTATACAAACTAGCTGACCCGACAGGCATATTTGTTCTGTACATAATAAAAAAAATACTTTTTTTATGAATTTGTCAATATTATTTCACAACTACAAGAATTACTTCGGAAAATATGCTCCTTGTTGTTACAATGAAAATGTTTCACAGCAGAATTGTCAAACCGAGCGTCAATATATTCTCTCATAGAAAATATGTCCATTCAAAACCAATATTGGTAATAAAAATAATAATGGGTCCCAAATCTCTCAAGTTGGACTAAACTGCACTTCGTGAAGTAATCCTTATTATAAGGCGTTCATTAGTTTAGGAGTTCGTTGGAAACAAGCATCAGGTCTGGCTTTATATATATAAAGATTTTGTAGTTAACGAGAGACTTTAAATAATGATAATGAATACAATGATAATGAACTGACGATTTTTAACCGACTTCAAAAAAGGAGGAGGTTCTCAATTCGTCTGTAATAACAATAATCGTAACTAGAATTAGATTGTAAAAAAACGCAACTGTTTTTATACTTTTAAGTGCATATTATATTTATTGTTTTGGAATAGTGTTTTTGAAGTCGGTTGTTTTTTTGTTAAAATTTTTTTAGTTAAAATTATACACACATAGTCGCCTTTATATCTGTGGTAATTAACCAATTTTTTATTGAGCATAAAATGCGTTGGTTATGTGGGACTCAAGTAAAACCTAAGTGCCTACCCACTAAACACCACCTGAGGTTGGCTTTGGGCAAGTGCCCTCAATGCCTTCATCGAAGGCGACCCTCTCTTGAGGAGAGAGAGGCGCAGGCGGCACTCCCTATGGAGTATCCGCTGGGATATAATAAAGCGTCGCAATTCGTCACAATTCGAGGCAACTGCATTAAATTGATGTAGTATGATGCACCATACTGGAATATACTCTTATGTTTTAGACGGTTAAGAACTAATATTGATCAGATATTAAATTATAGAAATCACATTAGAGCACTAAAATGGTACATAAGTAAGCTACGTTTAATAACTGAAAATTCTTCTAGGATTTGCAATAGTAATTTTTCTTATCGGTGTTATATGAAACAGACAAATGAACACAGCTTTCAAGAATTTAGGTCTATTTTATAGCTCCTATACTGTTTTGATAAGACGCACAGATTTGACTGTATTTCAAAATTTAATTATATCTTAAAGCTCGTAAACCTACCTTAGCTAGTAACTTTAAGTGTATTGCTAAGTTTTGTTGGCGGGCAACCGTTTGAAATTTATTACGGTGGCAGCACTGCCACAAATTTCATTGCCATTTAGATTCTAGGCTTATAAATGATCTAAGATTAAAGACATCAAATGAGTTTTTGAATTTGTAACGGTTTGTCTAATTTTTTAAGCTGACATGATCACTAACTTAAGAATTAATATTTGAAACTGAATATTGATCTTCATTCTAAACTTCGCCATGATTTTAATTATTTCTATGGGTACCACATTTCATTAAAATCTATTTAGCCACTAACCGCGAAAACTTTTTCAGAAGAAGAGGTTTTACCAGTGGGAGGCTCCTTTCCATCGGATGCCAGCTATATTATGGGTACCACAACGGTGCCTATTTCTGCCGTAAAGCAGTAATGTGTAAGCATTTCGGTCTGAAGGGCGTCGTAACTAGTTAAATTACTGGGTAAATGAGACTTAACATCTTATGTCTCAAAGTGACGAGCGCAGATGTAGTGCCACTCAGAAATTTTGGGCTTTTCATTAACCCTGAGCAGGGCAGGGCGTATCAATTACCAACAGCTGAACGTCCTGCTCGTCTAGTCCCTTATTTTCAAAAAACAAAAACGTAAAACACAAATAGCCCGACAGATACTTTCAAATTTATATTATTAGTATGCATATGGAATATGGATGGATATCCCAGTCATTCTTTCAACATTTTTGGAAGGCCTTATTTAGAGGAACAACCTTTAAGCGTATGTACATTTGCCTTCAATATGTCATCCGTATCGCTCTCAAGGTGGAGCAGTCATAAAATTATATTATTTGTTTATGTAGCCAAGTTTTATTGGGTCAATATAACTTTATAGCATTGTAGTTTAGTATCCATAAAATACGAAATTATAAGGGAATATGTAAGCATATCTCTAAATCAAATCAGACGTCGTTGCTTATTAAAGTTTGCACGTGTGGCTCCCGGGATAAAATGGTTACGTTCGGGGATGATTAGATGTCTCTTAAAAAATACTTTAGGCAGTCAAAATTATTTCTATTAAGTTAATGTTTAACGGACAGATGGCAGACGATGGAAGACGCAGTGTTGGTAGGCCCCCATCCACAAGATGGCATCGGCGATCTGGTCAATATCGCCGGAAAACGTTGGATGAGGTCAGCGCAGGACCGATCGTTGTGGAGATCTTTGGGGGAGGCTTTTGTCCGGCAGTGGAAGTCTTTCGGCTGATGATGTATTTGGTACCAGGCGATCATAGTTGAAAAAGAGCTTCAACTATGATCGCCTGGTACCAAAACACTGCATAATACTTCCTATCTCACTTTCTCCCACGTTTAAATCTTATGAATTTATGTGTCTGTCTCATTCTCTCGCCGACTGAATCCTGAACGATAGTAAATGTATACATTTATTTGTCTGCGTTTCGCTTTTTCGTTTCATCGATTTTCAAATCATTACGATTCTAAAGAAATTTTACTTCAAAAAACGAAGACACCGAGCAGTGTGTCTATAGATCTACACTTTCTAACTTGTTATCTTAGTCATATATAAACTACAGGTCACGTACCAAATTAATGTGACGTGAAATCACCTTTGTTGCTTTATTGGTGACCCAGATAAGAGTTTGATATTATACTGATCAGAGTAGCGATATTAGTCAAACAATGGCTGGTTCTGATTTTGCTTAGCTGATAATATAATATGAAATACGTTACCATATTTATTTATTTTGTTTCTTGTACCTATGTGCAAAATATCGATAACACACACGTTTACCCAAATCGTATTCAAATTCAAATCAATAATCAAACCAGTACTGATTTGAAAATATAAAAATATACTGACAAAAATCACGCGTTTGCGATCTCAAAATTAAACAATAATAAAGAGCTTCGCGTAGAATATGCCAACTACTCGGCTTAGTCGAGTAAGTAAGTATTTTGTGGGTCTCAAATCATATGTATATTATGATTTGAAAACAAGATTCCAGAAATTGTTTTAAATCAATTAAATCATTATATTACGAAATTCAATAGAACTGTAAACGTTTGTGTGATAAAAGTTACTCCAACATAAATGATTGTATTAATGATACCACTGATTGGGATTGGAGCGACAGCCCTCCGGCTTTTAATTATAAGTTTTACTGTACGGTATTACATTATTACCATATTTTTATGGAAAAAAAGCGCGCTGAGTTACTTGCGCCCTTTTTTCTCAGTTTGAGGCGTTCTTTCTTGAAAGGGTAGTTTTTGACTTTCAAATTAATGATATCATTTATCTATTTTAAATTAAAATAATTGAATTTGAATTTATGTGGAGTACGTAAATTAGAGTAACATGTGAAAAATAAGAGAGCAATGTTTGGTGATATAGAGAGATTTATCAAAGAACAGGTAGGTAGGTAAGTATCAAAGAAGAAAAAAAAAATCTCTTTAAACTTTTTATTTTTATTTTTTTTTATTTATTTATTTATACTTTAATAAAACGGCGTAAGCCAATTACAATATTAAAGTAAGAATTAATTACAAACTAGACATATTACACAAATAATAGCTAATAAATACAAAGTTTACTGTAAATAACTAACAATTAATTAACATCCAAATACCGTTCATCCATTCCTCTCACAAAAACGCAAGCACTCTGTTAAAATCGTCTGCCATCCATCCGCAAATAAATCACAAGCAGGTTTGGCTTCGAGAAGAGCGTTGAGAGCAGAGAGAGACCTCGGTATAGGTGAGTTGGTGCGAGCCACAGTACGATGTGTCTGACTTGAGAACAATCTATGCTTGCGCCTCGAACAGTAATTGTCCGGTACAAAGATTCTACATAGCTCAACATGCAAACTCGGCGCATCTATATCACCTCTGAGAACTCTGCACATAACTGTGAGCTGCTGTCGTTTTCGCCTAACCTCGAGGGTGTTGTAGCCTAATGTACCCAGAAGAAATTTTGTGGGATACATATAGGGGTAGTATCCATGCTTACGTTTGTAAAGGTACCTAAGAAAAGCTTTGTGCACCTTTTCGAGAAGGAGTACATAAGTACTTTCATGCGGATTCCACACACACATAGCTGTTTCTAGCTTGCTGCGCACTAAAGCACCGAATAAAAGCTTTATGACTGGTTCAGATGTGAAATCCCCAGAATTCCTCAAAACAAAGCCTAAAATTCTATAGGATTCCTTGGCCAGAGTGGTAATATGATCATGGAAGGTTAATTTACGATCGAATGTGACACCCAGGTCTTTGATAGTTTCTGGTCGAGATATCGAATCACCACCAATTCTATAATCAAACTCTATTGGGCACCACTTTCGACCGAAAGTCATGGCAAAGCATTTGGACGTATTAAATGCCATACGGTTCCTCAAGCTCCACTGGAACACAGCTTGCACATCATTTTGGAGTGCCATGCAATCTGAGTCAGATTTGATTTCTTTGAAGAGTTTCAGGTCATCAGCATACAGGAGACACCGAGAATTACCAAGCACATCTGGAAGATCATTTATCATTAAAAGAAACAGAAGAGGCCCCAGTATCGATCCCTGACTAACCCCAGATCGCGTGTGGTAATGATTGGATTCGAACAGACCAAGCCGGACATATTGTTGACGGTCACGCAAGTAGTCTGCGATAAGTCGGAGAAGTCTCGGTGCAAAGCCAATAGCGCTAAGTTTTTGTAACAATATGTCATTATTGACCCTGTCAAATGCTTTCTGGAAGTCAAAGTAGAGCACGTCAACCTGAGAACCACGATCCAGTTTTTCCGAGATAAAATCAACTAGTGACAACAAGTTAGTGTCTACAGGTCTTTTCGGTCTAAAACCATGCTGCTCGCCACAAATGTATTTGTCCACTTGCGCGTACATGTAGTTGTGAATAATGCTTTCAAATACCTTTGCGGGCGAAGACAACACTGCAATAGGACGGTACTCTTCAACTTTCGATTTATCAGAGCTTTTCGGTACTGGGGTAACTCTCGACAACTTCCATTGGGACGGATATTCTCCCGATTCCAGGGCAAGATTGAAAATATGACAAAGAGGCATACAAAAGTTCTTTTTTGCCAGCTTTAGAACTGCAGGAGGAATACAATCCGGTCCTACGGAACTGCTCTGCTTCAACTTGTTGATTCCACCTATGACATCATCAGGTGTAATATGAAAGATGTTTACATAATTGCTGTCATACGTTCTATCGAAGCCATAAGCTTCATCTGTATCGAGTACAGGTACATCTGGCAAAAATGTGCTTGAAAAAAAGTTGGCGAAAGCATCTGCAGCAGCAACACCTGAAAAAGTTTGCCCCTCAAAAGTCACACTAGGTTCAAATCCACCTTTGGTGCAAAGGCTTGAAACGTGACGCCAAAAACCGCGAGGGTTGGCTTTGATGTTAACTTCAATATACTTAATATAGTCGCAATAGGATGACTCTATTCGGGTTTTAAGATCTGCTCGATGTTCTGACAATCTTCTGTATATTTCTGGTGAGTAAGAACATTTCCATAATCTATGCAACTTCATCTTACACTTGATAAACTTTTCTGTGGATTTGATGAAATTCGATTAATGCATAAGTTTATATGTTAAATGTACTTGTTTCTTACAAGTCAAAACTTACTATAACGCCTAGGTTGCTCTGTCCTTTGGGAAGTGACGTTCCTCGATCAAGTCTGATATGTATTGAAAAGGAATACCAGGAATAAGAGACCATATTGAAGGATATTGAATGAAGCAAGAAGATCAACCAAGACAAGTACTTCATTAGGCAATTGGAAGTACGTAATCTCTGCATTACTGGTACCAACCAGCCTAGCGAAACTTTTTAACAAAAAAGTTATTCACTCAATTGTACGAAACGGGCTATAATCTAGTAAAAAAAACGGAGATAGCCGAAATCCACTACGTTCGAAGCAACTGTTCGCTTTCAAACTTAGCCGGATTATGCATCGTCGCCAATGGCCATACTGTAATTACTAATATTTCATACTTATGCCAAATCACTGCACGTTCCATACTAAACTAAATTTCAATTTTTACTTAGGCAGTCCTGCCACTTATTACGTAGTATTTGCATCCTCTTTGGTACCAACTATGATTGTGTATACGTGAGTATTTAAAAAAAGGTAACGTGAAATGAAACATTATTGCGTCTGGTACACATTCTAACCAACATGTATTGACTTCCATATCATTAAAACAACAATGACTTCCATATCATTAAATTTACTTGTACATTGAGACCATATTCACATGATTTTTAATTTTAAAGGACCGCGAATAATTGTTTTATTCAACTTCTTACTTTTCTGACTGAAATAGTCTTGACTGAGGGATAGAAAGAGAAACAGACAGAGGCACAACATAAAATAAGGATTCTATTTTCTTTGAGAGTCAGTTGATCTCTGAAGCATTCATATTACCTAATAAATAATATATTTTATACAAAGCGATGTTTTATCAGTAAAGTTTGGCTGATCAAATTATTTTTGGTTTTGCTTTGCGACTTTTAACTACTGTTTAATGAGTGTAAGTTTCTTAATTGCGACTACGTTAATGCTGAGAGTTTTTTCTTCATATTATAGAGCAAAGAGAGATAATAATATATAGAGCACTCAGGTACAATCGAGTGCCTTTCAGGATTCTCGAAAAACCCAAAAATTCTGACCGGCACTACAATTGCGCTCGTCACCTTGAGACATCGGATGTTAAGTCTCATTTGCCCAGTAATTTCACTAGCTACGGCGCCCTTCAGACCGAAACAAAGTAATGTTTACACATTACTGCTTCACGGCAGGCACCGTTTGGTACCCATAATCTAGCCAGCATCCTGTGCAAAGGAGCCTCCCACTGGTGTTCTGTTTCCTAAATATTAGAATCATTTTATATGATATGATAATAAATGTCATAATGGATGAATAGTAATCATAATTGTTGCTAGTAGCGGGAGCATTCGTTAAGCCAAACGGAGTATTCTTGAAATAAAGCGTACCTCGACCTGGAACATAAAACGCCGTCTTATCTCTATCTTCGTCAGCAATGGGGATTTGCCAGAAAGCTTTAGACAAATCTAAACTAGAAAGAAACCTAGCATCGCGTAAGTTATCTAATATTTCCGAGATATAAGGCAAGTCATAGGTATCTTTCTTTGTGACCAAATTAATTTTCCTGCTGTCAAGGAAGAAGCGAGATTGTCCGTTCTTTTTGGTGACTAGGAGCACTGGAGATTGCCATGCACTCTCACAAGGCTCAACCACATCTAACCGTAGCATCTCATCTACCTGTGGAGAATCACCGGTATCGATACGGTGAGTAATTAAATGTGTTCGACCTAGTCCACGATGCTCAATAGAAATGTCACGAAATTGTTTGATAACATTATCAGCAATAGACTTTTGAGAATTATCCAAATTTCCATACGAATTTATAAAATTTCCTGAATTAATGCTTGCATTTAAGTCCTTAAGCGGTGCAACTGATAAGTAAAGCGAACCTAAATATTTTGGGCATAAGTGAAAAGCTCGCCAGAAATCAATGCCTATAATGAATGGCACATACAAAAATAAATATAGAATAAAAATATTCCGTTCTGTTACAATCAATTTAACAAAACGCTTTGGTTTGATGAATATGAATGAAATGAAATGCAACAAAAGTAAAATAAAAATAAATTGTAACTGGTGTGAACGCAGCTTTTTAATTATAAAAGTAACTTATACTTATTACTTCTATATTTAAAAAAAAAAGTTTTTTTTTTTATGCTGACCGTACAAAATAAAATATAGCTTCTTAATAAAATGAATGTAACTAATACTAATACTTCTAGAAATAAAATAAAAAAGATAAAAAAAAAATATGACTACAAAAAAAATATGACGACAAAAATAATTTCTTTTTTTAGTTTTATAATAATTATAAAAGTTACGAAAACACAACAACTAGAAATAAAAAATAATAAGTTTTTCTTTGTGCTGACTGTACCAAAAAGCAAAGCTGTAAAAAGCTTTTTAATTATAAAAGTTATTAATACGTACACCTTCAAAAAATAATAATAAAAATAAATATATATATTTTTTTTGCTGACTGTACTCAACAAAACAATTTTACAAATAAATATAAGTACAAAACAAAGAAATGAAACAAAAACACTACGTTCACCTCTGTTACTGCAAACCAAAGAAATAAAATAAAAGCGTTTTACAAAAAAAAATCCACACTCCACGTGCAACTAAACTATGATGTTACCAAAACCAGATAAACCACGATCAGGTCGCCAGTGTACCGTCCAGCGGCTAATACCCCAAAGTGGCGGCAGCGTGCCGGTAAGCGGCTTTACATATATAATATTTTAAAATAGACAATGTGTAACGCATCGTTACACCTGCAAGCAGGTCCGTGTGCTGTACTAGTGTGGTCCTAAACCGGTCGAATCCCACTCGTTCGTGCTCTCGACGTAGTACGGCAGCGTGACTATCCAACAACGAAACGCCCTTAGGGCTATAGCTCACCGGGACACCACGATGGCAGAACTAGTCGCACCACTGTGGTGTCCGTAACTATGTCAGTGAGGAGTAACATACTACCCAGCAGGTTTGATTGAAGTACAAATAATATTTATGTGCAATTATTCAAAGTATTCTGCCAGTCTTTTTACTCAAGCGGCTAGTGGATGTCTGTTTTTTTATAGAAAAATGAGGACTAAACGAGCGTACGGGTCGCCTGGTGTTAAGTGATCACCGTCGCCCACATTGTCACTTAGAGGAATCACAGGAACTTTGCCGGCCTTTAAATAAGGTGAACTTTTTTGAATTTACCCATGTCGTATCGTCCCGGAAACACCACACAACGAAGCTCATTCCATAGCTTTGTAGTAAGTGGAAGGAAGCTCCTTGAAAAGAGCACTGTGGTGGACCGCCACACATTCAGATGGTGGGGATGATATCCTAATTTGTGGCGTGTTGTACGAAGGTGGGATTCGGCGGCATTAATTAGGTGAAACAGTTCTTCGGAACACTCCCCGTGATAAATGCGTTAAAAGACACACACAATGAAGCGACGTCTGTACGCAATGCCAAGGGATATAATACGTATATATAAACTATACATAATATAATAATGACTTACGGAGAGGAGGGCCCAACCAGGGCTGCGATGGCATTGTAGTGCTTCTGGAATGTTTGCTGATGAAGCGGTCTCCATTTGCAGCGTATATATGGAAGTAATAACAGCATCCTACAGATGATTGCCGCAAGAGCTGACGGCTCCTTCCAGAAACACTGGATACAGCTAATATAGGAACATATTTTTTTATTTGCAAATATTACTGACATAGGTAATATATTATATGTAACTTTCTCTAAATCAAAAAGTATTCAAAAAATAAAAATAAAACATGCTAGCTCAAGTTTTCTTTTTAATTTACTCATGCACTAGTGACGCTTTGGAATTAGAAAGAAAGAAGAAGGTATTTGCATACAAACTATAATACATCAACTACAACTATAATAGACCAAAAGCAACTAGTATACAAAATGAAGAATTCAAATAGAAAAAGGTTACGATACAAGAAATATGTTTTTCAAAAAAAAAATCCATACTATAGAAATAGTAATTTTACTGTGGCAGAGTTACTCAGCGATTCTAAAGAATTGTATGATGTGGCCACTAAATAAAAAAAATACGTTTTAATCTCTTATCAATTTCAATATGTAAATAAATCATTAGATATATTTCTGTTTTATTTAAAAATAAACAAGACCTTGTAGATCAATATCCAATCAAAATTTTAAATCTGGAAATGACCTAGATCGATATAACGAATAAAAGTTACAAGTATAGTACAAGATCCCACCACATTCTACAGTTACATGTTGTTTGACAAAACTAACTCTAAAAAAACGCTTAGGGTTTTATCTATTAGCGAAAGGTTGCCTTTAAAATTATGTAAGGAATTGAAAAAAATAATAATAAAATACCTGCTTACACCTGGCAACCTTAACGTTGCCGCTGACGGAGGGCTGGCAACCACTTTTGTTAATTCCTGACATAATTTCCTTTAAAATTAGATTGCCACCATTTTTTTACTGGTAACCATGGTTTATCGTGAATAGTATAATATAAAACTTCAAATTTGTATTAAAATTACAAAAAAAAACATAACAAAAATATTGTATCTGTTTACACCTGGCAACACTAATGTTGCAGCTGACGGAGCTGGCAACCATATTTTTTTCAATTCTTTACATAATTTCCTTTAAAATGACGTACAAATTATAAAAAAAACACATATTATTACAATTTATATCGGAAATTTAATTATTCTCAAATAAATTACAAAATTATAAATTAAATTACAATAAATTGCGGCCAAATTTTTATAGGCAACCTGTCGTTAATTCATTGTATACTCTCTAAACCTTCATTTAAAATTCGTTTTATACAAAGAACGAGTACCTGCAGAATAGAGTGGTGGGCTCTTAGGCTATGAGTTCCTTATTCTTAACTTGAATTTATCATATAACGCTGCCACGTATGTGGATGTTATTAAATAGCCCCAGCTTACACTCTTACTTTTGCCTTCGTTGAGCCAATATTTATACCCTTTATCAAACATGAATCGCGCTTGGAATTTTTAATTTTATTGGAGGTTTGAGGATTTTAATATTCAAGCAAAAATGCTGAAATAACATAACGTACACCAGCCAAAAATTTTTGAATTAAAATTAAATCAACAGTTTTGATTTTATTAAATCATGTAAAGTACTTTTTTACTCTATTCTTTTTGCAAGTTCTCAAACACGTATAAAGGTTTTCATTACTTCATACAATTTATTGGAAAGGTGGTAATCTTTGGAGGAGGCCTTTGTCCAGCAGTAGATGTCTTCCGGCTGATGCTGATGGTGATGATGATGATGATACAGAGTATTTATGATTTTCGTAATACTGGAATATTTTTTAATCTTTTTGAATAAATGTAGAACTAAGTGGTTCGAAAGATTTTTCTAATCATACAAGTTCCGTAAATTAAGTCTAACTTGTACCTTTAAACCAATGAAGCTGATAAAGCCAATATTTAAAGTATAATAAATCAGCATGTGCTTTAAAACCACATGATAAAGTAAAACTTTTTTTTTAAATTTGATTTTGCACGAATAATCGTTATATAGCCAAGCGTGACGGTTGAGTTTTATTTAAGACCCACAAAATAAAATACTTGCCTCGCTTGTAGAAGTTTTCACTTCGAAAACATTACCGTGAAATCATCTCGTAATTATGGAATATTAAAAATGTAATTAGCATTTAAACTTATTACAGACTTATCAAGGCGTCTAAACAATTTGACAGGTCTGGTGCCTCTGGCACAGGATAAGTATGGCAATAGAGAGAGAAAACGTGGCCAGTTTTATGAGCATCTTACCTGCCAAGATCGCAAGTATCTTCATAATATTTACTAGATATTTATTACTAATAAATTTTTATAGTTATATAAATTGTTTAAGTTTTATTTAATAAAATTTTTACCTGAGAGTTGAACAAAGCATACAAGATTTTATCAACGATACGTCACTCCAACGGTTGCCTCAGTTTTTTTAAATTAAAATTTTGTCTTAAAATTTTATTTGTGTAATGACACACTTTAAAAATATAACAAATTATTTAGCTAATCTAAAGAGCATCATCTCAAGTCTATTCCCTAATATGCAAATATTGGTGTTGAGCAGGTTATCAACAGTAAAGTAGATTCTGTAGATGAAGCCATAACCTGTGAGTTGAACAAAGCTTACAAGATTTTTCAACGATACGTCACACGAACGGTTGACTCAGTTGGTAAAAGCGCTCGCACGGAATGCGAGACGTCGCGGGTTCGAGTCCCGCATCGTTCATAAAATTTTGTCTTTGAATTTTATTTGTGTTTATTAATTTTATTAAAAATAGTATTATTTATAAAGTCAAGTATAAATAAATAAATATTACGTTCATTTTATGATAAGCCGGTGAATTCTCGCTATTCGTGGCCATAAGCAAGAATAGTAAGCCTTTTGTTAAAGAAACCCCTCGTCATGTAACGTTTTAACATCACACACATATATACTTACATATATTTTGATATTATATTATCTCACACGCCACATTGTATCAATCAGACAATGATGTAACATTTTATGAAAGATAAAATTTCTCCAATACACTTATTTTTTCATAAATAACACTTAATAAAATTTAAGCAAATGTAAAAAAATATTTTTTTACGTCATGTTTCTTTTCTTTATTTATTAAAAAGGTTTAGTGAATTTTTTTCAACCAAACAATATCTGTAATAATCATTATCCAAATAAATCTAATTCATTACACATTACCTGAGATATACTAAGTTATAAAACTTATAACTTAGTATATAACAATATCAAAATCAGGCTATTTATTTAGTTCAAAGAAATTCCACTTTTGAATGTCTAAAGTCATTCATTTTACAATTTACCGCCACTTCACAAAATGTTGAACTTTATTGAGAAGAAATGGCACGAAACTCATTGCAACTCTTTTAAATCAACATTTACAGGGTCATTCATCATTGTACATATTTATTTTTAATAGAACCGCTTAAAAGTGAGGCAAAAAAATCAACACTGCGTCTTCGTGGTCACCATTCGAGGTTTTTACTACCCCAACGGCCATTTGTCGTCAAACCATGTTCCCTACGGATCGTGAAGTGGTAGTGCACTTCAGTTTCGCAATAATTTAGGCTATGTCAGTCACTTTGGTTCTCCTACGGATCTCCTCATTTTTGATTCGATCTCACACGGAAACTCCGAGAAAGTCCTCCTCGTTGCTCTCTGAGCGACCAGAGAGAAAGGGAATTTAAAGATAAAATTAAATTAAACAAAATATAAAAATATGTCCATTTGATATATAGATCAGCATAGTTAGATGTCTCCCAAAATTAAGTTAGAAATGATATTATATTATCTTGATCTTGATATGCCAAAGAGTGGATGTGAGTGAGGAAGATATTCAGGGACGAAGGGTACTGACCTGGTAAATGCTGGTACTCCTTTGCAGCCCCCGGGGGAATCAAATTGGCCTTTATATTACTAATACTACTACTACTAATCCTTTCTTCTACGTTAGTACTCCTAGGTCACTTATCACTGATGAGATTAGTTTGGTGGCGCGCCCGCCATTATATTAAGAGAATACGCTTGTCGCGGAGCGCTGCGCTAGCATGTCAGTGCGTGATCCACCAAGAAATCCAACGAGAAAGTGTGTGCGAGGTAGGGGGAGTGAAAGGAGGGATAAGGAAGCAGGGAGTGGAAATGAGAACTTGACAACTGACATTGACGCTGACAGTTACCAGTTCCTTCCAACATGAGCAAAACATTCTCCCCCGCTTGAAGAATGCCCTTCAAAACAAAAATATGAAATGCGTAAAAAAAATGATTAAAATTAAGCTAATAAACTAAACAAAATTATGAACGCGATGCTAACAACCATTCGAGGTGGTTTGGTATAGGACAAATTCGCACAACAGGACGAAGATACGCTCCACTAACGGACCTGAACCGTTCTTATAACACCGACCTTTCCTGGAAAAGTTTCTTCTACAATGCCTAGCGGCCAATGCAATGGTGGTCCGTGTTTAAGATAACTACAGTTCCAACGCCCATCGGATTACTTGAAGTGTTCCATTTTTGCCCCATTTGTAAGGTGTGCAAATATTCGTTTCTCCAATGACGCTAGAATAAAGTAACGAGCTTATTAATTTAGTCATAACGCGAGATTAGATTGACTTTGACATCAATCAAGTTAAATGCCGTAAAATCCTTAAGTGGTGTTAAATTTAAAAAAATTACAGGTGTAAGAGCTAATGGTTCTGAAGGATCACTAGAGAGTGACGAGTGTGTGAGAGTGAGTTAGACGTGTGCTCATTACAGCCTCAATGTGAGTGAGTACGGTTGTCAATTCTTGAAATGATAATTATTGATCTCCAATGACTCTAAAGAGATGCGTCTTCAAATTCATGATGTAAGCTTCCCAAATCCCACCGAAATAAGGAGCTGCGAGTGGATTCAGTATCCACTGAATGCGATTACTGGCCAACATGTTACCGAATTCGTCGTTAAATTTAGAAGTAGTAAGAAAATGATGCTTTCGCTAGGCGCCTAAAAAGTTCACCCCGTTATCTGAATAGACAATAGAGACCGGACTTCAACGAGATAAAAATCTATTTAAAGCCGACAGAAAACTATCCGTAGTAAGCTCCGTGACAAGTTCTATATGCACCGCGCGCGTAGTAAGGCAAAGGAAGAGACAAACGTAGACCTTAACCGCACAAGAGCCACCGTTTTAGCCACCTTAAAGGCGGGCAACGCTTCTGTGATTTTAATATTTATATCGACATCAAATTAATAAAATAAATATCGTGAGTTCCTACCCGTCATAATTATAACTATATAATACCCATAACGTCGACTTGTGGTGCCAAGGGCGATCTGTAAGGGGGACATTTATCATAAATAAAACTTCCTTCAGCTCTGCACTTGATTAATGATAATTTTTGTATTTTTTGTGACATTTTACTGATAATGTTTTATTTAGACCCTCAAAATTTGATAAATGCTGTATCATATAGATCTCTGTGTCTGAAGTGAATAAATTATTATCGTTATTATATTTTCGAATTAATAAAAAAAATACCATTTCAACTTCACTAAATATTCACGATTACAATAGAATGATAAAATATAATAGGTAACATAGAGCAGTATTGTGTCTTAG
Organism: Leptidea reali; assembly: GCA_949711725.1. Classification (NCBI taxonomy): domain Eukaryota; kingdom Metazoa; phylum Arthropoda; class Insecta; order Lepidoptera; family Pieridae; genus Leptidea; species Leptidea reali. The sequence goes on along the minus strand of CATIXN010000022.1, from coordinate 12,391,513 downwards.
ATGTGTTATTTTTACATAATAAATGGCGTGCTGGCGTATGTACGTTTGCTTTCAAATGATCAGAAGTTTAAGCACAAAAAATACACACTCATTTTATGTGGTCATATATTTCATTCCGTTTTACGCCTAATGTTGAGATGTGATTTAATAATAAAAATGAATGTCTTACTTATACATTTAATTTTAATTACTTTGGTAATACTTAATTTACAAATTGACTAGATAGACTAGAGGTGACATATTCAGGTCGCTAATACTCGACGCTCGAATTAAAAAAGAGTGAAATGTGAAGAAATTTATTCTATTTTTCTTTCAAGTCATTCTCTTGTCACTTTATCTCTCATCATCATCATCAGCCGGAAGACGTCCACTGCTGGACAAACGCTTCCCCCAAAGATCTCCACGACGACCGGTCCTGCGCTGCCCTCATCCAACGCATTCCGGTGATCTTGACCAGAATATCGGTCCATCCTTTGGGGGGCCTACCGACACTGCGTCTTCCGGTACGTGTTCACAATTCCAGGACTTTTCTGCCCCACCAGCCATCTGTCCGTCAAATTGTGCCCTGCCCACTGCCACTTCAGTTTTGCAATCATTCAGCTCAAATAGCAATGTGACTTTGGTTCTCCTGCGGATCTTCTTATTTCTGATTCGATGTCGCAGGGAAACTCCGAGCATAGCCCTCTCCATTGCCCTCTGAGTGATAATGAGCTTTCTCATAAGGCCCATTGTCCATAACGACCACGTCTGCGTACCGTAAGTCATCTCTGGCAACACACACTGGTTCGACTTCAGACACTGCGATATTTGAGACGTCTTGTTCTGTGCTTATTTTCCTTTGAATTACGCAAGAACCGCTACACCGAACCTGATGAAAATTTGTAGAAAGATTAATACTGGGATTTATAAAAGTAGTCATGGAAAAGAGAGATCAATTTGAGAGATCAAAAGGAATTTTATTAAAACATCAGGCTCCTCAATTTGGGATTAGAACTGTATATAGAAATTGTACTTATAGAATGAGCGTTAGCTTCATCATCAAGTAAGTAATCTCGGAATTGATTTCCTTTGGGTTAATAAAGCATCTTATTTTCTTCGCGCTTCAATGGTTAGGCTTTCCAATGTTACAGCTATACCGCACAATTAAGGCCATATTTGGTTATACAGATGATCAGTTAAATAACTCCTAGATTGCACAATGCCACTCACTGATTGTGTCCGCATATCCAGGACTGATCGTCAAAATCCGACCCGTCAATTCACTGAATGAAAGAAGATTAAACACTGCCTAAAATATTGAAGGGCCAATGATACACAATAAGCGTTTCGATAGTGTTTTGGATCCATTCGTGTCCTTCGATAGTTGACTTATACCACTCAAATACAATATTTTGAAATTTAAAATCACAGGGAGTTTCTTAATCATCATTACTTAGAGCGCTATTTTGTCGATGTAATTCATATACTGAAGCTTAAAGTTTTTAATATCCTTTATATATAGTTATTAGCTGACCCAGCAAACGTTGTATTGCCGATATTAAAATGGCGATACAAAAGTAACTGTTAATCGTAGATGGGTATGTATGTATTTTTAATACTGACTCATAATCAAACAAATTTAAAAAAAAATGTCAAAAAAATTAAAAAAAAAATTTGGGACCACCCTTAACATTTAGAGGGATGAAAAATAGATATTGTCCGATTCTCAGACCTACCCAATATGCACTCAAAATTTCATGAGAATCGGTCAAGCCGTTTCGAAGGAGTTCAATGTTTAACACGAGAATTTTATATATTATAGAGAAGATAAACTTAGTACGATAAATACTTTAAAAGGCATTAGTTTTCTCAAAATTTATTCCTGCAGAATTATTTTTGATGTCATTTCTAATATACTAGATACTACTACCGAAGCAGGAACAAATGGCGCTCTGAGAGAGAAGAAGTGGCGAAAGAAACTCTCCCAGCATTCTTTTTGTTTGCGCTCTTTTTCATAAAATATTCAATATAGTACTGTCATTGCTATTGCTATAAAAATAATCGCAATCTAGTTCTAGGCTGTCGCTTAGATATTCAGCTGTGGAGTAGTAGGATTTACGACAAAGCAATTTTTTAATAAAACTTTTCAATTTATTCAAAGACATTACCAGAATAGTGGCTAGGATTTTTTTTTTATTTATTTATCATATTACATATACCGATATAAAACTAGGTCAAATTAGCATCTAAAAAAAACCACAAAGGTTAACAACTAATGCTAATAACACTTAATAATACGTCACAACTCAACAACAACTTATGCTATAATAATAAATATTATAAAAGAATATACATTTACCCTTAAAGTTATGTATCTTATGAAGCCTACTAGAACTAGTTACAAGCAATCCCTTATTTCTAGCATTATAATGATGAAAATCACTATTAAAAGCAGAAAGGCGACGATTTTTGTGAACTTATATTAAATTTTCATAAATGTACTGACAATGAACAGTCAAAATATTTCTTTATAGTACGGAATCGTTAATGTTAGGAACCTGTAATGTTACCCTGGAGAGGTTACGTTACAAGCTTTCTACTAAGGAATGAACGACACGACAACGTCTCTCAGGAGACTTGAAACCTTCGACGTTCCATTACAGTTGCTACTTAAATATAGTCGTGAAATGCTTCCTGATAAAAAGTGTAATAAAGTGAGGATCTCAATAATATTTAAAATGTTTATCATTAATATTTATAATATTAAATTATAACTATTGGTTTGTGAATCAGAGGAGTTCCTGATTTATGAATGTACAAAAGTTTAATTAATGTATCGATTTTAAGAGCTGGTTTAGATATAAGTTACTACATAGTAATGTATAATTAAAAATGGATGGTCAAATAGGAAAATAAAAAAATTGACAATCATAAGTGTCATTTCCTTAAACTAGATGAATAAAGTCACTTACAAATCAAAATCTCTTTTGATATTAAATAAAATTAATGCTGGAACGACATTAAGGCAGTAAAAGAAAGACTTTTAAAGAAAAATAAAATTTGACAAGTAAGCTCAGGTGAAGTACTTAAACAAGAAGTAGTACACGCTAAAACCTGAATGGGTTTATGTTTGTACTTAAATTTAAGTAAAATTGTTAAATATTTTTTTGTGTGTAAAATAAATAAAAAAAAAAAGAACAAGGAAAAAAATTGGTAGCGCGGCAATAATTACTGAGATATTATCAAAGCGTTCGACACGATAATATCAACTAAGCAACTTACAATCATAGATGTACTCTGTGACCAGTTAGAACTATCATTACTTGTACTCTAGTCTTGATTTTCAACCGAACATGACATAAAAATTACACAAGTTACGTAACAATAAAAATGATAACTCTTTAAGCCAATTGTACAAAATTTTCTCCGAAACATAGACCTGAATGGACCCATTCACAAACTGATGCTCGCGTGTATACAGATAAGTCCTTAACGTCCGGGGCGGGTGATGAATTGTTGCAAATTTGTTTACTCTGCTCTGTATTTAGGGTAATTATGCTATAATTTTGTGTAGTGTTATTTATCTGTGAGCTCGTAGTGTAGGGAAAAACATCTTTTAAATATTTATCGTTACTGATATGTAATAGGTTGAAAGATATACTATTGGTAACAACATAATAAAATTATTATGTTTATAATTTAACAGTTATACTAATCAGCTAATACCAAATTGTATAACACTTTCTCAATAATTAGTATTAAATTTTGAGTATAGACGAATGTGAAGGATTAGTGATAAAGACATATCGTCAATGGAGTCAGGAAAGTTGCAGATGCTTTCGTGACTGAATTAACGGGTTGATCGAGTACATGCCGAAGGGTTCCTGTATGTAGAATTAAAATGGATGATGAATGATGATGATGCCATTAGTTAGTAGTTTGACAGTAATTATTTTTCTCGAGGTTCATTCTTCAAGTCGAAGTTTCATCTACTATTTAGCCATATTATTTCCAAGCTCAGGATTTATTTTGCAAGCTGTTTCTGCTGCCGTTAGCTCCATGTTAGCGCCATTTGTTTCCGAAGCGGTAGTAGTATGTAGTATATTGGAAATAATATCAAAAAGAATTCTAAAGGAATCAATTTTGAGAAAAAAAAATGCCTTACTGTAGCGTATTCCGTTACTACATTTATTACTATGTAATAGCGGAAGTACGTATTAAAACTATTTAGATAGCTTGGAATGAAAATCGATCAATAAGAGCCACACTGACAACAGATCAGCTCAACTGAATGTTTCGTAAAATGATTGTTGGACGTTTCGTGATCCCTCCCTCGTGTATTGGCTCGCCCAAACCTTTTATCAAATTGATGCTACATTTCGACAACGTAATTGGAGTTCTCTTCTATTTGTCATTTATCAGACTCTACGGTTGAGTGATTTGTTGGGAAGAAAATAGTAAAATACCTTCTTTTGTCATAGTGAGGCATTGTTCTATTTAAAGAATCATAATAACTTAAAAGCATCGTTGGTTATTTTGATAGGATAGGCAATAAAATAGTGTTCCGTGTAAAAAATATTTCTCAATGTATTTCTAAAATGTATATTTGCTGAGCTACAATTAGTATTTTTAATTTAACTTTAACTTTATTTGATGTTGGACGATAAACAAGCAAACAGGTCGTGGTTAATTAAGAATTTCACATTTAAAAAAACACATTTAATTGTTATTATATGTTTTAGTAACCATTGAGTACTAATGTAATTTTTATACTGATTAAATAGTTATATATAGTATTTATTTGTCTTTAAAACATTAAGAAAAAAAATACATACTTACCTCTCTACCTTTTTAGATGAATTAACAAAAAAAAATATATAATCAATGCAGTTTTGTATTGATAAAAAAATTATTGTTTTACTGAACGCAATACAAATTTATTAAAAAAAAATATTCAAATTTTCTGAAAGTAAATTAATACTCTGTTGAGATCACTAAAAAAAACTAATCACAGGCATCACAATTATTATGGCACATAACTTAAAATTTGTGTTTTTATTTCTTTCTTTCCAAACAATATAGTTTGTAATAATATTATATTTAACTTAAGAACTAATTATAAAAGTAAATTCTATAGAGTTTAGATTTTTCTCTCTCTTTATGCTACGGTAAATATTTTGAAACTATTTTTATTCAATTTACTCAAGTTAGTTTTGCGAAACCTTATAGAAGCAAAATATTATGTTTAGATCTCATAAAACGTGTTACTAAAATAAGGCTAAAACACTTACTATTGTTAGTTATATTAAAATTACTATGTTAAAGCTAGTTTTCAACACATTAAATTAATTAATACCTAGCTGCATGAGTTAGTAATTTGCGGTTCTATCCGTGCTATTTTCAATTTCGCAGAACGATAATTAAATGGATATTAACACTATTTAATGTTCCTATCACACCTGTTACTCAATTGTTTTCGGCTGCACAATAATTTAATTTCATTACCGAAATTACATTAACAATTATTGTGAGGGTGAGGGTATTTAATGTTTATCTCTGTTTTTGGTAATATTTCGACATTGGTACATATAATAGAAACGAAAGTATTGTTACTCTTAAGAGCAATGACGTTTTATTGCTTAAGAGTGATAAATTGCTATAAAAGCAATAATAATTTTAAAGATCACCACCATATTTATGACAAGTTAAATACTTTGTAATAAATTTAGGAATAAATTTAATATTTTAAATAATTATGATTTATGCCTCGATCGATAAATTTGTTAAAAATTGTCTAGATAAAAATATGAAAAAATAATAACTGCCTTGCATTGCTTATGAAATAATTATAATGCACCTAAGTTGCATGAAACAAGGTCTTTTGGTTATGGTAACAAATAACTTGGGACTTCATTGCAAGAAGAAGGGAGAGACGCAAGTGTAAAGGAAGATTTCAGGCAGCAATACCGGCAAATCCGCAAAAATATATATTGTGCAGTACACGCCAGGATTGAAGAGTGTGCAGGCAGCTACTACTACTAGCAAGAGCTGATCTCATAATCGCGGAAATGCTTAAAGCAGACATGGTATTAGCCGAAAATGCGCAGACGCCCCTCCTCCAACGCATATGGGGAGACGAAGACTTACCAGATGATTGGGATGAAAGTCTTCTTATCACAGTTCCAAAAAAGATGTACCTCATCCTATGCAACAACTGGAGAGCATCACTTTACTATAAATACCGTTCAAGATGCTATGTTATCATAGATAGGCTTTCGACTCACGGAAATATCACATCACGGATCGTCAAAGCACGAGAAACCTTTGCACGGCTTCGATCCGTATGGAAATCAAGAAAACTGTCCCAATCTCTTTCTGGGTGTTGTTACCTGGTGAAATATTTATCATTCACTGTAGTGTAACTGAGAATTATATTTTAAAAGTTTTGACTTTGGTTTTTGTTACAGCTGTAAATTGGACATCTTCTAAACAGTAAATAATGCAAAAAGTAACCACACCGCCATTAATAAATCAAACGGCATTGATGCTCTTAGTTTTGAGATTTTATGGCTAAGGATAGGATATAAATATGTATTCGAAAATCTGTCGTTTAAGAAACAGTCACCTCAGTAAATTTCGTTTTAATACATATAATTTTTAACATCAAAAAACGGATCAAATTCGGTGGTACGGTCTTTAAAAATATTGTACATTTCAAAGATAAAATAGTACTGAGAGAATGGGGGAGAAACTCATGCATTTCAGTATGTTCCATCTTTCGTATTAGTTAGAAAGAAGAATAACTAAAGCCCGACTATAGACAATTGTGAAATGTAAACTGCTTACAAATTCGTTGGAAACTTTCGAGAAAATTCCACTTCATTCGAAATTCACTCTAGTAGTATAACAACTTTAATTGAATGCAGAAATTATTGCTTTTTATGTCGTGTATAAGAAACAATTTTGTATGCATTTCATTAAAGTTTTATAAAATACGAAAATAAGATGTTACACAAATTAAATTTATATACAAAATTTATGTACGATGCGGCACTCGAACCCGAGATGCTACTCGGTTTGCTCAATATAAATAAAATATATACATTACATAATGAAACCTTTCGATTTTAACAATATTTCAAGGGGCACACTAAAAGTTTTGCACTTCTAGCTAACTGGAACTATTTTAATATATTGTTTGAAACGCTGTAAACTTCTTAGTAAAAAAAACAATTGGCGTGAAATCATTTGTCAATTGTTTTTTATCACACATCAGTTCACGTACATTCGACAGACAACTAATTGGTTATAATCGAAATTGGATTCAAATTAAAATATTTTTATTTAAAATAGGTTCAAAATCACTTATTGGACGTCAAAAACTACCACCCATTCAAAAGAGACTGCCTGAGAAGAATGGGCGCAAGAAACTCAGCGGGCTTTCGAGGAAAAAGATTTCGGAAGTGCTCGGAAGGTTTTCCAATTATTAACTTTTTATCGTATTCATCTTTCAATAAATCTGCCACATACGAATAACGTTATTGAACATTTTTACGGGTTAATGAGTTAAACGAGTTCAGGCTATATGACATTCTCACACCAAAAAACTCAACCAATAGATTATGACGAAATTGATTAAATCACATTGCATGAAACGGACAGGAAAATACTTGTATTTTATTATGTTGCTCACTTGGATTGATGATTGGTCTACGCTGAGCTCCAACTAGACACCGCACTACCTAAGAACAATAGCTTTTTTTATCACGGGAACTATTAGATGCTTGTATGCTTGGCATCTTGACACACAATGGCAGCTTTAAAATATTGTAACACACGTACCGTGTTATTTTACATTGAAATTAATAGAAAAATCAAAATACTTACTGATGACATGTGATCCCAGTCTCTTTCTTATTTCTTGTAGTATTCTTTTTACAAAGTTTTATTACGCAATCCGTCTTTTTAGATTCAATTATTAGCAAAGGTTAACAGAACATGTGGTACGTCAAATGAGAATAATTTATTCGCTAATATGACAAAAACTAAATATATACAATTTTCTAATTATAAAACAATACATAAATCTCTAAATATAACACACAGTGACCTAACGATTAAAGAAACAAACACAATAAAATTTTTAGGCATTATATTAGATTGCAATTGTAACTGGAAAGCTCAATGTGATACAGTGGCAGGCAAAATAAATAAGTTCGTTTTCGCTATAAGAAGGCTCAGACAAACTGTATCCTTTAATGCTGCACTTACTGCATACCACGGTTATATTGCGTCAGTTTTACGGTACGGGTTAATACTATGGGGAAACTCCACTAATATTTCAAATGTTTTTCTGGCACAAAAAAAATGTATAAGAGCTTTATGCAATGTCAGTCCTCTAGAATCGTGTAGACCATTATTCAAAAAGCACCGTCTGTTAACGCTTACTGGTCTATATGTATTAGAAATTTGTATGTTCATTAAAAAACATGGTGAACTTTTTAAACCAGCAAAGGACTATTGCATATTAGGATTAAGAGATCCAACTCGCCTTCTGATGCCATACTGTAGAACAGCGCTTCATCAAAATAACGCAAATGTTATGTGTATTAGGGTATTTAACCACCTTCCAAAGAATATTAGAGAGATGCCTAAAACATTAATGCATAAAAAATTAAAATTATGGCTAATAGATAAATGCTTTTATAGTTTAAAAGAATTCTTTAGCCAAAAATAATAGTATTCAAATGTAATTTTTGAGAGGTACCTACAAACTAATGTTTATTTTATATTATCTCATTGAATTAAAGCTATGTAATGTGTATTAAGAACGTATAAGTATAAATTAAATATGATATTCCAATATTGACAATCAAATATTTGTATGCCGATATATTGGCGAATTGTGCTGTACACCAATTAATTGTTAACAACTATGTTACCACGATTCATACAAATAAATCATTTCATTTCATTTCATTTCAACGTCACACATTGTTCGAGACTGGCTCGAGTATGCCCACTTGGGCGTAATATAAACTACCACACATTGCGACCACGGCTGAGGTATCTAGTTGGAGCGCAGCGGAGACGAATCCTTAATCTAAGGGACAGGGGATAAGCCGTGAAATGATGTTGAAAATTTGAGCTTAAAGTCAGATTCTACTACTACATCTGCAGTGAAGGTCGTCTGTGCAAGCATATCTATTGCCGTTCGTTGTCAAATTGCTCATCAAACTATAACAAACACGTCGTGATTATCAAGTGAATTAATAATACAATTTCATACGAATAAGTATAAGCAGAGTGGCGCAGTGGAAGCGTGCTGGGCCCATAACCCAGAGGTCCGTGGATCGAAACCACGCTCTGCTAATGTATAATTTTAGTTTTTGGAAAGGACTTTATTTCGTAATATTTTTTTCTTTTTCTATTTAAATAAACTACGTCTTTTCAAATATAAATTGTGAAAATATTATCTTTTCGGCATCCGTGAAATCACTATCACTACATATTATAAAACAATGTACTCTGCCGCGTCTATCTGTCTGTCTGTTCGCTATAAACTCAAAAACTACTGCACCGATTTCCATGCTGTTTTCACCAATGGATAGTATGGTACTCAAGGAAGGTTTGAGTAAATAATTTGTTAAGTTTTTGTATACACATTTTTATACATAAATGATATTTATTTGAGGTTTCGGAAAAATTAAGCCGTCTGGGAGGTCAGAAAAGTCCGATGTCTATCTCTTAAGGATAACAAATTAGATCCATTAATAATTCAAAATATTGGCAATACCAATGCAGAAATTTAAAAGCTTTTTACTTAATTACGATATTAATCCTTATCATTTAGTACCATATAATATTAATATTATAAAATCATTCGGAAATACGTTTTTGTTTCATTTTTAACTCACTAACTCACACACACTATAACACGTTTCCGATGGCTTTAGACTACATTTTTCCCGAATACTTAGATTTTTTTCCAATGACTGAAGCGTCTGTCGGGTCAGCTAGTATAATATAATGTTATAAAACTGTTTCTGGTCTTCATTCGTGGTCTCGTTTATCAACCCCGCTTCACCAAATCAAACATTCTGTATACCATTAATGTTTGTGTTATTACTTAATACTATAACATTTTAAGAGTTCTTCCAACTTACTAAATTCTAAGATACAACCAGACAAATAAATTTTAATAAAGCCGACAAACTCCTCCTTTTTGTATGTTCTCGATGATTAAAAAATCAATTTTCATGAATTCATTTCACAAAATGTAATAAATAAAATAAATCCGATAAGCAATTACCGTTAAGATGATAAGAGCCTTAGCACATTACTCTAATGTTTCGTTCGTCTATTAGCACTAATATTTCAACGTACTCATAACTGAATATCTACTGATTGGATAATAAAATATATAAATACAGATAAAATAAAGAAATGATGGACAGTAACTAAGTTGTATTGTTATTGTACATTGCTTCATTGTTCGCCTTAATACAATCATATTTTCTTTTAATAATAATATTATGTTCACTGAACAGATTGTACATTGTGGAATTTTCTATATTTTGTTAAAACGCTACGCTTTTTCAATGCTCGGTGGACGAAGACCTTAATGAGGCTAATAAAATTTGAAAAATCTTTCACTGTTTTATATTTTAAGGTCTTTAAAAATGTTTTTATTTCATTTTAAGTTTATTATTTTTGAAGTAAACTGTGAAAAGCTACTTTAAGAAAATAGTTCAATTTTCTCAACGTTGTAGTAAAATCTTGCCCGTACTCCGATTTGAGGTGACCTTGTCATGTTGTGCCGTTGCAATTAGTATGCCCTCACTGTCACCTACTTGAAATGTTTAGCATAAATAGGTATTTAATAAATCTACAAATAAGTTGATACTTTTTGTTTTCAGTCTGTGATTGCCATTTGCCCAGTGATAGTACTGTGACACTCGTGTACGGCATTGAAAGTTTGACGCTTGAGTATGTTTGTTGCCTCACTTTACATAGATTGTAATTAATGAACTATGAAATGAACAGGTTCATTGTTTTGCAAACTATTGTATTATATAATTTTCAAATTATTTAATTGATTAAATGTTGATTTAATAGTGGTGGTGAGTTTCTTGCCATTTCTTCTCCTTTAAAAACAAACTTTTCCGAAAAAGTGGTGGAAAATGTTAAAAAGCGTAACTTTTGTCATTTCTTTGTCGTAAATGAATAATGTGATATTGATGAGATTTGTTTGAAAGGGTGTATCTCCTATTATATTTTAATTCATCATTACAACATTATACATCATGTTCGAGGATAAAAAAGTAAAACTATAGTAAATAAAGCAACGGCAACAGTCTCGTAACTCCCACGAGCAAACCTTGAGGTGTCTGAGGGTGGAGTGGGGGAGTGGGGGAGTGGGAGATTTTCCGCTGATAATGACTATCTGGATCGTTAGCCTACTTCACACTTTTAAGAACCAAAGGCTCTGCTGGAATTTTAAGCTGACATTTATTTTTAATTTAACTTAATTGTTATTAAAGCAAACCTGATTTATAAAAATTGATGACTTACAGAGAGAATATGTAATTATATTGTAGGAAATAAGATCAAAAGTGCTCTTTTACAACAAATTTTAAAAACACTTTCCAAAAAATTCATAATCATTTGAAATTTTTAAATTATTAAAGTTAAAAACTGAATAGGAAATAAAATCAATAAAAAATAAATTAATTTGCGCTAAGCTTCTAAGAATAGTGATGCAACGAGAAATTAATAGTGGAAAAAAACTTGGACGGAGAAGCACCCTAACTCGTCAACAGTAAAAGCGGAGGTGTCCCGAAGCCTTTTGGAAGTGGAAACCTCTTCGAAGTGAACACTATTCTTGGGATGGGTATAAAATGTTAAACTCACGCCAGGACACATAACCTGATCGAAAATTCGTAAGACAGTCGTTGAAATTATGGATGAAAGTTGATTTTTCTGAGAGATAAACTTTTTAATGTAAAATAATCGTAATAGTTCTGAAGTGTTAATTTTTTTTTTTGTTATATATTATATTGTCATTTTTGTGTACGATAGATATTATATATATAATATATCTTATGAATGACTACTAAATAGATGTATATTTTTGTAGTTCTTTATTTGTTACCTCTCAGAAGGTGTAAGTATTCACCTCTGGAATAAAGTCTGCCCCAGTCACGATTGGCTTGAATCCCTCAATTTACTCAGGACTCAACTTGAACTTGCTATACCGTAGTTACTACGGCGTAGTATATGTACTACGGTACTAGTTTGACTACGGTCCTACATGAGGCCGATGACATACTTTACAACTTTGGTATAAAATCTTCATTTATTACCAAACGTACTATAACTAAGCTTATATATAGCATGTGTGTTTTCTTTCTTCGTGTCTCAATTGTTGAATATTTATTTTTATTTTTATTGATACAATGGGTATAGTAATTCGAAAAATTAAACTATTTAGTTTCATTGTCATTTCTATTCTTCCATGTTCAGATTCATTCAAAATTGAAAGCAATTTTGAAAAATTGACCAGTAAAAACTCAGCCTAACTTATACTATAGTATGTATTTGGAATTATTTTAATCTTAAAACAAGGAGGATCTGTATTTTAATATAACGACAGATATATATGGACTAATGTCCTCGAGCTCGAGCTACTAAGCTCGTAACGTGTGTTGGTTTGTAAGATAACATCCACGTAATGGGGCATTAATGGCCTTTGATAGACCGTTAACTCGTTTGTAAAACAATTTTCTTTCACCACTTATAATAACAATAACACCAACATGATAAAATATAGTGTTGTGAATTCCTTTATATAATATTATTAAATGGTGATAAATTTGTTTGAAACATTGATAGATTCAAATTCAAATATTTATGAGTGATTATCAAATCACTATAAGCTTTTAGGTACCAGTGCGAGGCTCCTTTGCACAGGATGCCGGATAGATTATTGGTACCACATCGGCACCTATTCTGCCGTGAAGCAGTAATGTAACATGTGATGTCTGGAAGTGCAATTGATGTGCCGCTCTGAAATTTTGGGCTTTTCAAGAATCCAGAGTGGCACCGCATTGTAACGGGCAGGGCGTATCAATTACCATCAGCTGAATGTCTCGTCCCTTGTTGCCATAGATGGAAAACATAACTCTTATATCGACATTAATGCTCGGAGGATTACTGCTGCCTCACTGTAACACACACACACACACATAATATATATATCTTATATATAAAATTCTCGTGTCACAATGACATCTGTATATATATATATATATATACTAGCTGACCCAGATGTTGGCCCAGCAAACGTTGTATTGCCGATATTAAAATCGCGATACAAAAGTAACTGTTGATCGTAGATGGGTGAAAATTTGAAGTTGTATGTATTTTTTAATGCTGACTCATAATCAAACAATATCAAAATTTAAAAGAAAATGTCAAAAAAAAAAATCGTGTAACCAGCCTTAACATTTAGGGGGATGAAAAATAGATGTTGTCCGATTCTCAGACCCCAATATGCACTCAAAATTTCATGAGAATCGGTCAAGCCATTTCGGAGGAGTTCAATGTTTAACACCATGACACGAGAATTTTATATATTAGAGATATATATATATATAGTACTAGGATGCCGCAATCGCTCGTCCTACCGCTTCGCTGCGGTGTATATTTGAGCGAAGCGAGATAAACTAAGGTCTGTGTACACAAACAAAACAAAATCAATCAAACAAGATTTGATAAATCAGCTCAATCTTTAATAATAAATAAATTGAATCAAGTCGAAATTCAAAAATTCTGTCTCGACAATAACCTTAAAAATTTTTGAAAGCTTTCTATGAGTTCAAAAATTATAAGTAAAATCAGTGCAGAAATTGCCGAGTAACAATTTAACACTGACATCGATTGGAGTCACCCGGTGGGAGCTTCGCTTCGCTCAACAATTCTTAATAAATCTGTTTTGAAAAAAATCGAGGTATTCTAATATCTTTAGTTATTATTTTACAGAGCTTAAAACTACACAAAAATGTACGTCCATAATAGGTGTTTTCTCATATTGTTCAGCCAAAAATGACAATACATTAATTGTGTTGTTAATATAATTTCACTTCAAGTACCAAAAGCTGTGCATTGTATTACTAAATATGATTTGCCAAGTCGTTTCTTGCCAACAAAACTTTCCGCTGTAAGAGACCATCAGCGTTCGTGACCTCAACACCCGCTGTAATATTTTCAATGAAATTTCTTTAAGAGCACAATTATTATGAGTAAAATATATATTTTTTCTTTTAAATTTTAAGTGCCAAAGCTAGCAGAAACATTTTATTTGAATGGTGGCCATTTTATCATTTGTTCATCTTTCAAGAACATTTTTTGTTCTAACTAGGAATTCAAACCCATGACGGTTTGTATCCCGGTAGAAGCAATAATTTATATGATGAATATGGATGTTTGCTTCCGAGTCATGGATGTTTATATGTATTTGTGTATGTTTAAAAGTTGATTAGTATATTGTATTAAATATATCCTTCTTATACCCAAAGTACAGGCTATGCCTAGTTTGGGGCAAGATAATTTGTGTAAAAGTGTGTCAATATAAAAAAAAATAAAACAATTTTTATAATTACTATGCTGGCAGATAAATCTGCACATTTATTTTGTATACACTATTTGACTGCTATCCGTCGGCGCTACTTCAATACCACAAATTTTAATAATGTTTTTACAATCTTTGTAATGTAAATAAATTTACAGCTTCATTTAATATTTTACACGTTTAACTTCTATAAAATGAAAAATTAAGGCAAAGTTTTCATAATACGCACGGAACGTGAGAGGTCGTGGGTTTGAGTCCCGCGTCTTTCATAAAATAATGTTTTCAAATTTTATTTGTATATTTCTTGAATCTTGATTCTAACGTCGTGGCTCAGGTCACATAACTTCTTATTTCTTTTCACATGTTTGGGTTCTGTTTATAAAACTTATGTTGGCACTTTTGTTTTGAACCAAGCTAGCTCTTTGTTGGATAATATAAACAATAGAAACTACATAATTTTAACACATCTAAAGAAGGGCAGTCACACATTTTTAGCAATTTTTAGCTTTAATTATAATAATAATATATTTATTTGCAAAAAACATAGTATACAATGGTGTTAAAATATTTTAAAAATGAGCTTATATGTTTTGCTAGCACTATTCCTAGCATGCAAATATTTAACTTAATACAATGAATATCAGAATTTCGTATCCATGAATTCCTTAACACTATAAAAATTATAAACATTTAGCCCACTATGTAGCTTATTCTTAAATAATCTAGAATTTAAATTTTTAGTGCTACTCGGTAACTTATTATAAACACGAGCACAATTTCATACACAACTTTTATTATATTTAGTAATTTTGGTTACATCATGTAGAACGAGTCTTTCGGGATCACGTCAGTTCCGCGGATTTAGATCATTAGCTGATTTAAACAATTCTATATTTTTTTTACAAACATACATTATTCATGTTTATTTCCACAGATTGTATATTGACTATTACTAATGAATGTAGTAATTGTATTTTATTCAAACAAATGTAAGTGTTACTAATTACTAATATAATAGTTACTAAAACACCATAGATAATACGAAAAAGCCCTTTTAACCCGACTGCTACAGACACAAAAACAGCAATAACCGTAAAATATGACATGTAGATTGCCAATTGATTATTAAATTTATTTATGTAGAGAATTGGTACAAATATCATTACTTATATTTAAATAATACATAATACTACTAACTACATAATATTTAAATAGTTTTTCAATCAATCCGATTACAAGAAAAACCCCCGTTAGGTTTATGGGCATTTTGTTTTATGTTCATTTTGAGTTGTGCATAAGATTACCAAGTAAAATATTATGACAATACCTAATCTGTTAAAAGACCTTGGGCTTGTAAAAAACATTTAATATCTTGTGAGTACTACTTAAAAACACGATGATGATAGATGAATTGAATTTTATTGAAATACTACCCAGCAAACGTTGTATTGCCATAAAAAGTAATAAAAAAAAATCAATAATTGAAACATTTAGGGGTGGGTAACCCTTATCATTTAGGGATATGAAAAATAGATGTTGGATTCTTAGACCTAACTGATATGCACACAATATTACGTACAAATAGGTTCAGCCGTTTCAGAGGAATTTGGTAACAAACACCAGGACACAAGAATTTTATAATTTAAATTCCAATAAATATTTTCACTTTCTTTCTTTTTACCAGGTGTTGGTAAACGTACCTTACCTACGGCTATACACCGTTGATCTACTTTATGTGTATACCTTCATGAAAAATCAGAAAGCAAATAGCCAGGTTTTCCCAGTTTCCTGGATTTTCTCCCACAGACCTTATGTATTAGTTTTAAGCATAATAAAGTTTTATCCCTCAACACGAAGATAGGGTTGTAGAAACAAGTTTTCTGAAACCAACATATATAAGGCTTAATGGTAAATTGCTATAATAAGTAGATTATAAGTAATTTTGTATATATTTTACTAACAAATATATTTGATTTTTTTTTATATTAGTTCTTAATATACATTGTAAACATAGGTGTATTTTTTTTAAATATATTTACGTTGATATTAGAATGAACTGAAAGGAATTACAGTTGTGCACTATGATATATTCCACTTTCTTTGCACAAACTACATTAAGTGCAATAAAAGTAATGGAATTCCTTTATTTAACTGTAAACGCTTGTGCTAAGTGCAAAAGTTACTGAGATTCACAATTAAAAGGCCATTTTCACAAATGTATAACATTTTAATGATTGTTTGTTTTTGAATGTAGTTTTTAATGGTTTAATATAATTAATTATAATGATATTCAACCTAATCTGTATTGAAGAATTTTTTTAATAATTTAGAATAATAAACAATTAAATAAAAAGGTCGGGTCAAGATTCAAAGTCAAAGTCAAATAAACTTAATTCAATTGGTCTTAAATTAAGCGCTTTCTAATCGTCACTATAAATATTTCTTTTAAACTACTAAATCTACAAATACCAACCTATTATGTTCCATATTTTAGGAAAAAGTAGAGTGAAAAGAACATACAAAATAATCAACTGCCACACTTTTCAATCAATAGAGTATTTTACAAAGGCTGTTATAATATACAAAACGAATTAGTTTCAAGGCAAGTAAGCATGCATGGGCACACCAGTACAATTTAAATTTAAAGATGGAATGGGAGAATCATTTTGAAAATAGAACAAATCCGGGGGTATATAAGCCGTACTAAGCGAGGCCTACGGCAGTTATAGTTCAGACTCAAAAGTGAAAAGAAACTTGTGAATGTCAAAAAAATATTTTTATTATTGAATATACTGCTACTTCGTAAAGGGTTGAGCTAATGAGAAGAAGTAGCAACTCAATAATACATAATAATAAATATATTGTGTTGATAAAAATACAGTATGTAAAATTTTAATGCAATGTTTAATTTTGGTTGTGAAATTATTATAAATCGCTTACATTTAATACTAAATGTAAAAGGAAATTTGTAGATACCTTATTATGTGAGGTCATTGTGCAAGTATTGGGTGTGGAGTCTTCAGGTATGCAGCTCAATCAATGAAGTCAGTTGTTATAGTACAAAAGATATCGAAGAGATATCCTTTGTACGTGAGATGACTGCAGACCACGATAATAATATTCCAACAAAGATTCTGATATTCGGCTTCGGCTGTGAACAAATTGGTAATTTGATTATATTTTATTATTTGAACCAGTTTGGTTCACTTGACATGCCTTAGAATTTTAAACAGTATAATTAATAATAGGGATTGGAAGAAGGTATTTTATTTTCAAACTCGACTTAATGCAGATAATATTTTTAATTTCTAAATAGAATTGTATTATTTTTTGTATTACTCATGCGGGAAAATTTGTATCTTGGCGCTTGCTGTTGCGGTTGAAAAACAGCCGTTTGCCCATTTAAAAATTATGCATGAGATTTTTCGTAAATGAAACTGTTGTTTGAGTGCGAAAAGTTTACTTTTTGCACGCCAATTATACTTGACACACGCAAATTTAGATAAAATAGCTAAATTAAATAAAATAATAACAAAAAAAAAAACACAATTGAAATATCAAAACTGAATTTAGGTTAACGCGTCTGACAATTAAATTTAATAAATAAGAACCCCACTGGAGCTCTGCCCCACATAATAAAAGTACATCATTCGCTTCAGTACAACAAAAGAACAATATACTATTTATTTTTGACTGTACAATTAGTCAGGCGATTCATATTATAACTATTGCTATCACAACTTATCATGTTTATATTTTTAGTTCAAATTTGGAATGTGTTTATAATGTTAGAAACACCGATTTTAAATCACAATTATGTAAACTAATTGTTTTTGTCTAATATGTCTAAATCATTAGTATAAAAAATATATCTCAGGATAATCTGAGTTCCACTTACATCATTCAAATGAAACATTCATTCGATAAAAGGTTCCAGACGAGTGATTACCTGAGTGATATATTACGTTGTTATGTATTGGATATTCCCACCGCTCATATCGTCAGGGTAATGTTAGCAGGGGATGTCATCCAACAATTTTATTAGAAAACCTTTTTGTCAAAGGACCGCATATTTCATTATTTGATAATTTGAACTGACATCAAAAATAATTCTAAAGAAAATAAATGCCTTTAATTTCTTTTTATATAATTATGAAGCCAAAAATCAATAAGATTTTTTTATTATTTTCCTTGATTTGTGCATTTTAGATATTTCAAAGTCATTTTTAACACCATTACAGACAGACATTCATTATTAGACATTATTCGTAGAATTTCTAAGTTTTTTTTTATGAAAATAAGGGACGAGACGAACAGGACGTTCAGCTAATGGTAATTCATACGCCCTGCCCATTACAATTCAGTACCACTCAGGATTCTTGAAAAACCCAAAATTTCTGAGCGGCACTACAACTGCGCTTGTTAACTGAGACATAAGAAGTTGAGTCTCATTTGTCCAGTAATTTTATTAGCTACGGCGCCCTTCAGAACGAAACACTGCTTAACGGCAGAAATAGGCGCCGTTGTGGTATTATCTAGCCGGCATCCTGTGCAAAGGTGCCTCCCACTGGTATTGTAGTTACTTGCATTTGTTTTGATCTAATTCTTTATTAAACACGAGACTTTTTTTTGGAAGCGGAGGTAAAGTTACATACGTGCGGGTCATCTGATGCTATGTGTTAACCACAGTCTTGTCAGTTTGTAACAGCTGAGGAAACACAAGATCGCTGCCGCGCCTTGCAAGACGTCGGAAAAACGTACATATTATTATGAATGTGAAACTAAAAGCACATTAGTAAGTGGTGGTTGACAACGGTGGTACAAAATATTGTCAGTCAGTTTTAGACCATATGGCCTGCTCTTAAGGCCGCTATCCCGAGAAATCACCAAAATAGCGCATAATCGAAACCATTTCTTTACGGCTTATTTAAAGCTTTTCTTTTAACAAAAAATAATTATATGTCTACAAAATATGAGGAGAAAATAAATTTTTTCCTTACATTACTATCTTTAATAGACACTGCGAAAAAAAAATCACCAAACTACCCCTAGCTCTTACAGTTTGAGCAATGCTAATCATTTGCACATATTTTTGTTATTTTTGTAAAGAAAATTGTATTATGTTTGTAATAAATTAAAAATGCTTCTCTTTCTGAATTAAAACTATGGCGATTTAGTGCGAGAGAGGTAACCTAGCTCCGCTCGATTCCTCAAGGGCCTTGGCTCGGTCCCCAGCCTTAACGACATGCCGACATTGAGTCGCTTCAGATATCTCTAGAACAAACAGTGATTAAGTTTGCCGGGAAACAGTTTGCAAATACATCGATTCGGAACCGAAAGGCTTAAAGTCCCGCTTAAAAGCCAAAGGTAATATAATAAAGGTAATACCAGAACAGAATTCTCTGTTATTTATTGGTGTGACTTAAAATATATAGGTACATAAAATCTTTATTATTACGTTTGCTTTTTTGTTATGTTACGTTATAACTTAAAAGTCCTAGGTATATAACTGATAAAATAATTCATTTTTTATTTCTTTTTTTTAATTTCTTTTTACAACGAAACTAGGCCACGGGTTCGTATTCGTATACATTATATTCGATTCTTGACTAATTTTGATGGCAATTGAATAAAGTTTAAATTAGTAATAAAATAAATAAACAACCACATAAAATAATTATGAGAATTTAATACTAAGGCACTATCATTTTTTCTCGTAATCAATCTATCAGAATTTATTATTTGTTTTCATACAGATTCATATTGTATATTATTATCACAGAACA
>CATIXN010000022.1:12326806-12371106 GCA_949711725.1 Leptidea reali | reverse complement strand
AAACATTTGGATAATTACGGATTTCCGCAGTTAATTAAAAAATTACTAGTCGTATTAAGTAAATTTATGAATTAGTTTAAATTAATATCCAATATTATAATTTTATCGATGAAAGCGTGTAACAACATTGATAACTGCGTACAGCATTTTTCATAATAACATTTTACTGATAATATCAATTATTATTAAACATATAATAAAAAAAAAGCTTTGAGCAATAAAAATCAAAGAGATAAGGTTTTCTTAAAGCGATAACCCTCACTTCTGGGATTAATTACACAAATTAAAATTGAAAACAATATTTGAGGGATAAGTGATAGAGTGCTATCACTTTAAAAAAATAAGAAATTGTTTAGATTTAAAAGAGCGACATCTCAATTTAATTTACTTATATTAAAGTAGATGTACTAAAGTAGATCCTGTAGATAAAGCCACACCCTGAGAGTTGAACAAAGTCATATCAATATTTATGAACTTTATGTCACTCGAACAGTTGGCTCAGAGGAAGAGCGCTCGCATGGAACACGAGAGGTCATCTTCAAAATACTACTTTACAGTTGATAACCTGCTCAACCCCAAGGAATTTGACTTGAGATGTCACTCTTTCAAATCTAAACAATTTGTTACTTTTTTAAATGATAACCCCCTCACTTCTGGGATTAATTACACGAATTAAATTAGGAAACAAAAAAAATTCAATTTGTGTCATTAATCCCAGAGTGAGGATTATGTGGGCCAGATTAATACCAGTATGTTATAAAAAGGTTAGTATAGAAACTGACGTTCATAATCCTCAAGTATTCGTCCTTCAAAGGCAACTACACCCATATAAAACACTCCTTTGACTCCTCGGTTTACCATCAATTTATTTTTATTTAATTAAGGCATTCTTATATTAACAGTAAAATTAACTGCAATAAAGTATTTTGCATTAAATTATTAAAAAAAACAATATATAAATAATTAACAACATGCGTCAATAGAACATTAATATCATTAACATTCAATTCTATACTAACAATTCAACTCTATACTTCGCCATTGTAATCGTAACGCTATACTTCCGTTAAAAAAATACATTTGATTTTTTTTTATATTATTATTCCTCAGTAATATTTTATGAAAATCTCCAAGTGTATTTGTTTATTTATTACTACTTTTGTAAGAATTAATAAATAAAAGTTTTCAGAAAATTTCTGACGATTCCGACCTTCGTTTTTTTTTTGGATGCTTCGTCCAGGCAAAGGGATCAATCAAGCCCATACAGCATCCCTTAATATTCAATAATTTATAATTGCCAAAGCCGTCTTTGCAAGATTTTTAGATGACATACAATGTACAAATTTCGTTGTTTATTATAGCTACCATAAGCCAATTGTTACTTTTATATGATTAAATAATTATACCAATAATGTACACTTACAATATTCTAATGTAATTCAAGAATAAACTACAACTAAGAATAAAATATATTTTATAATCAATAAAATATTATATTAATAAATAACCATTCCTTACATTATCGTATTAATAAACATGACATAACTTATGACATAAGCTTTTCTTAAGTTAAAAATTTCAATATTAATTTGATCAACTAAGATTAGTTTAAGTTATAACTTCTAACAGGCATCCGGAGACACATATGTTTAAATCTGCATAATCATACGTAAGAAAGTTTTAAGAGTATAAATATACATAAAACAAGTCATTTGGGGAAAACAGTATTTCAATTTCCACATCACTTTCACTTACAAAAAGAAAAACTCTTTCTAAATAATCTCACGGGATTTCATATAAAAGTTCTGGACCGGAAACAACTCACAGCTACAAAGAAGAATAATTTGTCTCGTGCTCAACTTTTGTTTTAATTAATTGTTATTTACAAAGCCACAAACTTAACGCATTTTTTCAAATTAACTTACAAAATTATTATAGTATGATTTTATATTGTGATAATCCTGTATAGTAGGTTAATTAGTTATAAGAATGCAAGTTGCGATTTATTACTTCGTATTTATACGTATTGGTAAGGATAACGATGTCCATCTGGTAACCTGCATAAAACAATAAATAAAAATGCTTCATTTAAATGTAAATAACCAAAAATACTTTATGTTTACCTAAACAACGGATTTTTGCTCTGAACATTAGACCAAATTATAAGTACAGTTACACACACTCACTTATGCGGACACGGAAGCTATTCTCAAAGTGATTTAGCATTCACACAATGTTATTACTTGTTTATTATATAGAAAATCTTACACAGACTCACACTCACTCGCGGCTATGTCTAGTGTAGGGACCAAAGGTTCTCTAATATGCGGTAATGTAAGTAAAATAAATAGATAATTAAAGGAGTCATTCATTCACTCGTCAATTACTGATTCCTTCCAACATCAAATTGTGAGGTGACAAACATAAAAAAAATCAGGGCATGATAACAATCTCCATTTTTGATGACAGTTTTAAAGACTCTAAAACAGAATTATGTTGTGGTTATATTTCATACGAGTAAGTTAAGGAAAGGCTTACGCACTTTTGTAAGAGGTGCCAGTACTTTCAACGGAACGCAGTCGTGGTCGCTCAATATGGGCCTTATGATGAAACTCACTGTCACTCAGAGGGCAATTAAGAGGGCTATGCTCGGAGTTTCCTAGGGAGATCGTATCAGAAATGAGAAGATCCGTAGGAGAATCAAAGTCAGGGGCAAAGAAAGGCAGGGCACATAGCTCGACGGACAAATGGCCGTTGGGGCACTAAAGTCCTCGATTGGCGACCACGGACCGAAACACGTAGTGTTGGTAGGCCCCCTACAAGATGGAATGACGATCTGGTCAAGGTCGCCGTAATAGCTTGGATGAGGGCAGCGCAGGACCGATCGTCTTGACTAACTTTGGGGGAGGCTTTTTTCCAGACTTTTGGACGTCTTCCGGCTGAAATGAATAGGAGGTGCTATCTTACAACCTCTGTCAAGCTATTTAGATAGCAATGGGTGTTGATTACATTCAAAATTTGATTGATTGCAAAATGTTTTATTTTGTAAGAGCAAAATATTATTGTTCAATATTTTAGTCATTTTATATATACCAGCTGTTTTAGAGCCACATGGTATTACCCACCGCGATGGCAAGCGTCCCGATGGAATGACCCTGGTGGCTTGGACACGGGGAAAGGCGATGGTGTAAGATGTAACTTGCGTCGACATTCTGGCTCCTTCTCATGTCCAAGTTACGTCAGTTGGTGCTGTGGTTGCTGCTTCGACAGCTGAAGACAGCAAGCGTCGCAAATATGTTGGTCTCTGTGAGCCATACATCTTTGTGCCGTTTGGTGTCGAGACACTTGGCCCGTGGGGCCCAGAGTTACTGGAAACCCAAACGCTGTCAGGTAAATATAGTTATAAGATTTATTTTGTTTGAATAAATTAATAAATATCAGAGATTGATTTGAAAATTATTGAGTAATAATTTAACTAAATTAATTTAAAATAATAGCTCGCAAGTTGAGTTAAGAATAATATATAAAATTCATTAAATTAATCATTCAAAGAAGAACAATCTCACATAAAAGTAAATAGCCCATATTTAACTTCAGCATTGCGCCAAATGAAAGGGTTCATCCCATTTTGTTATTAATTTGTTCTCACCTCTCTAAGGTCAAGGTCCATTTAGTAAATCGTATTACTAAAGACAAACAAGTTTTCTCAGGCAAAAGGATTGTGGCACGAACTTAGATGAGAAACTTCTTGGATAATCTTCTAAATAAGACACAAACAATCAGTTGCACATCATTGGAGTTTGGTATGGGTTTTTACCAACAAAAAAATCAACCAAAACTAACGCAATAGGCTATTGTGAGGAATTCCAGTGGGAGGCTCCTTACCAGTGGGAGGCTCCTTTGCACAGGATGCCGGCTAGATTATGGGTACCACAACGGCGCCTATTTCTGCCGTGAAGCAGTAATGTGTAAGCATTACTGTGTTTTGGTCTGAAGGGCGCCGTAGCTAGTGAAATTACTGGGCAAATGAGACTTAACATTTTGTCTCAAGGTGACGAGCGCAGTTGTAGTGCCGCTCAGAATTTTTGGGGGTTTCAAGAATCCTGAGCGGCACTGCATTGTAATGGGCAGGGCGTATCAATTACCATCAGCTGAACGACCTGCTCGTCTTGTCCCTTATTTTCATAAAAAAAAAATTCTCACAATCAAGTGACTGGTAAATAATAAAAGTTATCGCTTCGTGAAAACAATAATTATATTATTATTTTCATTACTCTTGCCTATAGTTCCACAATTACTAACAATTGCAAATGTTAATGTTCAACGTGTGTCTCCGAACAGACGCTCGATCAGAATACCCCCACTTTTCTAATAGAATCGAATAATTTTATACCTTTCGTTCTCCATAAACTACCTACTTAACGGCATTTCGAATCGAACAACATACAAATTTTTTATATTTTATAATGTGATAACCCTCACTTCTAGGATTAATACACAAATATGCAAATATTGGGGTTGAGCAGGTTATCAACTGTAAAGTAGATCCTGTAGATGAAGCCACAACCTAAGAGTTGAACAAAGCATACAAGATTTCATGACGATACTTTACTCGAACGGGTAGCTCAGTTGAGCGAGCACTGGCACGCAACGCCAAAGGTCGTAGGTTCGAGCCCCGCATCGTTCATAAAATTTTGTTTTCAAACTCACTAATATCGATTAAAACAATTATCAATCAATTATTATTATTTATTATACTTTATTCGATTAAAACATAAGAATCATCGAATAGAGTATTATAAATTGAATATAAATACTAAAATAAACTTGAATTAACTGACTAATTTGTAAAAAAATAATAAATCATCATAAATTCACTAAACTTTACTTCGTTTTTTTTAATATACTCGAAAATATTGTTATAAGTTTCAGTAGTCGAGTGGTAGTTTTATTTCCTCAAAATAATTCCACTTTACGTCAAGAAAGATTGTTTTAAAGTTAAACGATAAATAGTCGCACCAAAACAGGAGCCGCCATTATCGTGACGTCATAATAACATAAACCAAGAAATATCAAAGGTGCAGTGCAATCCATAATCCGTATCGTTGGTGTGTAATTGCTTTAAACTAATTATTTCTGCAATATTGACGTCACAAAATGGTGGTCGGCGTTTTCGATGACATGACGTCATACAGCTGATACTAAAACTATGAATCTTTATATGAAAACATAAATGATTCTCGTGTTTTTTTTTTATATCAAATAAGTATTTTTAACAAAATATAATTCGTATTTCTTATGTTAAAAACTCTATAAATAAAATAATTTCATAATTCGCCGGCTAGATTACGGGTACCACAACGGCGCCTTTTTTAACTTTACCACTTCAACTGCGCTCGTCACCTTGTGACGTCAGATTTTAAATCTAATTTGCCCAGTAATTTCATTACCTACGACGCCCTTCAGACCGAAACACATGCTTCGGTCTAATAATAATAATGCTTACACATTACTGCTTCATGGCAGAAATAGGCGCCGTTTCCTGTCTCGCACGCTTTGTCTATACGTTAGTATATTATAAATGTATGGTACGGACAAATTGGCTTACTATTATGAGTGAAGCATCTGTCGTATTATTGTATTACTCTAAGATTTGTAATTCTCTAGTTTTATATCATAATATTAACTGACCCGACAGACGTTGTTCTGTATATAATAAATAAAATACTGTTTTTTATGAATTTGTCAACAATATTTCATAACATCAATTATTTCGTAAAATATGCTCCGGGTTGTTACACTGAAATTGTTTCACAGAACTGTCAAACGGTGCGTCAATAAATATGCCTGTTATCTCTAAAAGAAAATATGACCGTATAAAGCAAATATTGGAAATAAAAATAATTATGAGACCCAGATCGTAATAAAAACCATCCTATCTCTCAAGTTGGACTAAACTGCACTCCATTAAAATGCGTCTATTAGTTTAGGAGTTCATTGGAAACAAACATCAGGACACTGGATTTATATAAATATATATATAACTAGATGACCCAGCAAACTTTGTTTTGCCATATAAATTACTTTATACAGTTAGACCGTTTCTTGGACAACTTTACTTTAGTTTTCTAAAATAAAAGAATTTTTCTAAATAAACTTAGCCTTAGTTACTCCTTATCACATCAGTTACCTGCCAATAAAAGTCCCGTCAAAATCGGTCCAGTCTTTTCAGAGATTAGCGGGAACAAACAGGCAGATGGACAAAAATTGTAAAAAAAAAATTATTTTGGTGTAAATATTCATATACATGTAGTAAAAAACGGTTATTTCAATATTACAATTATAAGACATTCTAATTTTATTTATATGTATAGATTTAGATATATTATTTTATATTATTTAAAACAACAAGCACTCCATCATGTACTATGGCAGTGTGACGACGGTTCCTAATAACATTACCTTTGTTATAGGCGTAGATCATTTATACGTCTAGATAGACTATGACAGATGTGACTAGATAAACTAATATTCCTGGCCTTTTTTTATCGGTATCTAACAGCAAGATACTCTATCTAAACTTATAAATTATCTTAGTTTTAAGGTTATTCTTAAATAGTTTAAAATATTGTTTTTTTCACAATCTTCACATAACTACATAACATTGCTTCAAGTAACTTACAGTTTCTGGGACATAAAGCTATTCCAAATACAAGGGAATAAATCAATGGAGATATTGCATTTTCGTATAATATTAAATTTTTAAAAGCTGATTATAAACACAAATTTTTATTCATAAAATTGTCGTCAAAATTGTAAACAAAACGTATTAAACAGATTTGATACCAAATCATATTACATTTTAAATATTGTAATAAAATATCATTCAATTAATGAATAAATTTATGCATTTATCTGAGTTTCGTTATTTAATACTACCACATTTAAGTATGTAATTAAAAAATAATTAACACATTCACATAAATGTTTTTAAATTTAAACTTCCTCGGAGATGAGAGCTGCAAATCCTCCTACTGCCCTGGCTCCTATGTAGCAGCCTGTGTTATAAATTGTAGCTACAACAGAGAGGTATTAGCGGCTCACGGGAATTCCACAAATTTCAAGGTTTTTGGCGCGTTATTTATGTGTGCAGTCTAAATATGATTAAGGGCTGATGAAATGCTTCGTTGATTTCATTATTTATATAAGATGTTATACATTCAAAATTCTATTACTATGAAAATTTATAATAACTTATACCTAGCGTCATTGAAATTTTTAACATCGCTTATAAATAACAAATATCGAATCAATCGATTTAAATCATCATTATAGATTTAAATAATCATGCATAGCGATACATTAATGACGTCATGATGTTGAATAAATTGTGAAATAGAAAAGTAAATAAGCCTTCAATAAAATTATTAAAAGTTAAAATAAGTATCTCTATCTAACTTTAACTCGTACAGTATTGACGTCCTCTTCGATCTTGTTCTTCTTCTTTCTACATCTATCTCACCTAGATGAGTTTTGCCTGTTTCGTTCTTAGCCCATGGGCTACATGTATATATGGCGGCACATGTGCTGTACTTCATGTTTTCCTTTTAGATTTAAAAGAATACCAGTCAGTTCTTTCTTATTTATTTATGGAATAGGAGGACAAACGAGCGTACGAGTCACCTCGTGTTAAGTGATCACCGCCGCCCACATTCTCTAGCAATACCAGAGGAATCACAAGAGCGTTGCCGGCCTTTAAGGAAGGTGTAAGCGCTTTTTTTGAAGGAACCCATGTCGTATCGTCCCGGAAACCCCGCAAAAGGACTTCCTTTCCACATTTGCTTTCATTCCACAGCTTTTGTTGTAAGAGGAAGAAAGCTCCTTGAAAACCGCACTGTGGAGGACTGCCACACATCCAGATGATGGGTATGATATCTAACTTGGAATCAGGTTAAACAGCTCTTCGGAACACTCCCCGTGAGAAATGCGGTAGAAGACACAGTGAAGCGACGTCTCTACGCAACGCCAAGTGATCCAGCCGTTCACAGAGCAATAGGTCCCCGACAATTCGAGGTGCTATGCGGTCAAATGGATCGAGCTGTTACTAGGGTGCACCAGACCAGAGATGAAAGCAATACTCCATATGTGGCCGGACCTGCGCTTTGTAGAGTGCTAGAATGTGGGCTGGCTTGAAGTATTGCCGTGCTTTATTAATGACGCCCAGCTTCTTCGTAGCCCAACTGGCTTTGCCATTCAGATGGCCACGGAATTAGCAATCGCTCAAGATTTTGAGATCCAGTATTCCGATACTAGACGAGGCTTTAAGGGAAGTGTTGTCGAAGAGCGTTGATAGTACGTAGAGTCTGTTATGTACGTGTCTCGTACGCTCTCGTACGTACGCTCCATGTAATGAACATACATATATGTAAATAAACAAAAAAATTAAAGTAATTCCAAATTTAAAACGTTTTGTCTTTATATTACCTATGTCTGTACAGAAATACATGACGGGTATAAGTATTTTTAAACTTACGTTTTTAAATAAGACAGATAATGGGTCGTGTTCTATATTGACCTTAAAGAGAAAATTTTAAAACCGTTTACTGATTAGTCTGGTCTCGAGTTCGTCTGCGCACTGACCTTCCCCATACCTTCCTATTTCGCAAACATCCATTATGTTATTTTCTAAAAATAAATTATTATGCGGCCAGTATCCTCTCTTATACTTGAGAACACCGCGTCAGTACTTACATCGCAAGTCTGTTTCAATTGATTCAGTATATAAAAGGCACGTAATTTTTGTTTTATTTCGCCCGTCTTATGCTTGTGGAATTAAAACATTGCAAATGCTTAATTAATCTGACCTTCAATGCCTGTGTTTTATATATTCTGTTTGTATGAGCAATAATAGAAACCTAGTAATCTCGTGCGATAGCTGAAACTAACGAGTCAGCTGTCAAGTTTAATTTCCCACAGAAGTTTGTGATTAATAGAAAATATCTATATATAAGGTATTGTACTGAATAACCTTTACCTATTGTCACGACATAGATCCCTCTGACTACAGACTATTGTTAGTTTGTGTCAAATTATAACTATAGTGAAACCAAAACACAAAACTAAAAACTTGGATTAACGATTGGTCTCCGCTGCGCTCGAACTAGAACCAAAGTGGGGCAAATAATACTACGCCCAAATGGGCGTACTCGAGCCAGTATCGAACATTGTCTGACGTTGACGTGCCCTATGTTCTGTCAAACTTTGCTGAAAATTGACGGTAAAATACCTATTAAAATTTTGTTTGCCTAGTAAAATTTTGTTTTAATAATACTACTAGTAATAAGAAAGACACTGAGATCACATAACACCAACAGTAAGTATTTTTTAGTTTATTATTTTCTATGTAAATTACGAAATTCGAAGAAGAAGAGTGTCAAGATGCCACGCACACAAGCAACTTATAGTAGCCGTAATAAAATCCGTATCGGTATCTAGTTGGAGCTCAGCGGAGACCAATCCTTTAAGACTAAGAAACTTAATACTGAATTAAATATAAAAAATAAATATATACTATATTTATTTTATGTTTGATGTTTTGATTAATTTAATTTAAGCGATACTATTTTTATTATCAACAATATAAACGAAACTTCTAAATGAAAAGTGTCTGAACTGCACTGCAATGTACAGTAACATGATACTGGAAGTTGTCTCTTTCTTCCCAAACAAAGTATAGTTACATCAGTTCAACTCTAAATGATCTATATTTTGTTAATCAATTAAAAACTGAGCTTCGTTAAACATTTAGTATAACCATAAATATTTTTTCCATGTTTCAGATAAACCTATAATATTTTTATCGCCGCTGTTCTTGCTTTCGCCAAATTGTAAATATGAATCCGCGAAAATCGAACAGGTTATTTCAACGCTTACAACTATTGGAACACAAACTGTTTTGAATAATCGTCCAATATAGAAAATATGTGAGCTACAATTGGTTTGTATTTTTACTAAATATTATTATAAAATAATTCAGAAACACGTTTTTGTTTCATTTTTAATGAAGCTCTTATAATACATTATTCCCGAATATTTACATTTTTTTTTCTAATGACAGAACAGCGTCTGTCGGGCCAGCAATTTGAGGGTATAAATTTATTTCTACAATAAAGATTTACAAATAAAGTATAGACTTCTCGTGAACATATCCGCCTTCGTAAATATTGGTTTCGGCTTTGGTCAACAATATTTATGTAATGGATGTTTTGCTTGTTCGGGGTTTTAGATAAAATATGTTATAGATATGTGACGATTATGTTTTGACTATAATTCATAAAACGATACTGTACTTTATTTAGATATCGATCGCAAACTTATATTTAATAGATTTTACTTGTACTTTCTGAATAAGAGCAAGTTATTGCTAAATGACCATAGCCCAAACGATTGTAAAACTGAAGTGGCAGTGGGCAGGGCAAATAATTCGACGGACAGAAGGCCATTGGGGCAGTAAAGCCCTCGAATGGCGACCACGTACCGGAAGATGCAGTGTTGATAGGCCCCCCACAAGATGGGCCGACGATCTGGTCAAGATTGCCGAAATTCGTTGAATGAGGGCAGCGCAGGACTGATAGTCATCGAAATCTTTGGGGGAGGCCGTTGTCCAACAGTGAACGTCTTCCGGCTGATGGTGATGATAATGATGATGATTGGAAAATGAACATCGCCACCCAAATTCTTTAGCAAGACCTTTGGAAATTTTCGCTACTGCGGCCTTTCTGGTTCATGATGAAGTTTATTACATAGTTTGGTTGACGGAAAAGTTTCATAAAATCGCACTGTGAATCCTACACGTCCAGATGAGGATGCGGTATACGTTTTTGACTATGATGGTATACGAAGGCAATAATCAGTTGAAATAATCCTTTGAAAAACCCTCATTGATAAATTAGGTAAAGTACATACAATGAAGCGACATCTCTACACAACGTCAAGTGATCGAGATGTTCACAGAGACTGGATCTTTGAGTATTTGAGCAGCTCTACTTTGTGCAATATGTGGTACAAGAGATTCGAGCTGATAGTGGCGTGCAATATACAAAAGATGAGAGCATTATTCTATATGTGACCCGATCTGGCTATGCTTCGTAGAGCGCTTGCAAATCTAAATAATTTGTTATGTTTTTAAAGATAACCCTCACTTCTGGATACATTACATTACATAATTAGAGGTCATGGGTTCGAATCCCGCATCGTTCATAAAATTGCGTTTTCAAATTTTATTTGTGTATGTTCTTAGTATTTTTTTATTAAATTGAATAAGTTTAATGATAGTCGATAAGTGAGGTCTCGACAGAAGACACAAGTTATTTCATACGGCTCCTTCGGTACTATCGTCACTATACTAATGTTGGAGGCGCTTACAAATTTCTATGTAACATAAATTAAGTTTGAATTTCGGGAGAATTTGGACGGCGTCAATCATTTATTGTTTTTTTATTTTTTATTTTTTATGGAATAGGAGGACAAACGAGCTTATGGGTCACCTGTTGTTAAGTGATCACCGCCGCCCATACTCTCTTGCAACACTAGAGGAATCATAGGAGCGTTGCCGGCCTTTAAGAAAGGTGTACGCGCTTTTTTTGAAGGTACCCATGTTGTATCGTCCCGGAAACACAACACAAGAATGTTCATTCCACAGCTTTGTGGTACGTGGAAGAAAGCTCCTTGTAAACCGCACTGTGGAGGACCGCCACACATCCAGATAGTGAGGATGATATCCTAACTTGTGGCGTGTCGTGCGAAGGTGGAATTCGGCGGCAGGAATTAGGTAAAACAGCTCTTCGGAACACTCCCCGTGATAAATGCGGTAGAAGACATACAATGAAGCGACGTCTCTACGCAACGCCAAGTGATCCAGCCGTTCACAGAGTACTGGGTCCCCGACAATTCGAGCTGCTCTGCGCGTGCACGCGGTCAAATGGATCGAGCTGATACTGGAATACGCCAGACCAGAGATGACAGCAATACTCCATATGTGGCCGGACCTGCGCTTTGTAGAGCGCTAGAATGTGGGCCGGCTTGAAGTATTGCCGTGCTCTATTAATGACGCCCAGTTTCTTTGAAGCCAATTTGGCTTTGCCCTCCAGATGGCCACGGAATTGGCAATCGCTCGTGATTTCGAGACCCAGTATTCCGATACTAGGCGAGGCTTTTAGGGAAGTGTTGTCGAAGAGCGGTGATGCGACAAATGATGTTTTTTTAGTGGTAAACGCGCAAATTTGAGTCTTCTGGGGGCTAAATTGGACAAGGTTCAATTTACCCCATTCCGCGACCTTCTGAACAGAGGACTCGATAGAAGACACAAGTTTCTCCCGGCACTGGTCGACGATTTCCCGAGAGAGACGTGCATGGCCCGTGTATACGGCATCACCAGTGCTGTCATCTGCATAGCAATGAATGTTGGAGGTGTCCAACATATCATTGATATGCAGAAGAAACAGCGTAGGAGATAGCACACAGCCTTGGGGCACTCCAGAATTCACGGGCTTCGGGTTCGAGCAATATCCGTCGACAACGACCTGTATGCTGCGCCCAATGGGGAAGCTGGACGTCCACTTGCACAAGCTCTCGGGAAGCCCAAATGATGGAAGTTTAGAGAGGAGCGCCTTATGCCATACACGATCAAAGGCCTTCGCTATGTCCAGGCTAACTGCCAGGCCTTCCCCCTTGCTTTCAATAGCTGCAGCCCAGATATGTGTTAGGTATACCAGAAGATCACCTGCCGACTGACCATGGCGAAACCCGTATTGTCGGTCGTTGATCAACTGGTGACCCTCTAGATATACCAAGAGCTGACGGCTAATTATGCTCTCCATGATTTTTGAGAGCAGGGAGGTAATAGCAATAGGCCTGTAGTTTGCCGGATCCGAACTGTCTCCTTTTTTTTGGATTGGATGGACAAGGGCTGACTTCCATGAGTCAGGGACTACGCCTTTGGAATAAGAGTGCCGGAATAAACGCGTTAGCACCGGCGTCAACCTAGGGGCACATGTTCTTAGCACGATTGGAGAAATGCCATCCGGCCCGCTCGACTTCCTGACGTCCAACGAAAACAGAGCTCGCCTAACAGTTTTCTGTCTGAACTGTACTTCAGGCATAGAGCTCTGACACCGCGGGATGGTCGGCGGTGTTTTTCCGTTGTCGTCAAGAGTCGAGTTAGAGGCGAAAAGAGCGCACAGGAGATCGGCTTTCTCTTTTGCCGTATGGGCCAGGGTGAATGGCCTCCGGTCCTCGACACTAACCTATGCGAAACATAGCGGCACTAGGCCGCTACTTCACGCCGGTATTTTGTGCGACTGTGGTAATTAACCCGGACGAGTCTGGCCCGATTGTGCTGACGTCAAAAGACGGCTGCGTGACTTTCCCACTTCTAAAAAGCCCTTAGTCTTACGACACCCATGGGCCTGGGACTCCCCTATTCTTTTTATGCCCCGGGGAAAGTACAGGGCGAATGCTATGATTCAGAGTATAATCAAGTAACAAACACTTCCTGTAGAAATGTCGTGATTAAGTTTAATTTATTCCAACTTCGTTAAGTTCTACAAAGTTCTTTGTGAAACACTCATTATCACATTTTAAGTGTACTCGACGACAAAAACTTGTTCGTTAATTGTTAATCTTTAACAATTATTGTCAACGACGGTAGAAGATTATGGCTCACTATTTTTATTTATATATGGATTTTTTCATAAAATCATAGTCTTATTAAAAATATATTTTTTTTTAATAATACTAATTCATTTGGGAATGGGGTGATGAGGTTTAATCAATTGGTATTATAGGCTTGAATCTTTATCGTAAATATGAAAAGTAACTAAAATAGTCATGTTATATCTTATGCAAATATTTTTTATTTTTTACTAAATTATACATTGGAAACGTTTGTCTTATAAAACACTTATTTTATTTCTTGGAGTTATAATTATTTATGGTAATATTATTCTGCAAAATTATTCTTGTGGGTTTGTTTTTATTTCTTGATTTATTTTCATGTAATCTATAGCGTGATAATTTGTGTATAAAATATAAAGTACAAGAAAAAGGCCAAAATTGATAACAGTATATAGGTATTAAACAAACGAAGCAATATTTATGATTTAACAAGCCTGAATAGGCTTACAAATTTAGAATTACAATGCTAAGCTACTTAATATATAAACTTAACAAAATATAGTTATATGGGTATGTGTGTGCGAGTATGTAATGAGTAGTGTATGTAGTATATGTGTGTGTGTATGGATAATTATAGTAGTAGATGTATATTTCTTATTTCTATTGTTTTGCTCTGCTTTGGTCAAGTTAAATATATCTTAATAATTATAACATCTATATTGTAGGTGAACGCTAGACGAAGAGTTTTGTATGTAGTGTTAGTTTTATGTACAGCCAGAAGGTGCGAGTGTCGAGTTCGAAAACTTTCTTATAAGGAGGGACAATTAATTTTACCATCTAGGATTGCTTGCAATGGCAGCATATCGGCTAGCTTTCTTCGATTCTATAAAGTGTCAATTAGTCGTAGTGCTTACAAGATTCTTCGTAGCATGAAAAGTTTTTAAATTGTTTCAACAACTCAATCCTTTGTGTGTGTATGATATAGTAGGGTGTTACTTGCAACTCAAGTGCATTGCGAACGTATCCGAAATACAAAGTTTTTATGCAGATTATGTTGCTGAAATTATGAGCTACGCGTTTGATGAATCCCTGCTTCTTATTGCTTATGCGTCGCGAGGAATGTTAGTTTCCTTCCATTTTCTATGTTTCTTAAGCTTTTCCTTTACACATAGTAAATGAGAGAATTTGAGTACCATATGGGGAATTTCTTTTTGGACTTAACTTTTACTAGGATATGGATGTCTACATATTCAAATAGACTGGCGAAATTGTTATTTTAAATGAGAATAATTTGTGATTACCCCAATTTTGATAAACACAGATTCTAATGATTACTTCACTTCATGATAGCTTAATACACTTTTACAATTGTAATTAGTGAGCACAGTTAACAAAAGTTGGACTTAACACTTCACCTAGAATGGAATTCGTTTTATACCAACATAAATTAACAACTGTGAACAGTGAAGTAAAATAACAGTATTTAGAATGCACGGGAACATATAGGTAAGACGTCACTATAAAAATCACTTTTATTAGTTAATTGCTTGCCAGACCAGCCACAACCAGTCCTTCTTTATTGTCTTCTATATTATTGTACTATATTATTCTGTGCTATTATTA
This sequence comes from Leptidea reali, assembly GCA_949711725.1. Taxonomy (NCBI): domain Eukaryota; kingdom Metazoa; phylum Arthropoda; class Insecta; order Lepidoptera; family Pieridae; genus Leptidea; species Leptidea reali. Next base: position 12,355,809 of record CATIXN010000022.1, on the reverse strand, counting down.
CTCTTCTTTATTATTGTTACGTGGTTTAAAGAGGTCGTTACGCTAACACTCCGATATCAGTTGAAGAACTTACAATGCATTGAAAATATCTGAGGGAGAAGTAAGAATATCGTACACTCAAATTTTTCAACGGCATTTTATGCTGCATCGCTTTGTCGGTCTGGACTAGGTAGGGCCTCATTGGAAGTTTTATTTATCACTAATGTGATGGTTTGTACCTCTTATAATATGCTTGGTATTTTTAACCAACTTCAAAAAAGGAGGAGGTTCTCAAATCGTCGGTATGTTCTTTTATTTTATGTTTCAAAACTTTCGACTGGGTGAACCGATTTTTATAATTATTTTCATTAATAAGTCGGTGTCATCCAAGATAGGTTTGTTACTACATACCTACATAATTATTTATAGGTGAGATGTTCTTGAGTCGTGAGGAGACGAGAGGCAAGAGCGGCCGCGGCGGAAGGACACCGATTCCAAAAATAACAGTAATCGTTTATTGAATCATAAGCATTCTGTTCTTTTAACTGTTACCAGAAGACTATTTATCTCTTAGCAACGTACTACTGTTGAAAGAGCATTGTTTACCCTGTTAGTTACCTTTCCAGAGCTTTTCTCTGCGACGGTTCACTTATTCAAATTCATATATTTTTATTCAAAATAGGATTCAAAATTAATTAATAATAATTAATAAATAATAATATTAACTTTTTGAACGTCAAAAACTACCACCCATTCAAAAAAGACTGCCTCAGACCTGAGAAGAAAGAGCGTAAGAAACTCGGCGTGCTTTTTTTATATAAAAATATGGATTACAATGTGATATCGTACAATAAACATTTATAATTAAAGACCCTGAGGATGTTCGCTTTATTCCCAGTCCCTGGTGTCATTAAGAAAATTGTTTAGGCTATAGTAACCTTTCCCACACAAACGTTTTTTAACAATTCTTTTAAATTTCGTAACACATTTGTTTTGTACATTTTCTTGGATCATATTGTAGAAGCATTAAAAACAAACAAAAGATTTCTCACAAATGTAAGGTGATTTAAGTAATGTAGAATAATTGTAATAAGATATTATTAATTTACGATGTTTATTTTACGTAAAGTGTTGTTTTTTTAACGTGAACATATTTCATGACATGAAGAAATGACCAACTTATTTGAATTGTGGGACTGAATGTGACTTACAAATTGAACGAAACTTGAAATAAATGGACGGTTAAAGGTTTTATTGCTCTCAGGATCCCTGTAGTATTTCTTCAGCAATGGGACGATTTATTCTCACTTTTTTATGGATGATTATTTCGACCCATGTTGATATTTTGTTGGAGTTTGCTATTTCAAGAAATTTTTAGAATTTACATAATATGCATGTATATTACAATGAAAAATGAAAAATTTGCTGTTTTTAGATGAAACAGAACAGAATACCAAGTTAACGATTGCTTGTTCGAGAATATTTAATAGCTTAAAATATTTCTTAATCAACTTAGAAATCGAGATGAAGAATCATCACGAAATTTGAATTATTATTATAGTAAATAAATAAAAACCTACAATTTTTTTTAATTACTAGTCAAATCATTAATGCAACAGAAAAGTCACACAATCCCAGCCAGAGATAATATTTATAAAACTTTAATAATCATTAAGCTCAGGTAATTTAATATACGTCTAGATAGAGTATATTGTTGTTAGACAACCGATAACAACAAGCCTGGAATATTAGTTTAGTGTGCGTGACAGGCTACGTATTACACTCGCGATTTATATGAAACTTTGTGTTAGTGTGCATGAATTGCTCAAAAGAGATGTTAGTTCTAAACTCAATTTTGTTCGACGTTTTCACAGCTGTCACAGTCTAACAAGACGTATAAATGATCTAAATCAGTAAGTCGAGTCTATATAAGATTTTTCTCAGATAATTTGGACATTTCTTGTTCTGTCAAGTATTATTGAATTTATTTATGTATGTGTAATGTAAATTTCAACTACTTAAGAGTTGGGTAACGCTATAATTCATTTTAAAAGGTTTTTCCGACTTTTTCGTGTTTGTATACATAGAACCAAAAAAAAAATATTATAGTTGGCATCGAAAGATAAATGTCTACATTTTTCAGTATAATATGAAAACTGACTTATGTCCCATTCTTGAGAGACTTACATAAACATCTCATAAATTATGTTAGGGTACATCGATTGTTAGTATCAACCTAGCGAAAGTTTTTAAGAAAAAAGCATTTAAGTCGATTGTATGAAACTTGTTTTAACCAACTGTTTTCTTTCAAACTTCGCCGGCTTATGCTTAGTCGCCAATCGCCTTAATGTAATGACTACTGTTTCAAACTTATCTCAAATCAATGCACGTTTCATACTTAACGAAATTTCAATTTTTACTCAGGGAAGATCAGAAATCAGAGGCAGTGCCTCTGATTACATACTATTTACATTCTCTTTAGATTATAATGTATGTAAAACTAAAGTTTGTACCATCAAAAATGTATGTGGTGAATAAACAGCACTAGATAATAGAGGCTTTAATAAATCAATAACTAATCTGATTATTGATTGCAACGGTTCAATGAACAGACATCAAGTTAGACTCGCTCACGCAGATATTGTCATTCAAGCGTACACAGATTATATTAAGTACTAGAGTACTTAAGCTGAATACGATAACTTGGAAAATACGTGCATTATTTGCTAATATTGATCTGGATATGAGGAATTGAAGATCAATCAATCAATCAAATTCTATATTTGCGTATAAACATTGTTTGTTTCGATGGTACAATATTACAGTTTCACATGTTTCGCCAGGTTTAACTAGGCATGCAAATTAATTTAATATTATAAATGGTATAAGTAATTAAACACATAACAAAATTAAATAATTTGGCTGCAATATTATGTCTGCTTGTCAGCAATAAAATATTAATTAAATATAAAAATAATAATAAAATAATTACAGACTCAGGTAATAATAAAATAATAACAGACTAACATAATAATAAATAATTAATAAATATTGTTTAATTAATTATTAATAAACAGTTACACCTTTCATGTCATCACGAAGATGGATGGAAAAAGAAGGAAGAGGGAAAGAATGTTTTGTTTTAGAAAAAGAAGGCCTACCTTTGACTTTGCACAGAATGCCGGCGGTATTATGGGTACAACCATGCCTATTTCTGCCGTGAAGCAGTAATGTGTAAGCATTACAGTGTTTCGGTCTGAAGGGCGCCCTAGCTAGTAGAATTACTGCGCAAATGAGACTTAACATCTTATGTCTCAATGTGACGAGCGCAGTTGTTGTGCCGCTCAGAATTTTTGGGTTTTTCAAGACTCCTGAGCGGCATTGAATTGTAATGGACAGGTTCTGCTCGTCTCGTTTCTTATTGTCAAAAATAACTTTGATACAGTCCCAATTTAACAACAAAAGAATGGCTCTCTAGTTACTTCTGACGCCTTGTTAACAACATCGTCACCAAAACTCCGTGCTTACTTATTCCATTTGACTTTAGGCAAAACTTTTATTTTTCTCTCGCTCACTTTTGCTAGCAAAACCTTTTGAATAAAATAATACTGAAGCCCATTTGTTCCATTGCTTCTATTTTAAATTGGGAGAAACATCTAAAAATTGTTGAATACCTTAGATCATTTATACGTCTAGATAGACTATGAAAGCTGTGAAAACGACGAAAAAAATAAATTTTAGAACTAACATCAATTTTGAGCAATTCACGCACACTAACACAAAGTGTCATACAAATCGCGAGTGTGAGACGTAGCTTGTCACGCACACTAAACTAATATTCCTGGCCTGTTTTTATCTGTTGTCTAACAGCAAGATACTCTATCTAGTCTTATTAATTATCTAACGTCAAACGTCCGGATAAGTAAATAACACAAATTAAATGATAAGCCTTTATAAAGTATAGTAATACAGAATAATAATAATAAAGCAAAATATTAATTTTAATCAAGTAAAATGTAAAAGAAAGTGTAAAAATGATTTATAATATTCATAGGAACTGAAGGTTAAAACAGCACGCAATAGTAAGACATAATGATAAATGAACTTCATAATTGGAAAATATTCTGACGAAGCAAAATGTAGCGAAAATAATATATTGCGTAGGTTAAGGCTTTCTGAATCGACTCATACACACAGGGTTCCTCATTTGTTGACCTCAAGCTCTAACGGTGAAATAAAACAAAATACTCCGTCGCGTCTGTCTGTTTGTCTGTTCGCGATAAACTCAAAAACACCGCATTTATTACCGATTTTCATGCTGTTTTCACCAATGCATAAAGTGGTATTCGTGGAAGGTTTTAGTATTTAATTTATTAAGTTTTCGTATACATTAACGATATTTGTTGGAGGTGTCGGAAAAAGTAGTTCGGGGAGCTTTCAATGATAACGCTGACTAAACCCTTTGAGATATAACAAAATAATGTGTGTTGTAATTGTGTAACATAATATGTAGATGAACAGAAAAGTCCGCGAGGACAAGGATATCATACTATATCCCTGTTAATATGTACTTTAAACAATTGGCAATTATACAGGGGTAATATTATATAAAAGCTGTTGACACTAATACGATATCATTTTATTAGTATTAGAGTAATGGTACAGAACTCTATCTCTGCATGTTTATAGTCAATATTGATATTAATATATCAACTGAAGATAAAGTTTGTCAACCATCTGATTTGAATCCTATAATCTTTCACCGAATGCTCATTTTCCATATTTTCAACGACTGTCTTACAAATTTTCGATCAGTTCGCGTGTCCTGACGCGAGTTTAACATTTTATACCCTTCCTAAGAAAAGTGCTCAACGCCGCCAGAGATGTTTTCACTTCAAAACTATCTTCTGAATAATCATGATCTGGATCCACATCACGAAAGTAAGTTTTGTGATTTCTAAACTCAGCAACATCAAGTACCAGTAATACATGGTTATCGATATACGGCCGTTTTCAATAACCTATCTGTCTTTAGTGTAACTTACTAGAGGTAGACAAATCTATCCTTTTATCCTTACTTACACTTAATAACTTATCGACTTACGGCCGTTCCCAAAATTCAGTCTATCTCTTACTTGAGATAAAAATCGTTACTATCGTTAACTTTTCTGTCCTTAATAAACTTATCGACGGCAAGTCACCTTATCCTTACACACTGTCTGTCAATGGGACCACGTATAGCTTACCAGCGATAGAAGTTTGTATGGAAATTGCTATTCACGCGTCCCAATATAAGGCGATAATATTGACTTATCGGGTATATTGGGACAGCTTCAGATTATTCAAAGCTAATTACTGACAGTGGAAGGTAGTAATTTATCTCTATGTGTAGATAGTATATTGAGAACGGCCGCTAAAGCATTGGACTAGAACTATATTGGTCATAGCTATGGATACATAAGATCTTGTCACTAAACGGTGACAGCAATGTATCCGTAACTAGAGACACGATATTGAAAACGGCCGTAAATCTCTATCACCCAAAGTCACTTGAATGCTTTCTATTTCTATGGTCATACATAAAGGCCTAGTTTTTATCGTTTTAGACAGAATGTTTTTTTATGAATATAAGGGCCGAGACGAGCAGGACGTTCAGGTGATGGTAATTGGTATGCCCTGCCAACAATGCAGTGCCACTCAGAATTATTGAAAAACCCAAAAATTCTGAGCTGCTGTTAAGTCTCATTTGCTCAGTAATTTCACTATCTACGGCGCCCTTCAGACTGAAACACAGTAATGCTTACACATTATTGCTTCACGGCAGAAATACGCGCCGTTGTGGTACCCATAATCTAGCTGGCATCCGGTGCGAAGGAGCCTCCCACTGGTAGTATGGTGAGTATTACTTGGGTAAGAATTCTAAATACAGACTTTTATAACTTCAAGCAACTTTAACTATATCTATAGTTTTGTATCGTAAATCGTTATTAGAGTAATTATTATGACTGAAGTAAGTACATTTATATGTTTGTTGGTCCTTCAACAGCTGAGAGAGTTTGTGATACAAATTAAATTTATTTCACAGTTTGGTATCGCGTCGGATTTGTGTAGCTCTTTAATTGATGATGTTTGGTTTAAGTCTGAGTTGACGTGTCTGAGTCATTGTAGTACTAGCTTTACTTAACACGAGTTTATCATAACTGTAAAATAAATTGGACGGAATTCCAAAAAAAGGTTCCAAACCACAGTCATGTCGAAATTGAGTTAAGAACACAAAACTGATCACGTGATTCATATTAACGCACTGACACAAATGTAAGCCCTACTGTCACTCTTTAAATGACAATATCATGACTTAGTAGCCCAACCCACATGTATGTAATACACTAATATTTTTAAAAACATGAATTCCTTAAAATGTGATGTTTTCAAGATCTAAGCATACATAATTGACAACGGGAAACGACTTTGTTTTATACTTTATAGTGATTGGTTTCTTAATGCAAAGCTTTAAAGAAGACAGTTTAAAAATGCATTAAATTTGGATATAAAGGAATACTACTCGATTTTCAAATTAATATTTTCAGTTAAATAAAGTCAATAACTTTCAGGTGGAAAACTAAAAGGGTAAATAGACCGGACGTATACAGGTGGAACTACTATAACTTTTGCCGCAGCTAATTCTGAAACTATTTAGGCCACCAGACCACTAGGAACGAACTGCAAAACAATGACCTTGTGAATAATAGTTAATGCTTATCAACTGTCGAACTTTCATTCATTTTGTAACAGTGTAATATATAGCTCGAAAGTCTATAGAAATACAATATACATAGACGATATATTTAGACGTAATTAGCTATCAATAATCTGAAGCTGTCCCAATTTACCCGAAATGTCATTCTAATCGCCTTATATTGGGATACGTGAATTACAATTTCCATACAAACTTTTATCGCTGGTAAGCTATACGTCGTCCCATTGACAGACAGCGTGTACGGATAAGGTGAGTCACCGTCGATAAGTTTATTAGGACAGAAAAGTCAACGATAGTTACGATTTTTATCTCAAGTAAGAGAATATTGGGAACGGTCGTCAGTGTTTAATGAACCTCCCTTCTGAGCTAGAGGTCCCGGGTTCGAATACGGATAGGTGCGGAAATGAATATGGTTATTTCCGAGTCATGGATGTGATATGAATTTTTGTATGTTTAAGTAAGTATATTGTATTCAATATATCGTTGTCTTATACCCATAGTACAGGCTATGGCTAGTTTAGAGCTAGATAATTTGTGTTAAGGTGTGTCAATACTATTTATATATTTATAATATATTTACAGCGATGGTAATACTTAAAAACAGAGCTGCATCTCTCGTTTGATCGATGTTGTATTATAAATGTGTAATACATATAATAACTCCCATAAGTGTGTCATTTATATTTCAACTTACAAGGCCTAGTCCACGTGCATATACGTTTTGTGAAAGTAATTGTTGGTGATAAATCATTATTAAAAAATCATACTTTAAAAGAAGTGAAAAAGTGAACACTAACATTGTGCATTTTTGAATATTTTGGAATGGTTTGGGAAAAACTTCGGATGAATTGATTTATTTATCAGTATAAAAGTACTACTAGCATTTATGTGGTTAAATACAATATTATTATATTATATTATTTTATTAAAAACCATCGTCAACTGACACGTTTTGTTTTTTCTGATATTGATATAATTTAAAATTTAATTTTAAGTGGAGATTTATTTTTTAAATTTCACTTTTTATTCAAATTAAAATAAATATAGTCTAACATCCCACCGTCTTACGAATTTTCGATCAGGTCACGTGTCCTGACGCGAGTTTAACATTTTATACCCATCCTAAGAAAAGTTCACAAGGCCGCTAAAGAAGTATTCCCTTCAATAATATATATTTTGATATTGATTATTTCTTCTTTTATTTTTGTGGTTTCGCGTGGAAAACCTTTCCTTGGATTCAAAGGAAGTTTCAACATGCTATTAACGGTTTTCATTTGGGTTAATGGAAACTATAACTAAGAACTCATAAGACAACTTCACATTATCTTATGCCACGCATTGGTACATTTAATAATAATAATTATTCTTAAAAAATGATAAGTATCACTACTATATCTGCAAGTAATTATTTAAAAAAATATCAAAATGTTTGATGCATACGTACAGACGACAGTGTCCACTGGTGGCGTTACTGAAATTCTTGAATCGCCCTCCGAATGAACGTCACATGTCTAGATGGTGAGAAAAGTATTCCAAGTGAGAGAAATTTAAAAATTAATAATGTTTAGTTTACTGCATGATACGATTGCTGTAAATTTTTTTAATGTGCTTTTCACTTAAATGTTTTACAATTCAAACACTATAATTTAGGAAATTTCTTTTTTTTTTAAAGCCTTTCAGATTTTTAAGAGTAAATCAGATACTTATTTATTTATTTCATTTTCTATTTGATGAATTAAAAGGAATAAAAATTTGCGTACAGGTCACTTGAGGGTAATTAAGATATATGTAATTAAATAGTTTTTAGTTTGTATGTAGCTTAGAACATTTTATTTTTGAAAATATATTGAAGTAGGCCTTACTTTGCGGAAATCCATAACTATCCAAATGTTTTGACTTTTTCTTTAGTCTTAATTCCGCCAATATTTGTCTTTTAAACAATTCGACACGTGTTTCGCCTCTACACGAGGCATCCTTAGGACATGTTGACTCGCCAAAATCTGGCACGAGATTCTGGTGAGTCAAATATTGGCGGAATTAACACTAAAGAAAAACTTATTCTTCTTTACTTCATCAAATAACTAAATCAGTTCACTTGTGTTTACCCTCTCTGCTCGCTCCTACACTCAAGCTTAACGATTTTATCTTTACAGAGTCGTCCTCAAATCACTTTAGAGAACTGGCTGAGAAAATACATTTATTAAACAAATATTCACTATATTTCTCTCTGATTTCTTGTCGGAAATTATGTGGATTAAAATATATTTGAGAATTCTCAAGACCATTTTAGTTCATATTATAAAAAAGCTTTGCATCCAAAGCAAGTAAAAAAAAAATGTGTTTTTTTGTCTTCTTATATTTACTTAACGCTATATTTGAACATTCAAAACATAATAAGTTTTCCAAATAGTATTGAAACTTTTATTTAATATTATTATTACTCTTAACATTTACTATAATTATTATTATAAAATTAAGCTCTACTTTGTATGAGAACTCGTAAAAATTTTCCCAACATGTTTATGGAACTAAATGCTCTTTCTTACTCAAAACCCCTGTCCCGTTTCAACCACATCCAAAAGGCCTTCTCCTGCAAGTACTATGTAGTTATATAATAATATAAATAATTGCAGGTTTTATTAAGAGTGTCCACTATTTAAATTTTATAATGTTGTCATTAGCCTTTCATAATATTTTCTATAAGTCATTACATAAACATATCGTGTACCAAATATCCTTTTAGATTGATATTATTTTTTCAAATGCTTGTCACTATGTCGGACTATCCAGTACCGGGCAGATAACTATGACATTTACTACTAGATCCATCCTATAATTTAATCGGCGCTTCTTATACAATTCGAGACACAAATGTTACGTTTATTCGATAGATGAGTACCAAGTAGCCTATTCGTAACTTTACTTGTGCATTGTGAACCAAGGTCACAAGTCTCATTCAATACACAAATAAAATTTGAAAACAAAATTTAATGAACGATGCGGAACTCGAACACATGACCTCTGACGTTCCGTGCCAGTGCTCTGCCAACTGAGCTAACCGTTCGAGTGACGTATCGTCATAAAAACTTCTCATTCAATAACTATCAAATAAAGTCATGTCATAGTATCTTTGGTTGGTTTAAATTTTCAAGTAAATCGGAGGTCTTGAATCTGTTCAAAATTAATGAAATAATACTCCGTTACGTTGATATACATGTACCTTAAATAATTGAAAAAAGAGTCTCTTGCAACAGCAGTTGTATAACAAGATAACCGATAAAAACAGGCAAGGAATATTAGTGCGTGTGCGTAAACAAAGTTATGTCTTACACTCGAAATTTGTATGACACTTTATATTAGTGTGCGTGAATTGCTCAAAATAGAGGTTAGTTTTTAATCCAATTTTTTTCTACGTTTTCACAGCCTCCATAGCCTATCTAGACGTATAAATGATTTAAGACAGGTACATTTAAATTATATAGATATAAATTTAAAAATAAATATGTTTCAGTTTCTAACATTTATCTAGAACATAGCTTCTAGCTCCTCCAACAAGCATACCATTCTAAGTAAAGTACTACGATTTTCGTTAATCATCCCGCCTGTCTGACATCCACGCCGGTCGTGAGATGATTAATCTCAGAGCCACTCGTTATTTCCTCGTCTTCAATGTTAAAAGAACATTAACTTTTGGACGGCTTTATAAAATTGAAGGGTTCGTTACTACCAAAAAGGTAGTGTATGTATGACCCATTACCTATTTATCTTGCCGTGGTAGTTTGTTAGTTCGTTCGTTAGTAAATGTGTGGAACGAATCTTGCAAGTTGTCTTTAGATTTATTTCAATTTAATTAAATATAAGCCTTAACTTTAGTTCAATTTCCGAGACATTGTATTTTCTCATTGCTTACGTAGTTTACTTAGTAACGGTTTTAAGCACTTGCTTTTCTAATGGAAAATTATTCTGACTATTTACAGAAATTTTTACTAGGTAACGTTAATAAAAAAAAAACATTTGTATTTCATATTCGTGATTAGCATCATCACTCAATCGTTTTGATTCATATTCTCATGAAATTGGCATCGGTGCTGTGATCAAAGTTCGCTTCTAACTCCGCAACTGTTAACAGTAAAATTCCTGGAAAAGCAGTTGAATCCCCATGAAAAAAAGTGTGTGTGTCAGCTCCGACGCACGACTGGAGTTTACTGCTCAAGAACGATTGTCTTTGTTTAGTAAACAAAATCAAGTCCAATGGAGTCGGTTACAAACATACATACAGCAGAAGCTAATAAAAGCGTATTAATTAAAAAAATATAGATATTAAAAAAATAAAATAATAGGTTAGGTTAAAAAATGTCTATTTGGCGTGAAATGCGCTATATATACTCTCCATATTAAATCAAACATTTAATTATGTGCATAGCTCATATAAATTTGTATCAACTATATTTATAATTCAATTTTAAATAAATACAAAGCACACATGTTTATATATACAATACATGTCATATTAATGTATGAATTGTAACATACTTAGTACCCACGTGCTTATCAGATTTTTCGGCACTATTTACACCTTTTTCTTCCATAATTTATAGAATTTTGTCTTAACTTTATGAAAGTATATAGTAATAATATAATAAAGCTTCAAAATACAAGAAAGTGAAAGGAGCGCGAGAAATGATGCGCATCAAAAACGTTACTATGACATTTTGATGAGTACATTTTACTATACATATTTTTCTCATACCGGGCGCCTTATATGAAAATCGATTCTTAAGGAGTAAACTCCAATAAAATGGGAAAAATGGATAATATGCTAAATAAGTTATTGAAGCCTTGTATTGAAGTCAAAGTGATCCCTTAATAAGAAATAGCAATGTCTTTCTTAAAGATATTTTTGGTTTAGTCTCAGGGCGTTAAAACTTTCGAATTCGCAACTCGCAAATTGCAAATTTCGTTATTGGATCCAAGTAAGATTTAGGATTGGTGACAAGCAATTCGTTCTAAACTTTAGGGTAATAGAAAAATAATTCTTAAACAAGTCTTAACAAACATCTTTATCATTTTATTGCACTAAATATAAATAAAATTAATACTCTTACAATTTATAATAATAATAATATTGACACACTCTTACACAAATTATCTTGCCCCAAACTAGGCATAGCCTGTACTATGGTGCAAGACTACGATACAATATTTAATACAATATACTTTCTTAAACATACATAAATACATATAAACATCCATGACTCGGAAACAAACATTACTTTTACAAGTGCTGACCCGGCAAACGTTGTTTTGACAAATTATCTTAATATATATATTTCTTTTGTGCCTCTGTTGTAACTGAATTCCTCCTAAACGGCTGGACCATTTTCAATGAAACTTTCTGTGTGTTTTCAGGTGGATTCGAGAATGGATTAGATTCACAATTGAACTACCTCCTTAAGGAGGAGGAGGAGCCGTTTAGGGCTGGACCGATATTGATGATTTGTTTTGTGTATTCCAGTGAATTTGAGATTGGTTTAGATTCTCAATTCCGTCCATATAATATAATTCTCCTGCTCATATGTATGCTACTGATCTCCTCCTAACGGCTGTATAGATTTTTCAAATTTAAGACGTGTTTACAGGACGTCTGTCAGGTCCGCTAGTATTTTATATATTTGCCATAATATACTTAACAGTGGTGTAGATAGAGAATATTTAAATCAATTTAATTTAACACATTAAGAGTTAAATCTATCCCTTAACTTTTTTCGTCTGGAAATGAATAAAACGTCGCTATTTCGCCATTAATAACGATAAGCTCTGGAAGTGATACGAAGGAGACCCTATCGTATTAAAGACATTTAGTTTTTAAATCTTTCTAGTGAAAACTTTTTGTGAAAGTTCTTTCCAACAGATTCCAGCTATTAATTAAACTAACCAAAATGATGAGTTTCATTTATTCAAAGAGTTTCTTGCGCCGCTTCTTCTCTCTCAGAGCGCCTTTTGTTTCCGAAGCGGTAGTATCTAGTTTATTCGAAATGACATCAAAAATAATTGTAAAGGAATAAATTTTGAAAAAATAAATGCATTTTATGCCAAACACTGTAAGTTGCTACCAGTACAATCTAAATTATACTACAATATATTAAAAGAACAAAATAGCGTTCAATGAGAATATTCTACAAAAATATAATCTTGAAATCAATACACGCAATCAAACAAATAAATTTTATAAAACTAGTGAGAGAAGTACAGCATACTTATGACCCAGCTTACTTAATACAATCAATCCAGAAATAAGAAATAAACTCAATATAATGCGGTGGCCGACCATGCGACTCACCCGTGCTACAATAAGTTTTGTAATTATCTACCTATCGTACATAACTTTATCGTTTTTATAGTTTTGTTACATATTGATAAATTGTAATTCTATTTTTCAAAATAAATTAAAATAAATATTTAGATGGAGATAACTATTAAATAACATTTACAACATAATTTATGAATTATTTCACTTGTCAAATAACTGGAAACGAAATTGAGTCTCATTAAAATGATCATATAATTTGATCAGCTTACTCGTATGTTCTGCTGGTGGTGTAAAACGAATTAATTTTTTTAAGATTAAGAATTATGCGAAAAACATCTTAGGAAGTGTATCAGAATTCTTGCAGCATTTTATTGTTGGATAGGAATTACCGAAATAACTGCGACGTGTAAAATTGCCGGTAGGCCTCTCTGAGCTTGGTGAATTGAATCTTAACATTAAAAGCATTTTATTTTATAATTATCCCTCAGAAATTTGTAAACTTCAAAACAAATTAATACAAAATAGTGGTATAATATAGAGGGTAGACATAATGTATAAGAGTTGCAAGGGCACAAAAACATTTTACAAAAAAACTAAATTTGGAAGTTACTACAAGTACGAGTAATTTTATTATATTAATAATATTTAGATCACATTATTTAAAATCGTATTCTATTTATCAAAATAATTAAAGTGTCAAAATCGGTTAGAATATAGAGACATAGTTTAACTTAACATTTTATGGTATCTTTTAAATATGGTTTGCTTCCCTTCGTTTTAAAATGATCCAGGTTATGATTTTAAATTTTTATTGCCATTATCTGAGGGTTTGATGACACTAGTGCCGTGACTGTATGAGATAGTTTTAATTTATTCTAATTTACATTATTTCTTATGTAATTATGTAGGGTTGAATATAATTCACAATGCTTTACCTTTCAATGAGTAATCATAATTATTGTAAAATATAAATTTAATTAATAATTTAAAAAAATCTACCTCTAGCCTAATTAAGCCTTATATTATATATTAAGCATGTGTAACGTACAATAAAAAATTGCAAACAAAATTTACGAACGATGCGGGACTCGCATCCCGCAACCTCTCGCGTTCCGTACGAGCGCTCTTCTAACTGAGCCAAGCGTTCGAGTGACGCATCGTTGATAAATCTTGGATGCCTTGTTCAACTCTTGGGTTGTGAGAGTTATCACTTTAAAAAAAATAAAAATGTATAACTTAGTCCTTTATTCTTACATTCTAATATTAATTTGGCTGAATGTATTGGATAGCTGTGTAATATGGGATTAAAATGAACATAAAATTATATAATAGAAGATGTTTATATTCGGACGCGAGTATATAATGGGAAGCACGTAAGTCGCTGGCTTTTCGGTGTAACATGTTGTCCCGCAGGTTTTGCACGGTGTACGAAATCTGCAAAGATGACACTTTTTAAAGCATATTGACAATCTTTCTACACCTGCAGTCTGTGGGTTTACTACATGCAGAGGGCTTACAGTGATCTACGTGTGCAAGTAATTAATGCACTCAGGGTACTGCTGGGGCTGCCGCGGCGTTGCAGTGCATCAGGGATGATCGCCGAGAAGTCCATTTTTCCTGCTGGCTAGAGCCGCGGCAGCACCAACACTATCCTGAGTGTTTTTGCAGATCGGTGGGAGTCCCACCCTTTACAAAGGTGAATAAATTATGGCTTCACACCAATATAAAATAATTTTGATTTAAGTACCTACTAACATTAGTTTTTAAGTAAAACTTTACTAACAGAGATATGGATTTGATCCGAAATAAATGTGTTATTATTATTATTACTATAATTTACAAACTTGTAAACAAGTATAAATACTTGCAAACATTAATTGTTTCGTTATTTTAATTTATAAATTCATTAAAGTTCCTGCAATATTTTAAAAATATTCTTTAAAAATTTGAAATATAATAAAAGCATCGACGTAATATTACAACTATATTCAGAAAATCAAAAATAACAGGTTCAATGAATCATTCATTCAATGAATGAATTGAACAAAAGAATCAGAAAATATTTTTATGAAAAACCGCAGCAATATTTATTTATTGAATAAGCAATTTACGGTTTGCTGACCGCATCCAATATCGTTCGTTCATATTTTATTTTCAATTCAAATCAACTGGATCTTTTAATTCGCTAACAAAAGGTTAGTTATTGTTTTAGTAACCGTATGTCGCATACCGTAGCACACAACATATATAATAAAGTATAACTAATCTGTCCTTACTAAAATAATATAAAATGGTAAATTTTACTTAAAATTGTATTGCATGGGTGTGTTTTTTTATAAAAATTGTGGATGATTTCCTGATCGCACTCATAACCTTAAGGTTGTTAGGTTAAGTAAATAAAATGTTTGTCGCAGTTACTTAGTTGTTTTTAACCGACTTCGAAAAGGAGGTTCTCAATTCAATTCGTACTTTTTTATGTATGTACACCGATAACGCTGAGATTTATGATCCGATTTTCGGTATTCTTCTTTAGTTTGATGCGGAATGTTTTTCATGTAATCCCATAAAAAAAAAATCCCACATTTTCACTTTGTGAAGTCCGTTTTTTTAATTTTTTTTACTAGCTACGGCGCTTACCAAATTATAAACGAAAATATAACGCTTGCACACTTCTCTCTTGGAGGTAGATAAGGCGCCGTAGTAGTTAGTCTCCAACTAACTGGCACCCTGCAAAAGAGCATCTACAGATTTTCCAACATATTTATAATGAGACATTATATTTTAAGCTATTATGGAGTTAATTTACCTCTCAAATACTCAGGCAAGTGATCTATAGAGCGTACATAGATTTTAATTACGTAAAACTTTGCTGAGTGTAAGCTTAGCATAATCTTTGATTTCGTTTTTATAGTCATTTGACAGCTGAAATTTAGCTGACCTTTAAGTTAAGACCGTCCAATGCATAAGTCAAGTTCGCGTTTTATCACACTGAGCTAAATTTAACGTAAGTAAACTCTGAGCAAAGTCTTTGTTCGCTTTAAAGCTCTCAGCCTTAGTGTTAAATTAAACTTCTCAAAATAATAATAATAATATTAACACACTCTTACATAAATTATCTTGCCCCAAATTAGGCATATAGCCTGTGTTATGGGTTGCAAGACAACGATATATTTAATACAGTATACTTACTTAAACATACATACATATAAACGTCCATGACTCGGAAACAAACATCCATATTCATCATATTTAAATGCTTGCACCTACCGGGATTCGAACACATAAAAATACATAATTCAAATTGGATAAGCCTCTCCTAAGATTATATGGGCGCCATAGCTAGTGAAATTACTGGGCCAATGAGTCTTTAGCATTTTATGTCTCAAGGTGACGAGCGCAACTGTAGTGCCACTCATAATTTTTTGGTTTTTCAAGAACTCTGAGCCGTACTACATTGAAATCGGCAAGGGGTATCAATTACTATCAGCTGAACGCCCTGATCGACTCGTACCTTATTTACATTAAAAAATCTAGAATTACAAACCAATGAAGTAAAGTTTTCGATATCAATACCCATTGTTCAGCATGCTCCATACATCATGAACTGCAGTCCTCTGCGGGATGAGATTCATTTATTTCTTAATTAAAATCAAAACATATTCACAGAGCCACACTTGCACCAATAACCAATAATTCCCAAATCAAGGCAAGCATTTTAACATTCATATTCAATGGCAAATTAATATGTTAGTTTGTTATATAACTTCAATTTTATAACAAAACTTTCTTAACCATCATTGCTTGTTGGATTTATAACAAGCAATTTATTTTTAAAAGTTAGTTTATCTAGTATTAATATACTTTCACTTTTTCCTTCCAAAGTAACATTATCTAGTATTAATATCTTTACTATGTCAGAATCACTAATTATATTTTCTTTTTATGAAATTCATTCTGAAAAAAATCTGTATACAGTCAAAATTTTTATATAATTCAATATAATTGTATTTTACTATATTATCGAATATGAATATTCAATTTCAAGTACCTACTTGTTTATTCTCCTCTGCCATAAAAAATTAATCACGATCAGAGCTATATAACAATTTATACCCATCCCAAGAATAATGCTCAACGCCGCCAAAGACGGTTTCACTTCAATAGTCAAAATATAATAATATAAATCATTTGAAAATGTGTTAGATAAATAAACTATCAAGTACTACACCACTATATATTCACAACCAGTAGTCTGTATTTCAAATGCTCGCAACATTTAAATCTGCCAAGCTTTCAATTATATTTTTGAGCCAAAACCTTACTCAAAGGCACGCCCGCCTATCACGAGTGTTGAAAATATTATGTCATCCGAATGTTACTTTAATTTTAATCTCTTACTAAAGGGTTCATTTTGCTGTTTTTATATAAATTTATTATATGTTTCAATGTTGTTGGAATTAAGTATTTTGGATGAAGAAAATCTCTAAAAAATGAAACGACTTACAACTTCCAACTGTTTTTTGGTAAATATACAAACTACATCATATTTAAGCCACATTCAACATTCAAATCATTTCTATTGTTTAACCTTACCTTAATGACTACATTCATTTTAAATCTCAAAATGTATAACTTAGTAATTCATTTAAAATAATACAATATTAGGAATAATTACTAAGTTATTATTATTGCTTGCATACAAATATCCAACTTATCACCATTTTTCTTATTAAATAAAAAAATCATTCAAGTCAAATATAGACATTACTTTAATTACTTTATTAATAAACATTACAAGATTCGCAACATTTATTATTCTCCCATCTGTCTTCTGTATTATAATAATCGTTAGTAGAAGTACGTAGGTCACACTCAAAGTTTTGCGTAACTTAAAAACAAGATGTTACAACCAAAATATTATATTTATTGTTTTTCAAAATATTCTGCTTTATATTTTAAACAATTTTTCATGCGATCGAACCATTTTTTAAAACAGGAGGACCACAGATCTGAAGGCATATTTTCTACGTGCTGGTTGAATGCTATCGCTGCCTCTTCGGAATTGGTAAAAGTGAAACCTCTCATCAAATCTATGATATTGGGAAAAATACAGAAATCACAGGTCGGGGCTATGTGCAGGATGGGTGACGAGTTGTACTTTTTCAGAAGCTAAAAAATGACTTAGTTTTGTTGGCTGTGAGTGAAGAAGCGTTGTCATAATTTAATTCTAATTTTAAAACACCCATTCACAAGATTGCTGTTATTTTCGGGTTCGAAACAATAAATCCACGTTTTATCTCCTGTGACAATGTCATAAACAGCATTAGAATGTCCGCGGTCGTACTTCATTAGCATCTGTGATCACCATTCCACGCGAGCTCGCTTCTGCTCCGCTGTCAGTTCATGAGGGATCCAACGACAACAAAATTTCCGAACTTTCAGTTATTCGTGCAGCTTTTTCTGAACTTGGCTCCTACCAATCCCCAATAGTCCTCAAATTGTCTCATAGGTAATTCGCGGGTTTTCTTCAATTAGCCGCTTAACAGTAGTCACATTATTTTCGGTTACGGCAGTTCACGGGCGTTCTTCACGAAATTCGTCATTTAAAGAAACCTCGACTCTCTCACATTCAGCAAGCCATCGCCTAACGGTGCTCAAGCAAGGTGCTTTTCTCCCAAAAGCATTTTGAAGACGAGCGGCACAGTCTTGCGGAGAGAGAGAACTTTTAAAATCATAAAAAATCATCGCTCTATAATCTTTTTGACTTAATTCCATTTTCGTTGCGTACGTAGAACTTTGATGTGTGATAAAAAACAATTAACAAATGATTTCCCGCTAATTGTTTTTTTTTATTACTAAGAAGGTTGTAACGTTTCAAAAAATATAACATTCGACATTCAAGTACTTGCGATTAGCTAGAAGTGCAAAACTTTTAGAGTGCCTTACTTATATAAATAATAAGAATATTCTTGAGCATATTCTTAATATTAATTATCTTAAGAATTAAAACAATATTGTGAAACTCCAACTGTAATCTAAAATGTGAGTTATATTTTAATAAACAAAATTATGAAAATCCTAGTTGAGAAGGATTTTGGATTGGCTAGAGTTTATTTAATTAAATTCTAGCCAATCCAAAATCCTTCTCTCTTCTATCTCAAAATGAGTTCAGGAATGTGGAGACAATCAGTCGTAAAGCCACATAAAGAGGGCTTATAAGCTGTTCCATTAAAGCTGACATTGTTGAAGCACTCACAATGCCAATGCTGAAAGTAATTATAAGATAATAGAAAAGGCCATGAAAGGCTTTTATTTTCTCAAAATTGATTCCTTTAGATTCCTTTTCGATGTCATTTCTAATACTACCATTGCTTTGAAATCAAATGGCTCTCTGAGAGAGAAGAAGGGCCGCAAGAAACTCTTCCAACATTCTTTTTTTGCGCTATTTTTACTAAAATACACAATATTGTACTGTCATTATAATCGCAATCAAATAATCATAATGTTGTCCCGGTTGTCCGATCACTTACGATAGATAATATTTACGACAGAGCCATTTTTTAATAAAACATTTAAATTTATTTATAGATAATGCCTGAACAGTGGCTGGGACTTTATTATACAAGTGTATACATTTACCCTTAAAGCTATTATGTATCTTATGAAGCCTACTTGAATTAGTTACAAGCAATCTCTTATTTCTAGTGTTATAATCAAATCACTATTAAGAGCAATAAGGTTAAATGTTCTCAGACACTCCGAAAATTCAATTTTCTGCTAAGTGATCAAAAACGAGTATTTCTCCTTTTAGCTTTAGTTTTTTTTTACTCTAATATAAAATTTCCTTCATTATAATTGTAGGGTTTTCTTATAACTACAAACCCTTTAATTGACCATTAGTATCAAATATTAAATTACTAAGAGACCTTGCATTTTCTACTTCGTGTAATTGTTAATATTGTTAGTACCAGTGGGAGACTCCTTTGCACAAGATGTCGGCTAGATTATGGGTCCTACAATGGTGTCTCTTTCTGCCGCGAAGCAGTACGCGCAAACATGATTGTGTTAATAATAATAATAAGGGCGCCGTAGCTAGTGAAATTACTGGGCAAATGAGACTGAACATCTTATGTCTCAAGGTGGCTAGCGCAATTTTAGCACCGCTCAGAATTTTTAGGTATTACAAGAGTCCTGAGCGGCACTGAATTGCAATGGGCAGCACGTATTGATTTCCATCAGCTGAACGTACTGCGCATATCGCTGCTAACCTCCCACTGGTAAAATTGTTATATAGGGGTTATGTATCATGGATCAATTATTATACAACAAATAATTTAGTGGATTACAATTTAAAGTTAATTTTTCGATGATTCGTTTTATGATGGTCTAACATAAAGCGGGCTCTGATATGATTCTCGTTGACCCCATTTTGTTTTTAAAAAAAAAACTGAAAGCACCGGATGCAACCTTATTCTTTGCCTTTCAGGGTTAATTATTATAATAACTTAGTGGTGTTTCTACTATGTCGATAAAACCTAACAACACTCATTTAAGTCATGTAAGGCGTCCCATATAGCCGAATGGTTAGTGACCCTCACTACTAAGCTAGAGGTTCCGGGTTCGAATCCCGGTAGGTGCAATCATTATGATGAATATGGATGTTTGTCTCCGAGTCATGGATGTTTAAATGTATTTATGTATATTTAAGTAAGTATAGTGTATTAAATCTATCGTTGTCTTTCTTAGTTCTGTATTTCAAACATATGATAACCCCTTTAGTTTTTATTTGTCAATATCCAACATCCATAAATCCACATGTAGTCCCATGTGACTTAACATTAATTTTGTCTGTTATTAAAAAACAAATTACGTATATTCAGTGCGGCATAAAACAATGTGTACAATAAAAATAAATCAGAAGCTGAAGGTAATATATGAATTTTGATAAGAGTTTTTATTTAAAAACCACATATTGGACCTGATTTTCATGCGAAAAAACAGAATAAACTATAAACTGAGTAAAATTTATACTGTAAGGACAATTTATTATGTTAATTATACGTTTTATACAATCATACTCAAATCCATTCCATGCTAATTTCGACATGTTTTATTATTTTTTATCTAGTATACATAATAATAGTAATAATCACTATATAATATTATAAAACAAAATCCTTACTCGCTACTGTCTGTCTGTTCGCGATAAACTCAAAAACAATAGCACCAATTTTCGTGCTGTTTTCACCAATGGATAGCATGGTTCTCGAGGATGATTTAGTACTTATATAATTTGTTAAGTTGTTGAATATATTTTTGTTTATATGTACTGTATTTGTTGCAAGTTTCGAAAAAATTAGCTATCTGGGAGCTTTCAACGAAAATACTCAGTGTATATAAAATCCATGATGACGTATGTCTATCTATTAAGGATAATATATTTATTTATATCCATTTTATTTATTTTCTAGTGACAGACTAGTGTCTGTCGGGTCAACTAGTCAATGGCGTTCTATACATACTACACAGCCGAAGTGTATCAAGAGACTGTATCAGATCGTGGCGTAAAAACTCTTAGTAATTCGATTTTTTCGGCCACTGCTAGACATAGGCCTCCCCCCAAAGATCGCCACGATGATAGGTCCTGCGCTGTCCTCATCCAACGTAATCCGGCAATCTTGACCAGATCGTAGGTCCATCTTGTGGGGGGCCTACCAACACTATGTATTCCGGTACATGGTCGCCGTTAGAAGACTTTACTGCCCAACGACCATCTGTCCGTCGAGCTACGTGCCATGCCCAGAAAACTTGCGAAACTGAAGTAGCAGTCACTCCAGTTTCGCAACCAAGTGGTCTATGTCAGTGCTGTGGTTCTTCTATAATGGATCTCCTCATTTCTGATTCGATCTCGCAGGGGTTTCCGAGCTTAGCCCTCTCCATTGCCCTCTGAGCGACAATGAGCTTCCTCATAAGGATTTTTATAATTTATTATAAATAATGTAACTCATACTAGTGACTGTGTTTTGATAACAAGTTTTGTACAATTAAATACTTATTCGTGTTCTTTTCTTACTTTCTCCCTACATAAAATAAAAGAAGCGCACCCACATACATTCTTCACCTAATGGTGATAACTATATCGTTTCAAAAATCGTAATTCCAATCCTTTTTTTCCCCTCTTATCGCGCGCCTAAATTGGTCCGAATTGAATTTGTTAATTTTGTTAACTCAGCAGTGACTAACTTTGCTTAGTTTAGCCGCCGTTCATTCTTGTTAACGGAGCTTAAGAAGATTTAGAGGGTTTAGTATAAGTTAGAAGACGTCTTGGAGTCATCAACAAGTTTGGTGATTCTAACTGACTTATGGACAATCTGAGTTTAACTATAATAATATCAAAGATTAAAATATATTTAAAAACTTTATTTATAACAATAAGGGATGAAAACTGCAGGACGTTCAGCTGATGGTAATTGATACGTCCTGCCCATTACAATGCAGTGCCGCTCAGGATTCTTGAAAAACCAAAAAACTCTGAACGGCACTACAATTGCGCTTGTCACCTTGAGACATAAGATGTTAAGTCTCATTTGTCCAGTAATTTAACTAGCTACAGCGCCCTTCAGACTGAAACACAAATAATGTTTACACATTACTGATTCACAGCAGATATAGGCGTCGTTGTGGTACCCATAATCTAGCCGGCATCCTGTGCAAAGGAGCCTCCCACTAGTGACTGATTTGAAATGAACACAAAATTTGATATCTCCACAAGAAATTCAAAATAGGAACATCACGTGTAAAAATCACTTTATTGTGATAAGTTTTTATTTAAATTATCAGCACAATAGTTGGTGCAGAACAAAGCATTTCTACAAGATTAGCACTTAAACGTAGACGCAAGACAGTAAAGACTAAAACCGGTATCTAATTGACCACAACCGATCCGTGACAACATTGAGCTTTATTTTTCTCTGCTGTTCCGTTAGTATTAGCTTCAACCACGTGGCCCTGAGCCAATACAAATGCAAACAATGCGACTAGAAATACAGCAGCTGCTAAAATACAGAATTCAAGTTCCTAAAATATTGGACAAATGGATTCAAACATTTGGAAGGACTTCTTGAGAAAATAATATTTACCATCATGATAGTTAGCATCAAATTACAGTAGAATAAAAAGAAGGGGTGGTGTTTGTATATTAACATCACAAGGGATAGGATCAAAAAATTTAGAATACCTACATACTTTGTGTGAACCGAAAGCATTTGAATGTTGTGGGATAGACATAGTGGACAAAAATTTGTTTATCATTTGTATCTACAGGACACCTGATTCTGATGTAAGTATATTTTTTGAAAAACTAAGAACCGTGCTTCAGAAATACTGTAAAAAGAATAAAAAAATTATTATATCAGGAGATTTTAATATTAATACACTGAATTGTAATAAAATCTCTCAACAGTTAAAGCAAATCGTGCAAAACTTTAACTTTAGATTACACATTAATCTACCAACGAGAAATAGCACATGCATTGATCATATAATAAGTAATATTGATGGCGCTATAGGTTATTTACATAATTACGATATTTCTGACCATAACACAGCACAAATTCTAAGTTTCGAAAGTGTTAACATTAAAAATAAAATATCTATGTTTATGTACAAACGTAATTATAGTAATTATAATATTGAGATATTCAAAAATTACCTAAAAAGCTTGTCGTTCAATGAAGTCTATGAAGAAAAAAATTTCAATAACGCTTTTAGCAAATTTCATTCCTTAGTAACTCTATTATATAGACTTTGTTTTACGAGAATAAAAATTAAAAATATGGAATCCAATGGAAAGCCCAAATGGATAACTAAAGGTATTCGAATAAGCTGTAAAATAAAAAGAGTATTAAGATATAGAAAATGCAGAAAAAAAGACGATAGCAATAAGAATAATTATTTGAAATATGCAAGAACACTTAAATATTGTATTGCCACATCAAAAAAATTGAGTAATACCCATTATGTAGCAAACAGTAAAAACATATGCTATGCGACGTGGAGAATTATTAAAAATGAAACAAAAAGTAACAATAGTGACACTTGTATAGAATCAGTTATAGTAAATAATAATGAGATTAATAACACTAAAGATATAGCAAACAGTTTTAATGATTATTGGATAAATTTGACTAACAGCAGTGATAAATGTCTGACAAAGCGAAAGTTGAAACCTTGTATAAATCAAAATAAAACTGGAAGTAGTATTTTTCTCAATCCAGTAACGGAAAACGAAACATTAAAAATAATACAATTGTTGAGGAATACTAAAGCAGTAGGCTATGATGAAATTCTCACAAAAATTATTAAAATATGCAAAGATGAAGTAGTACCAGTTATAACATACCTAATCAATTTGTCGTTTGAAACTGGTGAATTCCCAGACGCACTAAAATTATCGGTGGTAAAGCCACTACATAAAAAAGACGATAAAAAACAACTTAATAACTACCGTCCAATTGCACTCGTATCTATTTTTTCAAAAGTCTTTGAGAAAGCAATGTATGGCCGTTTAACAATTTTTTTTACAAAAAATAATATAATAAACAAGCAACAATTTGGCTTTCAAAAAAACAAGTCGACAACATTAGCAGCATTTAAACTGGTTAACAAAATAGCAGAAAATATAGATTCAAAAAAACCAACGTGTGTAATATTTTTTGATATGAGCAAGGCTTTTGACTTCGTATCACACACCATCTTGTTGGATAAGTTGGAGCAAAATGGCGTTAGAGGACCAGCTCTTAACTGGATGGAGTCCTACTTAAAATACCGTAAGCAATGTGTGGAGATCAATTCTATCGACGAAAAGGCTACCATAATTGCCCAACAATCAAACTTTAAATTAAATAGATTTGGTGTTCCGCAAGGAAGCGTCCTTGGACCATTATTATTTTTAATTTATATTAATGACCTGCCTAGTGTGACAATAAATGACTGTTATTTATTTGCCGATGATATATCAATAATTATGACATGTAATAATAAAAATGAGATTGATATTTATGAAAGTGAAATTAATAATGAAATTAATACAGTGGTAAATTGGCTAGAGGATAATAATCTTCAAGTTAATATTAAAAAAACCTCATTTATGCAATTTAGTTTAAGTAACCGCTCTAATAACTATAGCCTTAAGATAAATTATACAAATACCCAAATAGAAGAAGCTTTGCATGTTAAATTTTTAGGAATACTTCTAGATAAAAATCTAAAATGGAAAGAGCATGTAGACATGGTATGCCAAAAAATTGATAGATATGTTTATGTGTTATATAGATTGCGTAAAACGGCTTTACAAAGTACATTCCTGGCAGCTTATCATGGTTATGTCGCATCAGTACTTCGATATGGACTAATCTTGTGGGGAAACTCTAGCGAGGCTAATAGGGCTTTAGCCCAAAAGAAATGCTTAAGAGCTATGACAGGAGCTTTTTACTTAGATTCGTGTGAACCACTGTTTAAAGAATTACGTATTCTTCCATTTCCTTGTATGTATATATACGAAATATGTATCTTTGTCAAACAACATGACCATTTATTTACAAAAGCAAGAGATATTTATCCGAGAAATACAAGAAACGGTGACAGACTGGTGATTGCACACAAATTTCATAATGCATCCTACGGAAAATGTAGCTATGTCATGTGTATAAAAATATTTAATAAACTCCCTCCAAGCTTACGCGTATTACCCGTCCAACGATTTAAAAAGGATCTTTTTACATGGCTTATAGATAAATGTTTTTATTCCATAAATGAAATGTTGACACATTAGGTTAAATTAAATTGACTTTAAAATATATATTAATTCTAGTCTTTAAATAATGACATTTAAAAATAATAATTATAATTTAAATTAACCTAAGTGCTTAAAATATAGAGTTTGTTAATCAATTATAATAATAACTAGAATTTTGTTAATAATAATTTTGCATGCCAGAAATGGCCGATAACATTGATACATTAAAACTACTTACACCCATTGTTACATGTTTTCTAGCAAAATAAAGAATTTATTATTATTATTATTATTATTAGACAGACAACATCATAATGGTAGACTCATCATGAATCACTTAGAATAATTTCAATGCAAACACAGAAATTAAAGAATTTGATGGGAAGCGGGAGCATTGTATAAAAATAATAATAATAATAGTCTTTATTAAAAGGTATAAACCCACTACAACCTAATACTTATTTAATTTTTAACTTCATAAAATTTAAATAAAAATAATAATAAGTTAAACATTATTCATATATTGTAGTCACTCAATTCCCATACTAAGGAAATTTAAGCGCACTTCTAATTGTTTGAAGTGTTACTTGGCCTTCTCGGGCGAGTTTATCAACTTTATAAAACTGTGAAGTCTACTTTCAGATAAATATAATATTAAATAAATATTCATATTAAAAAATAAAGTCGTCCGCCGCGTCTGTCTGTCTGTATGCTCGCGATAAACTCAAAAACTACTTGACCGATTTCCGTGCTATTTTCATCAATGAATTGCGCGGTTCTCGTTGAAGGATTTATTTCAGTATACATTAACAATATTTCTTTTTAAATGTAAGCCATCTGGGAGCTTTCAACGGAAACACTATCTAAGCCCTTTGAGATGTAACAAAATAATGTATGGAAGAATTGTGTATCTTATATTGGTTTATAGAAAAGTCTGCGATAGCCTATATCTCACTCTTACGGATGACATATTAAATCCATTCTAATACTTTAAAAAATTGTCAATTAAAAAGCAATACTGTAAAAGCTGCTTAGACAAACAAGATATTAATCCTTATCATTTTATAACTACATAATATACAATCATTCAGAAATACTTTTTTGTTTCATTTTTAACTCATTAATTTTGATTACACATTTCGAATGGCTTTATACTACATTATTCTCGAATACTGATAACATTATTCTATTGACAGAACAGCGTCTGTCAAGTCAGCTAGTTATAATATTATTTTGATATAAACCGACTGTCTTCTTCTCTTAATGATCTACTTCCTTCTGACATCACTCGCCCGATTTCAAATCCTTACTCTCCCTTGTTAATTCCCTTTTTGTTTATTATCTATGTTCATTCATTAACATTACTTTGTTTGTTTTTTAACTAACCCTTTGTATATATTGTGTGTGTCTTTTTTGTTTTAGATACATCAACAGTGTTCTTTGCGGTGAATGATCTCAGCAGGAAGTAAGCTTAGAGAGTAAACGAATGTTGCGACCGCTAGATTATTGTACTGCAGTTATTTTCACAGCATCATGACGTACAGTATTTTACTGTGGGGTCATGCTGCTGACATTGATATAGTGTTTGCTCTGCAAAAGAGAGCTGTTCGTGCTATATATCAGCTTGGTTAAAGAGAGTCACTCAAAGAAAAAATTAAAGAAATAAATATTATGACTGTTGATTGTCAGTACATTTATGAAAATTTGATATACGTTTCCAAAAATCGTCACCTTTTTGCTCTTAATTGTGATTTTCATTATTATTACACTAGAAATAAGGGATGGCATGTAATTAATTCTAGTAGGCTTCATAAGATACATAATAGCTTTAAGGATAAATGTATACACTTTTATAATAAAGTCTCAGCCACTGTTCAGGCATTATCTATAAATAAATTTAAATATTTTATTTTAAAATGCCTCTGTCGTAAATCCTACTACTCTACAGCTGAATATCTAAGTGATCCGATAGCCTGGGACTAGATTATGATTATTTTATAGCAATAGCAATGACAATACAATATTATATTTGATTAAAAAGAGCTTCTTCTCTCTCAGGCCGCCATTTGTTTCCGAAGCGGTAATAGTATCTAGTATATTAGAAATTACATCAAAAAGAATTGTAAAGTAATCAATTTTGAGAAAATAAATGCCTTTTAGGCCTTAAGTTTGAAGTTCTTAGTTTCTGATCGAGTTCTTGTTCATTCATGTACACTCGTCATTGGTGAAATCTAAAAAGCATACGCCATTAAGCCAAACAATAATAATAATTCGCACGACACGCTACAAGTTAGGATATCATCCCCACCATCTGGATGTGTGGACCGCCACACATCTAGATGGTGGGGATGATGGAACACCGGTTCCACAGTGCGGTTTTCAAGGAGCTTTCTTCCACGTACTACAAAGCTGTGGAATGAACTTCCTTGTGCGGTGTTTCCGGAACGATACTATATGGGTTCCTTCAAAAAAAGCGCGTACACCTTCCTTAAAGGCCGGCAACGCTCCTGTGATTCCTCTAGTGTTGCAAGAGAGTGAGGGCGGTGGTGATCACTTAACAACAGGTGACCCGTACGCTCGTTTGTCCTCCTATTCCATAAATTAAAAAATTATAATAAACATAAACTGTTATAGTTCTCAACAGGTAATGAACTACTTAATGCTTCGGGCCGTTGTCGCGTCAACAACATACTTTCAGAGTAATAAATGTATTTCTTTTCAATAATGAAATGAAATTCTTTTGAACGTTCAACTGTAGTCTGGCAACATTATTCAATTGCAGTTTTGTAACAAGAATACTTCTCGTTGCTAATTGTTTGCCCTTTCAATAAAATGCAA
This sequence comes from Leptidea reali, assembly GCA_949711725.1. Lineage (NCBI taxonomy): Eukaryota > Metazoa > Arthropoda > Insecta > Lepidoptera > Pieridae > Leptidea > Leptidea reali. The sequence continues at coordinate 12,327,129 of CATIXN010000022.1, read as the reverse complement.
TTCAAGATATTATTCAATTTGTTTCAAAAGAGAAATTATAATTTGAAACGCTACAATTAAAATAAAATCTGTTACATTATAATAGTTTGGTAACTTTTTGTTTCCATATTTAATTTGTGTTTTTAATCCCAGAAGTGAGGTTATCATTACTTTAAAAAATAACAAATTGTTTAAGATTTGAAAGAGCGACATCTCAAGTCAATTTTCTAATTTGCAAATATTGGGTTTGAGTAAGTTATCGACTGTAAAGTAGATCCTGTAGATGAAGCCACAACCAGAGACTTGAACAAAGACACATCAATATTTATGAACCTTACGTCACT
>CATIXN010000022.1:12306571-12326796 GCA_949711725.1 Leptidea reali | reverse complement strand
AGAGACTTGAACAAAGACACATCAATATTTATGAACCTTACGTCACTCGAACGGTTGGCTCAGTGGAAGAGCGCTCACACAGAAGCGAGAGGTGGCGGGTTCGATTGCCGAATCGTCCATAAATTTTGTTTTTAAATATAATTTATTGACTTTGAGTTTGAATATTTGGTAAATTCGATTCGTTCGTGGAACGTTAAATTAAACGTATATAAAGTTAATAATTACAATAATATTTTGTTAGTACTTCACCATGCTAAAATATAATTTAACAGCCGCCGCAAGACACGTACCAATTTCAGCATGAAGTAGTACTAATTGAGCGGGAATTAGTAACAAATTTAATTTATTACAATTTAACTGTTACACAGTAATGAATTGCACCTATGTTAAATGATATCCAATTTTATATATTCCGCACTGTATGTAATCTATTTGTTCGAAATAAAGGAGTGATACTAATTTCTTTTTCAAATGTAGCGTGTTTCATACAATCAATTGATATTTAATGCAATCATCATGCAATTTATCAGTGAGAGGCTCCTTTGCACAGGATTCCGGCTAGATTATGGATACCACAATGGTGCCTATTTCTGCCGTGAAGCATTAATGTGTAAGCATTTTTGTGTTTCAAATGAGACTTAACATCTTATATCTCAAGGTAACGAGCGCAATTGTAGTGCCGATCAGAATTTTTTGGTTTACCGAATATCCTGAGCGGCACTTCATTGTAATGGGCAGAGCGAATCAATTACCATCAGCTGAACGTCCTGCTCATTTTGGCCCATATTTTCATAAAAAAAATATCTACATTGTTTTGTTTTACTATCAGAAATAAAGCAAATGCAATAATTTCAAGTTTTCAAATACTAATTACAACAAAATTTTAAACAAAATGATTACTATGAAAGAATACTCCCTTAATATCAACTATTTATTTTTTAATATTAATTAATAAAAAATATATTATATTGCTGTTACAATCTCAAGACCATAGTTTATAATTCTGAAATGCCACCGAGGATATAACTCTGGAGACATACGGGGTCAAGACTATGGACTTTGGCAATAAAAAATAATTGGATAGCGGATGGAAGTTTCCCAGAAAATAATATTGAAACTAAATTCAACCGCTAAGAAACAACATAAGATCTATATTGCTTTGCTCTGTTTGAAACGTTTCTCTTGCTTGGCGTATAAGTTATTTTAAAGGAAACGTTTTCATTATTTCTAGAACTTAATGAATTTTAAAAATATTTTCATAAGTATTATCGCCACGAATAGCTGTGTTATCTAGTAAGTCAGGCCAATTTTAAAAATATTTCGAATTAGCACATTTTAGTTTATAAAATACTGATGTTGACAATTTCTGCCTTATTAATCAGTTGTATTATATCTGATATACTTATCTTAAACTGTTAACTGAACTAATCATGTTATTTATTTTTATACTTAAATGTATAAAGGAGACGGCTCTAGAGGTTACTCTAGAGGTTTTGCTCAATCAATAATTTTTGAATATATTTTGTATGTTCAAAAAGTAATGATTTTTTAAAAAAAATTAGAAACCGTCGCAATTAATATTTAAAGAATAAGGTTACGCTTGAAGTTGGTCTCTCGGTGTCTTCAGGGATTTATATTTTATATTAAAAATATACTATTCTAATTTATTAGTCACTACATAGCATAAAACAATATCCTCCGCCGCGTCTGTCTGTATATCTGTTCGATTAACTCAAAAAGTAATGCACCGATTTTCATGCTGTTTTCACCAATTGATGGCGTGGTTCTCAAGGAAAGTTTTATTATGTAGTTTGTTGAGTTTTTACATAAATTTTTGAATATAATAACAACGAAATTTGTTGGAGGTGTCGGAAAAAATAAGCAGTCTGGGCGCTTTCAACAAAAACACTGCCTAATCATCTTATATAGGTGTACAAAAAAGTTACTTTAAAGATTTTAATACTTGAAAAAATTTGCAATTATTAAGCCATGATGTAATAGTAGATTTTACATGCCTTTTTTTTCAATACAGTTTACGTGAAAGAACATGATTTAACACATTAAAACACAGCATGTTAACAAGACGATGTCATCATGCGAGGAGCACATTTCACGTCCGACTCCAGGGAACAACAAATAGCGGTAATTGTAGACTTCTACGTCTACGTAGTCTTATATTATGTAATATGATAAACGATATCAGTGCCTGCCCGCTTCGGCTATTTGGTTCTAGACGAAGCTATCCCGCTCAAAGTCACGCATGGCGAGTGTAGGTACCAGCTTTTACATTTGGCTTGGCACCGACTTCACACCTATCAAGTATTCTATATTATTAATACAGGTATTTGTAAAGATTTGCTGAGGTGTATTAAATCAAATCTTTATTAAGTTAATTTATACTTTTCAATTTTTGAAGAGTTTTTAAACGTAGTTTTTTTATTTTTTACTTTTTAGTGTCATTAAACAGGTAAGTATACATACTATAAGATTTAAATGCATTTTACTGTCATATATTGTTTTTTAGGTAGCTATGGGTAGGCCTACGAAATGTTTCGTGTGCCGTAAACAATATAGATCCCAGATTTCGCGTTATTGGGAGACACTGAAATATCATGAACAGCGTTTGTTAGCTATGAATGACAGGTAGCCTAAGACCCGATTTGGAAAACGGTTTAGTAATAATAATATATAATTAAACTTAGTGAAAACTCCTAAAAAAGCAGTACACAAACTATAACATTATCCACGTAAACAAAAATATTCATAAAAAATGTTTATAAAATGAAAACTACTGGGCCAAACTATATCAATTTTTTATGGGACCAAATGGCAAACATTCAGCATCAAACTAAAGAGGAATCACAGAAATCGGACAATTGAATTGAAAACCTCCTCCTTTTCGAAGTCGGTTAAAAATTGGTATTTGATCACCGATATTATTTTGCATTCTATGCAGCAGAGTCTTTCATCTAATGCATCATGAATCCTATCCGATAAGATATATATATAACAATATTGCCAACTGCGTGATGTTTCCGGTCTTCAGTAGTATTTTTAAATCGAAGCCTTTATAATATTAATCTGAAATAAGAGGTGATTACTAAGTACGATTTTTTTATGTTTTTATCATTACTTTACAACATTTTTAGTATCACATACAATAACGCTAATTATTTCCTATTTAATTTTTTTGCTCATGAGTTTATGTTCTCTATGTTTGAACCAATTGTGTGGGTTTTAATTTTATTAACTGTAATACACTTTCAAAAAAAATATCTAGACAAATTACTACTACGTATACATGCAGTTAGTAGGTCACCTTTATTATCTATCGCTGGTTTCGTGGCCCTCACTCTGCGAGTGGTTGGAGCTCCGCCACGCAACCTCACTAATCCTTTACAAGCACCAATTTGTACGAAGTACTGACAGCGTACTTTTTAATTATGTCTTTGTCATTCTCATTTTAAAGACAAATTTATTGACACTAGAAAACTCTATTAACTAATCCAATTCCACATTGGTAATTTTTTTATGACATTAAGGGACGAGACGAGTAGGACGTTCAGCTGATGGTAATTTATACGTTCTGCCCATTGATTGATTACAATGCAGTACCACTCAGGATTCTTGAAAAACCCAAAAATTCTGAGCGGCACTTCAATTGTGCTTGTCACCTTGCGATATAAGATAGTAAAATAAGACTTCATTTGCCCAGTAATTTCACTAGCTACAGCGCCCTTCAGACCAAAACACAATAGTACTTACACATTGCTGCTTCACGGCAGAAAAAAGCGCCGTTGTGGTACCCATAATCTAGCCGGCATCCATAGCAAAGGAGCTACCCACTGGTACTTTTGATATTTATATGGGGATATTCAACCAAATTGTTTTTTTCTTATATTAAAAGTAAAAGATACGGCCCAACCGTTACTCCCCGAGACTATTAAGTTTAGTGACAAAATTGCAACTGGTGGTGAAGCCGTAGCCGAACTCTTCGCTGAGTATTTTTGATCAGTTTTTGAACCAGATAGGCACATGAACGATCCTTTATCAAGTCAGCCTGCTATTAATTATGCTGTATTTTCAGTGCACATATCTAAAGAGGATATTTAAAAAAAACTCAATGGATTGGATTCCAACAAAGGAACTGGGCCAGATGGCATTCCTCCTTACTTTATTAAGCATTGCACAGAGGCTCTGACAGAGCCCCTTTACTTGATTTTTAACAAATCTATACAAACTGGTGGTTCTCCTCATGTTATTTATTTGTCAAAATATATATTTTCTCTGTCTTTTTCTTTTGTAATATTATATTACCTAAAGCTAGTTTTAAAGTCGCTATTATTGTCGTATTTTATTAGGTATTAATTTATGCTTAACATGCTGTGTACACACCCTCTTGGAGTTGCAGCCCATTTTGTATTTAGCTGATAGTTTTTTTTTTTGTTTTTTATGTATCTGTTATAATTTTGTTGTGTTACCTATTAAATAAATAAAATTAAAAAAAAATATGAAATATCAAACAGACAGAAGTTTAAAAAAGCAAAGTAATTACGAATTGTTCCAAATTGTGTGCCCTGAGGAAGGCATATCAAATACGTTGACGAACCTCAGATGTGCTCCTGATGACGTATAATGCATCTTGTAGACAGGCAAGCACCAATGAGTCGATTATGAAGGAACTCTTCATCAAACACGGACGTCTTCCGCTTCTCTAAAGAATCTAAACGTCTGGAACATCCACAGATCCACGTTGGAAAAGACGATTTGATGTGGTGGGCGAGCACATTAGCTTGAAATTATGTATTATACCTACAGGCGACGATTTTTTTATTTATGAGGGTCAAACGGGAGAGAGGCTCACGTGACAGGAAGTGATGAAACTATTGCCAATAGAAATCCTCAACACCAGAGATCAAGAGATGGATTATGCTCAAAGCTAGTAGGTGTCTAAGTTACATCGGCAATTAGATTGGCATTAGTAGCTACAAAGTGGCTATAATAAATTGTTGTCTTTACCCTTTCAATGCTTAGTATGGAACGCGTGACACGAGTTTGTAAGAATATAGGAAGCTCCTTATAAATAATAATTTTGGCCCTGTTGCAAATACTAGACACATGGATTGATAGCATTAAAGTAATCAATTTGTTTCTTTTAAAGTGATAACCCTCACTTCTAGGATTAATACACAAATAAAATTTAAAAACAAAATTTTATGAATGATGCGGGATTCGAACCCACGACCTCTCAAGTTCTGCCAAGCAGTGGCACGTAACGCCAGAGGTCGTGACCCGTGGGTTCTAGTCCCGCATCGTTCATAAAATTTTGTTTTCAAATTTTATTTGTGTAATTAAGTAATCTTCAAGCACGAACTCTCATTGTTGACTATTTAAGTATAATTAATATCTGTAAAAGCTAAATGTAAATTATATCTTAATTATTTAATTAATATTATCTGTTGTTATATTATTTAATCGAATATTTTTATTACCTTTGATAAGGCTTTTATTAAGTCTTACTTATTTGTAGCTGGCGTAACACGTTTAATAAGGACCAATGAAAATTCAGGTTGAAATTCGTCGGATCAGTTTTATTTACCTTGTAAAGAGATTTAGGATAAATATTTGTTTCATTTTGTATATACTCATTGAGTCTTATAGGGAATAAAATACAACAGCATATTTCAACTTTCGAGTAAACATTATCAGTGAAATATCAGAAAAAATCCAAAAACACTCATTAATCATTTGCAGGACTGAAGGAAGTTTTATTTACGAGACAATTTCGCTTCACAGAGCGCCTTTGGCACCACGGGTCGGTGAGTAGGTATTGTTTGCTTAATAAAATTATTTCAATAACTCGTTGATTACTTTTGGGATCCACCACAAAACCATAATACTAATATTTGAATTATGCTTCTGGTATTAAATGAATTTGAACGCACATTGAAACTTTATTAATTTTCATCGCTTTATTTTAGTTAACAGTTAGTTTTAGTTGGAATAAAGGTACCTGCGTTCTGTTTCGTCCGTTATTTTTTTTTTGTAGCAATGCCATAGCAACTACTTATAAAATGATATAAAATAAAAAATCTAATATTAGGTACGTACCGACAAGAAATACCAAATTGTTGTTAAGTAGGTACTGGATGAAACAATTTATATACATGTATAAAGTACTTAAAAAAGAATGCTGGGAGAGTTTCTTGCGCCGCTTCTTCTCTCTCAGAGCGCCATTTGTTTCCGAAGCGGTAGAAGTATCTAGTAGTATAAGAAATTACATCAAAAAAAATTCTAAAGGAATCAATTTTGAGAAAATAAATGCCTTTTATGCCTTACAAAGCATAATGGTCGGGCCACATATTGAATGAAGGAATGATTTATTTATTCAACAAAATGCTAGGTACAATAGGTCGAAATAAACAAATCTACCTATGAGAAATTTTATCTTGATTCATTTCATATGCAGTCTCACTTAAAACGAGATCTGGAAAGGCCATGAAACATCAGGTTAACTTAAATATATTCAAAATGTAAATTTTTCGCAAAAATCTAATGTAAAAATAAAGTAAGACTTACACGCGTTTTAATCCTATAAAACGTTTTTTATTTAAACTAGAATTTAACATAAATCAAAAGTAGTAGTTCACAGTGCACAAGTAAATGTTAAGTTATTCCAAAGTTAAAAGAATGTGTTAGATGACTCCTCACTGCACATTTGAATACATCTCCGGGGTCGCTCGCTACACGCAGCACGTTACACTTAACACGACATGTGCAGTGGGTGGACAGTGGACACGCAGGCTGCATACGATTTATGGCGAGCGTAGTAAACATCTCTGGCTATTTTAAACAGTGAAACTGGGTTTGTTGTGATTCAATCAACAATTCTGTTTTACAAACTTCCCAAGAATAACTCACCATGAATCAGATTACATACCGTTCTCCGTTATTACTTAAAAGACAAGGCCAAATTGAGGTTTATAAAAGAAACCTACGTTCAAAAAACCGACTTATAAAACTAAATACTATAACATAACTAAACAAAGATTTAATTTGATACGCCTCCTATGCATACTTAATACCTTAATATTTAACTAATGCAATACTCTTTCATTATGCTTATGTCTTAATAAATGTATAGTACTGATGTAGTCTTCATTTTATTTATACTTGACTAAACTTGAATATTGACCGACCATGTTTTAATGCCATTTAGTACTAGTTGTCAGTCTTGGCTAAGCTGTAAGTAAACATCGACGTTGTAAAGTACTCTAGGGAGTAACCAAGTCAGTGACAAGGAGTGGAAGACTTGGCAGCTTGCCTCCGGGGGCTAGACCCACTTTTTTAAATATTTATTACTGATGCAACATTAAACTTAATATAATGGCTATTTTAAGTAACAATACCTTACGTTTGTCTCAAATCAAGTTAGTCAAAAAGTAAATATTTGTAAGGATCTATGATTAATCAAGTTAGTCAAAAAGTAAATATTTGTAAGGATCTATGATTAAAAGTTATTCAAACTGAAAAAGAAACTACTAAAAATGTTTACTATTATAATATTAGTGATACTTTCATTTATCATTCAAATCTATTAAGTCTGTCACTTCACATAAATTGTTACATACGAGAAGTACCACTTTTGTGGGAACTTTTTGTCAGTCAGACCGATATTTTGGGACCATGAGACGATCTACTATCCTTCATGTGACAATTCAGATATTTATATAATTTGTAATCATAGCCCAGGTGAGGCGAATAAATTATAATAATTAAATAACTTAGGAACATATTGCAGACATTTTTTAAGCAACTTAGCATTTATATTTTAGTTTTAGTTTACTATATGGGCTTAAAACAATAATTGTATTATTTGGACAATTGTATTAAAAAACAAAAATACTCACTGAAATGTAGGCGAAAAGTAGGGAATAAACTTATGCAATGGTTTTTAAGCTCGTATTCTGTAGCAGCTGCTCGATTTCAACTTCGATGGTCGTAATGTTTGTGTTTGTTTTGGAACTCTGCCACGTGGTGAAACGAATACTGACGGTACAGCAATTGAGAATGAAGCTCTATGTTGTCACGGACAGTTTGCGGTCAATTTAAGGCTGCCTTAAGTACTGTCTCGCATGTAGATGTTTACATGTTTACCCACTGTTATATTTTACAAGTATTTGTTTATGAAAAATAAATGCTCTGCAAAATGCAAAATGTGTAAGATATAATGGTAATAATGATATTTTATAATGTATATTTGAAAATATGTAAATGACAAAATTTGTATTAAAAAACTTACTTCAAATCCAAGTAAATACCGTAAAAATACGAAAGGGAATTAGACAAATATATCTCATGACAATTGTAACAAGCCTAAACACACCTAGAAAATATTTTATTAAGTATTTATTTTTTATTAAAATATTTTTTTGGAAATGGAGGACAAACAAGTGTACACCTGGTGTTAAGTGATCACGACCACCAACATTCTCTTGTAACACCAGAGGAAACACAGGAGCGTACCCATATCGTGTTGTCCCGAAAACACCGCACATGGAAGCTCATTCCACAGCTTTGTGGTACGTGGAAGAAAGCTCTTTGAAAACCACACTGTGGAAGACTGCCACATATCCAGTTGGCTCTATTAGTGAGTTACGTAGTACACTCACCTTTCGGTTGCATCAAATCATAGTACTATTTTCATCCTATTAGAATATTATTAAAAGGCATTTAATTTCTCAAAATTGATTCCTTTAGAATTCGTTTTGATGTCATTCCTAAGTCTATTATTTTAAAACCTTAATAAGGTCATCATTTGTGATCTATATATAACTTAGCTAAATTATATTTTCTTAATAAGGCGTTATAAAAAGCCAATTAGTACTATTTGTTTCTAATACAAACACACTATTTGCTTACTTTTAAATTTCACTTTGATTCTGTTATCAGATCTATTCCATCAAACAATAAACAATATGCCTAAAAATGGCGGATATATTATCAAGGAACGAACATATATAGAGAAACACATATTGAATAGTTGAATAATTCAATTATGAATATCCTCGTATTTGAAGTCGGTTGTAAAATGGTATTCCTCTGTCTGCGGAGCAATTTTGTAAAAAATAATCACATTAATGGAACGACATTTAATATTTATAAAGAAACAATAAAAGAGCAATCAGCTTAACATATCAATTTCTTGAATTAATCCACGGTCACACAAAAAAATATATTAAGAGATTTCATTTTTGCGCAGTGAGTTGGCTTAGTGACTGGCTCAATTAGAAGGGTGAGCGGTTTTATCGGAATATAAAATCAGCAATAATCATTAAAAGATAATACAAGTTTGTAAAAAGATTATAATGTTATTCATAATAATAGTATAATAATTATACAGTTAACTAAATTATAATGTTGTAAGTAGTAGAATCCACATAATACGATCCTGCTAATAAGATTTCTCGCATAATACGTCATTTTACACCAGAAGAACAAGAACCCCCGATACTGCAAAGATACCCTACGAAATTAAATCAATTGAAGATCTTATTGAGAATGCTTTTAACACACAAGAAGGAGCCGTAATTGAGAATGATAAAGACGAAGAGGAGTCAACTTCGATTTTGTCAATCGCCCAGATATTGTCAGCTGTTAGTGATTTAAGACGACTTGCAGCTTCTTTAAATCAAAGTGAAGACGCACTGCAAAAGTTAAATTATGTTGAAAACATTGTAACTACAAATGCATTAAAATCTTTCTGTCAAATCAAAATAAGTGATTACTTTAAATAACGCAATTAAAATAACACTACCTGCGTACCTGGTGTTAAGTGATCACGGCCGTCCACATTCTTTTGCAACACCAGAGGAATCACAGGCGCGTTGCCAGCCCCAGCGTTAAGGAAGGTGTACGCGTTTTTTTTAAGCTACTCATGTCGTATCATCCCAGAAACAACGCACAAGGAAGCTCATTCCACAGCTTTGGAGTACGTGGAAGAAAGAGACAAGAAACAGACAGAGAAGAGGACAACACATCCAAATAGTGTAGATAAAATCCTAATTTGTGGCGTGTCGTGCGAAGGTAGAATTCGGTTTGGTTGCTTGTGTCTGTAAGTAAAGTAACAGGCTTTCAAATACGCAAATTCAAAATACTATTAAGGAAACGAAGCTGCGCGTAATGCAGCGCTGGATTAATTAGTTTATTCATTGCCAATCAATCTGATTCAATAACTTGAAATTTATTTATTTTATTACTACTTAGTTAAATTTTTGAAGGTACGAAAAAAAGAGTGTTATTAGAGTGGAAATCAATCATTATTGCAAATATATTGTAAAATTGTTGATTGTGACATTGAACAATATTTTCAGCCAAATAGAGTATTTAATAATGAGAGAATTGGGGTGAATTCGGAACGGATGCAAATTAACCAGTTATTTATTGCCTGGCCTATAGGGGTTACTGTTTAATTGATTCGTTGCCTCACTCAGTCGTTTGTGTATAAAAAATAATTGTATATATTTTTAGTTGACTAAGCTTTGACTGTTTTAAATCAAATCAAGTCAGATCAAATCAATGTCTCTTTATTCATGCCGGATTCCACCACGGGACATTACCTGCAAAGTACCACCCGCATTACGTTGACGTCTGGCATTCCAAAACCGCGCGTTTTGCAAGAAATTTCTTGCCTTGCACAGCCACTTTGTGGAATCAATTACCGGCTGTGAGGTTTTAAAGACTGGCAACGCATTTCTTGACACCTGTTGTTGCGGATGTCCATGTGCGGTTGCCTCACCTCTTCCCATCCCGTGAGCCTCTTGCCCGTATGCCCTCTCTTTTATAAAAAAAAAAAGGTAATAACTAACGGATACATAGATAAATTACTGCTGCAACACTTAATTTTGTCATAAGATAACGATAAGTACCTATTTTCCGATTACAAAAGTGTGAATGCCGGAGTTATTATAACATGCCTTGAACGCGAAACGGCGAGGTTGTGCCTAATAACCTACCTGTCAAGGTCACACTTTCCACTTTCTAAACTGTATATTATTTTTTCTATTACTCTTTCACATTATAAAAAGTACATCAATATAAAGCTGAGACACAAATGAATAGTCCTGATACTTTTTTTAAGTTGTCGAATACGTATTAATATAAAAAAAAATTATCGTGGACGTCCCCATTAGTCTGTGGTTAAAAAAAAACGGCGTGGTACGGATATCTCGAGAACAACTTGACGAAACTTAATTGGTTTTTTCACAATTTCCTAAACTAAGCAGAGAAGGTTCCTTTCGAAATCCACTACACTTTCCAAAATCACTACTTAGGCCTTCTCGTTTTTTTTTTAAATAATAGCATACTTTGCCGCCATTTTTCATTAGGAATTTCGAAATTTAACTTTGAATAAAAATATAGCATAAGCGTTCGACGCGTGCACTTTTTGATTTTCCAATTTTGTATTTTAATTTTATCAAATTTAGAATAAAAACAGGCTATTGGATATTCCATCATATACACGTTTAGTAGAATTAACATTTATTGTGCATGTTACAACAATAAAAGCTTATGTTAATGGCCAAATTAAAGTTTTTTGTTACCTTATTGATACAAGCTTCTTAAATCATTACGTTGAGTTGTCAAAGAGTATAATATACAGTTGCTTATTTAGCCACAAACTATTATTTACTGCTTGTGGTGTCAGGTCGACCTGAGTTAATAAATCATTGTATTTGTTTGATGAAATTACTAAGTATACAAATGATTTAAGTTTTTTTTTAGTGTTAATTCCGCCAATATTTGTTTTTAAAATTATTCGACACGCTAGTCTCGTGCCAGATTTTGGCGAGACAACACGTCCTGAGGATGCCTCGTGTAGAGGCGAAACACGTGACGAATCATTTTAAAAACAAATATTGGCGTAATTAACACTAAAGAAAACTTAAATCATTTTTATAATTATGGATTTCCGCAAAGTAACGCCTAGTTCAATATAAAATTACTAAGTATGACTAGATAATTAGACGAGATGAGCAAGCCTTCATCATGTCAGATAACACGCCCTGCCCATTACAATGCTGTGCTACTCATGATCATAATATGATACCAATGGGAGGCTCCTTTGCACAGGATGCCGGCTAGATTATGGGTACCACAACGGCGCCGATTTCTACCGTGAAGCAGTAATCTGTAAATACTACTGTGTTTCAGTCCGAAGGGCGCCGTAGCTAGTGGAATTACTGAATTACTAATTATTATTATAATTAAATTAAAAATCTTGGGTACCTATTTCAAGAATCCTGAGTGGCACTGCATGGGCAGGGCGTATCAATTACCATCAGCTGATCGTCCTGTTCGTCTCGACCCTTACTTTCATAAAAAATATATATATTTAAAAAATATTCTTCTCTGTGAACCGAGTTCTTTGTTATTTTGAGGCAGTGTATAATTTCCAAAGAGTGAGTGTTGCCTCCGGATACATTCCTTTCGAAACAGTTCAGCTTGTATCGTTACACAAAGGCCTAAGAAATGCATGCATTGTGTACGACCTATAGAAATGACTGAACTGACGCTGTATTGTGTTCGTGTTGATACAATATTTGTAGCTTGTTACATAAAGCTGCAACTATTTTTGTTGGCGGAAATTACTTTACAGTTTATTCCCTTAAATGGGGAATTGGTATTTCTATGTATATGTTTATTTGTAATAAACTTTATAATCAATAATCTTTAGTCTTATGCAAATATTTCACAATTTGATGCTTCTAGCATATTAAACATTTTCAGTAATTCTGTTACCAATAAACTTATTTATCTTACTAACTAGTAGCTAAACAATGATGATAAAATATTATTTTTAATATATTTAAAACTACAATTATTGTACAAGAGGAACAATTTTTAATACATTTAAAACTACAGTTATTGTACAACAAGAACAATTAAATAAGATAATGCAAGAAATTTACCGAAGTTAATTTGTGTAAAACATATTTTGTACAACAGTATAGTGGCTGGAGAAAAATTCACATTCATCTTTTTGAACAACTCATGAAGTTTATTTTTCTGAATAATGCTTCAGCATCGAAAGTATTACGTTATAATTTTTCTTTTCTTGTTGTTTTAGTAGATCAATTGATTTGGCTTAGTCTATACTAATCTGCCTCGTCCTCCTGAGGTGGACTTATTCATGTAAGGCTCAAATAATTCACCCTATCGGCATTTGAACAAAAATTGCAAATGCCTATGGACGGTGATTCTCACTTACAGGCAGGTGTGCTAATTGCCTGTTTCTTCAAAATGATTACACGACTAGAGACTAAAAAAAAATTCTAAAATCTAAAGTAATTGAAATTTTCAAACAAACAAATTATATATTTAGGAAACAAAATTTTAATCTCCCTTACGTAGTCGCATTATACGGCACGACGTAGGTGTCAGCTATGCCTATGTTAGCGCGCGGCTACTAGATTTCTTACAGGTTGTTTCGAAATAATATTAAAGAAAATTGATTTGTGTAGGTAAGTTATGTGTTTTATTGTAGTTCTGCCCGTGTGTTTATTTTATGTCACTGGATGCGCCGCAATTATTATTTTTATTGTTATTTGGTTGTGGATAATTTATGGTCGACGATTCCTGTAGACAAAGAAATACCACTGACGCATTGAATTTGCCGCCTGAAATACAACAAACAATATAGTTAACACACAAATCGTCACATACGCTAAAAATACGCGTAATATAATTACCAAAGCTCTACAGAATACTTATCAGTGATATAATCAAGAAGTTCTCGGTGTAACGCAATCGTAAAAACCCTTTTTCTACGCGCCTCCAAAGAAGTCGGACGCACATTTACCACCAGGAATTCCTAATGGACTAGCGGGGGCCTCCAGCTGCAGAACATCGCGTCCAGGAATACTGATTTCGCAATAAATAACAATTATAATCTCTAAATAAATCGATTGCGCTCGTCACCTTGAGACATAGGATGTTAAGTCTCATTTGCCTAGTAATTTCACTAGCTACGGTGCCCTTCAGACCGAAACACAGTAATGTTTACACATTACTGCTTCACGGCAGAAATGGGCGCCGTTGTGGTACCCATAATCTAGCTGGCTTCCTGTGCAAAGGATCCTCCCACTGCTAGGATAGTTATATAGATGATTCTTTTGTGAAATCTTCACTCTTAGTCTCGCGCAACTTCTACGGCGTATAAGTTAACTAGGTAGCCAATTCATGTCAGGTTTTTTTCAATCATAGTATAATTATTTCTCTAGCATAAATATCAAAAAATTTATCTGGACTACAAAACTACAAGACTTCCATGATTGAATATTTTTTTATTATTATCTTTATTATTTAACCGGCTTCAATAAAGAGGAGGTTCTCAATTCGATCGGTATTTTTTTTATGTATGTTATTACGCTGAGATTACTGATCCAATTTACGTAATTCTTCTTTATTTTGATGTGGAATAGATGCCATTTGGTTCCCTAAAAATATTACATAGTTAGTCACGCGTGGCGTGTGTAGGTACCTACTGTTACATTTGGCTTGGCACCGACTCGTCGGTCGGTCGATTTTATTAAACGAAGTTTTTTTTTCTTTTCAGAATTTGATGCTGAGGATTCTTGCAAATGGTCAATTTATGTTATCTTTGCGATCTCAGTTATTTGAATATTTATTTCATTCCAAAATATCTTAAGTGTTCTAACAATATTACCCGAGTATACATCTGTAACAGAGTACAGGCATCATACCTATACAGCAGTATTTTTCAGAGGATTCTCAACATGGACATTCTGGAAATCAGTGAGATAGAACTTGTAAAATAGATATTTAACAAGACAAAAGATACACAATATGCCAAATGTATACACATCTCAAACTGTTATTCAAATTCAAATACTTTGTAATTAATGTAGAATTAATAAAAAATACACATATAATACGCATTTTTTGCACTTAGTTTTTTCATTATTATGTTTATTTCATTTTTCATTATTATGTTTTTATAAATCAAGAGCATCCTTCGTCCACTCTTACAGAAAGAATAAATAATATTTATCTTTTTGTTTTTACTCAACTAATTTTATGTAGGTAGCAAACACTTTAATAAAAACCGATGAGTTGATAAACTCGTTCTTTTTGATGTCTGTTGAAACGCACTAATTATTATTACGGTATAAAACTTTGGGCTACGTTTATAAGTATTTTGAAAGAGATATTGATTGATTGAGTTACTATAAATTAATAACGATGTATTTCGTAAATATTTGGTTATGATGATTTCTAGTAAGAAAGGACGAGGTAATCGCATCACTAAATGTTACTTATGTCTTTTTATGTGTTTATATACCAGCGCCGTACACTTAGAGGTGGTGAGTAATCTCAGTACTGAAGCATTTTTACTATGCCTACGCAGATTCGTATCTAGTAGAGGTAAACCCCGTGTAATTTTGTAGATGCAAATAATGAACAAGGTAAAATTTTACGCTCTAATGTTTCATCGACATTCCAATAGTAACCGATTTTAAACATGGACTTGTTATAGAATTATCAAATGGATAGTGGAGCAGTTGCAATAAATAAACACCTCAGGCCATTAGCCAAAGATAATTCTACTTTATTGTAATATTATGCGGAACATTACAGTGAGCAATCCGCTGCAATATGCAAGCCACCATTCATTAGACGTTGTTTCAACCTTCATAATATATTTTATCTTCATAATCTTCATAATTAAATCGTTATGTTTTTTACACATTCTGCCGGATATAATAGTAATAATACTTTATTTCCTTTTTTTTACACTTACTGCAAATAAATTAAATTAAGAAATGTACAATATTTATCGTTAATTGTAATAAAACAAACATTGAAAAAAGGTTTTGCAGTGATATTAAAAGAGGTTGACCTCTGATCCCGAAACTAGATAAAACTGTATCTTCGGGGTCAGTGATGTCTCGACAAATGACAATGACAAAGGAAACAATAATAAATGAAAATTAAATGTGTTTGTATGTGTGTGTGTTTTTTTTTATTTCATAGTGAGTTCCAGTAGACTTTCCGCTTCTGAATATGTTAATTGTTTAAGATAGAAGGTGGTTTTCTTTTGTACCTCAAAAATGCTTACGGCCATTCCCAATATTCAGTCTTCTCTTACTTTAGATAAAAATCATAACTATCGTTGAATTATCTGTCCTAATAAACTTATCGACGGTAACTCACCTTATCCGTCCAAGCTGTCTGTCAATGGGACGACGTATAGCTTACCAGCGATATAAATTTGTATAGAAATTTCAACTCACGCGTCCCAATATAAGGCGATAAGAATGACTTATGGGCTATATTGGGACAGCTTCAGATTATTGACAGCTAATTACTGACAGTAGAAAGTAGTAATTTATCTCGATCTGTAGATAGTATATTGGGAACGGCCGTTAGTGTGTAGATAAAAGTCTTCTCATGAATCTTATTGTAAAGCTTAGAGGAGAGAGCATCATATTGACGTTTCGCGAAGGTCGTTTTCCATTTTATTATGAAACGTATTTGGGTACGGCGTTGTCCAAGAACAGTCACATTGAAGGGTAGGGTCGCATGTTTTCTTAATATTCTCTGAAGAATATATAGTTGCCGGACTGTTAAAATTTGGCATTCTGTGTAGAGTAGGTTGGTAGAGTATTGGATAGGTTTATAAAGTATTATCTTTAGAATAGCTCCTTGAGCTCTTTCCGGACTTAACATAAAACTTACGCGGGATCCACCCTAAACAAGGATACAATAGGTCAAAAGTAATTGGCATAAGGCAAGGTATACAGTTTTTACCGTATTGGGGTCAGTCAAGTGTAGTAATGTCTTAAATATGTATGTTAATTTTTTGTACCCAGAAACAAGAACGTATACTATATATAGATGTGCAACTTTTCAAGTCAAATCAGAATAAAATCTGCCAAAATTCATATATTATAACTATTACTACATTAAGTACCGACTGTACAAACTATAGTTTGCTAGTACGACTTCATCAAAACCAAGCGTGGCCTAAGTTAATTTACTCGTGAAATTATTGGGCTTTAAATCTTGTCAATAATAGTTAACTCTCAGAATATTGGGCAATCCAGAATTCTGAGTACAGGTGTTAATTGTTTTAAAGCCATTTAGGTGGAATCGTGCTGGAATATTTAATAACCGGCCACATTACCAGATACAAAGTCATTGGTTAATTTGTCACCTGTCACAACATTGAAAACAGCAACCTTAGAATTTCTTGCTCGATCTTCTCTAAGGAAATCTGTCTTCCGTATGAGATGTATGAATAAAATACATATTTCAAGTGTAATATGATTTTACTATTAAATAAAATATTTTTGATTTGATTTGGTGATCAAATGTGGTTACTTAAACAGAGGGAAGCTCCCTTGCACAGGATGCCGGCTAGATTATAGGTACCACCAACGGCGCCTTGTGTAAGCATTATTGTGTTTCGGTCTTTTTTTTTATGATAATAAGGGACGAGATGAGCAGGACGTTCAGCTGATGATAATTGATAAGCCATGCCCATTACAATGCAGTGCCGCTCAGGATTCTCAAAAAACCCAAAAATTCTGAGCGGCACTACAATTGCGCTCGTCACCTTGAGACATAAGATGTTAAGCCTCATTTGCCCAGTAATTTCACTAGCTACGGCGCCTTTCAGAGCGAAACACAGTAATGCTAACACATTACTGCTTCACGGCAGAAATAGGCGCCGTTGTGGTACCCATAATCTAGCCGGCTTCCTGTGCAAAGGAGCCTCCCACCAGTCTGAAGGGCGCCGCTGAAGCTAGTGAGATTGCTGGGCTAATGAGACTTAACTTCTTATGTCTCAAGGTGACGAGCGCAAATGTAGTGCCGCTCAGAATTTTTTTTGATTTTCAAGTGTCTTGAGCAGCACTGTATTTTTATGGGCAAGGCGTATCAATAACCATCAGCTGGACACTCTACTAGTCTCAGCACCAACTGTCATAAAAAAACTTGAAGTTATAAAAATATTTACAATTTGAGGCAAAAAATAACATTAGTACATCCTGGCTTACAATTTACATTTAATTTGTAAACGCAATTTAGTTGTCCTGTCAAATCTCTTTGTCATTCAATGACGTAACAAATTATTTTTTCATGAGTTAAAAAAAGATCTGTTTTATACAAAATTTATTTTAGCTATTTTGTTACCTTGTTTTTTAAAGACATGCATGTTTGAAGTTAGTTATTCTGTAAAAAAAATATAGCAATCCAATTGCAAAGATCTTTTTTTTTTAATTGAATACAATGAGTGTTTGAGGCTGTCAACACATAGTTCAAACATAAAAAACATTTGACAAATATATAATTAGTAATAATATATTTACGGACAACTTTTCTTCCCGCATATTTGTACATAATAAATAACGCACTTTAGGCCCCGCTTGTATCAATACGAAAGCACTTTGCAAGAAGTTATATCATACAATATTTAAAAGAAATCTACCAGAACTCACTATGTGTTCCTTGTCTATTTTAGATTGGATTTAGAATGGATAGCCATTGGTTGGTACATAGATGATTTAAACTAAAATCTTACACTATAAATATTTATAAGTGAAACTATTATTACATTACATTAATTTTTTTTGGTCCATCTATCGCATGTCGCATTACAGCCGGTCGTGGAGTAGTGGTGAAGATGAATCATTAATTTCAACTACTGCTTTCAACTCAGATTGCCTTGAGGAGTCTAAGGTGCCAGATTTTAGCTGCGGTTCCCGAGAGCATGGGTTCCAACCCCACAAATCTGATAAAGGTCTTTTTTATTACATTATATTTTTTTATGAAAAGGCAAAGCGTATAATATATTTTTTTTTTCAATTATAATGGTCATATTAATATGTTATTTCTTTATCAGAGAGCATTTGTTTCTGAAGCGGTAGAAGTATCTAGTATATTAGAAATTACATCAAAAAGACTTCTAAATGAATCAATTTTCAGAAAATAAATGCTTTTTATGCCTTTATGCTTTTTGATATTTTCAATTACTAGTAACGTTGTTGTCATTTTTAGTTTGATATCAAGCAAAAAGCATGTAGGTACTTAAAGAGCAACATGTTAAAAATATTTGATTGTCTTTTACGACGCAACAACCACTTATAAGCGAAAAAATATAATTCTTTATATAAATAATTTGCATAAGTAACTGTTATGTGAATAGTAAATAATTTCAATTTGGTATAAATAAAAGTATTTGGAATATGCAAATTTTTGCAAATTCTATTGCGAGTGTGTGAATAGAAGTCCAATAAAAATGTCTGAGACGTGATAAACTGTGGAAAAAAAAACTAAAATAGAAGATAAAATATGCTATTTTCTTGCGCATATTAAACGCTAAAAATGGCGCGAAAATATAATTCAGGAGAAACCTTAAAGTTATAAATGTATAACGTAATCGTATTCAATAGGCAATGTTCAAAGTAGATTAGAACATCAGTACTGATTTGTGTGAACCAATGTAATAAAATATTGATCGTTACTGCACAGTTCCATTAACACAAAACCGTTATCCTGGATTCACACACAGTCTCTTTAGAGAAGCTTAATGAAGTAATTGGGATGATGTAAATATAAGCTATAATAAAGTGTGATGTACTATCACTTCTCATTTCTTTTATCAAACTTGCAGATGTTTTATTTCAGATTATTATTTCTGTAGTAGAACAGACCTATAATATAGACTATTAGGGAAATTTTAATATCTAAAATCTCTTAATTATTATATTATATATCACTTAAGTCTCAATTTATTCAAACTTCATGAGCGGACATCTTGTTAGTAGCGGTATAGGCCAAGGTAAGGCAACTTAAATTTCATTTTATCATCAAAAATGTATCAAAATTCAAATATTTTTATTAAAAATCACGTCTTATTGAACGTCAAAAACTATATATTTAACTCCATTCTTATATTTTATTGGTACTTATGTCCATCTATCTGCTCTCACTGTTTACTTTTCCCTAATTAATGATCGTGGCATTGAAGGTTATCTGAGACAAACAAATTATCATGTTTATTAAATCATCCTAAAAGTTGCGAGTGCTAAATTGATTAGCCGCTAACATCTGGACATTCCATCTTCGTCAAGCTTGACTAGGGTCAGAATAGGCGTGGGTTCTTCGCCATCTGTTATATTAGTTATTTCTTTCATCAT
>CATIXN010000022.1:12214349-12299990 GCA_949711725.1 Leptidea reali | reverse complement strand
TTTTTTCGCTGGAAAATCCTTATGGATACCCGACAGGCACGGGGGGGCACTGTCGGGTTATGCCGGACTCTTACCGGCTATAA
This sequence comes from Leptidea reali, assembly GCA_949711725.1. Lineage (NCBI taxonomy): Eukaryota > Metazoa > Arthropoda > Insecta > Lepidoptera > Pieridae > Leptidea > Leptidea reali. Next base: position 12,299,907 of record CATIXN010000022.1, on the reverse strand, counting down.
ACCAGCGGTGTTCCTCCTCACCGTCTTCCGGCGGAGCTGCGGGAACGCTTTCGCACACTTCCGCTGCTCCCCCGACGGTTGTCCGATTCGGACCCATCTTGTGGGCGCCCACCTGTGACGCCACTCACCATTCCACTTGGCGTGCCGGAACACGGGACACGCCAGCCGTCCCGGGGGTCTCCTCCAACTGAGCGATGGTACCCCCCCCCCCTTCCACCGCCCGGAGACCCACATTAAGGTGGAAGGAGGCGCACATGCGCTAGGCGCCTCCGTCCCACTCTCTTGTGGCGGATTGGGTTCGACAGAGGGTCGTCTTCTCTCACCCGCTCCTCCACTACCTTTTGCGCCATAACGGCCTCGCAGAATCGGAGCACCGCCTTCCACGCTCTGTCACTTCCAACCATGGCTCTCACGACGCCCAGCAGCGACAGGTCGCCCCCTATCTCCGCCACGAGCATCGCCCGCGGCTCCACCCACTCTGGGCATTCCGTCAGCGTGTGCTCCGCTGTGTCCTCTGGACACCCACAAGCGTGGCACACGCTGGTCGGCTCCCGACCCGCCACGCTGCACAGGTACCTGCCGAAGCAACCGTGCCCCGTCAAGATCTGCACAGCGCGGAAGGTGAGAGCCCCGTGTTGGCGATCGACCCAACATTCTAAGACGGGCCGAATCGCTTCCACCGTCCTGCTGCCGGCGGTCGGTTCCGCCAGCCTGTCCTTCATTTCTGGAGGAGAACCTGGCGGTCGAGTTGCCCCTGCCACCCGGCTTCCACCGGCTCTGGCTCCACCTCTTCGTCTTGTGCTGTTGCGCTGCGGCGCCAGTACACAGCGGAGAGCATCTCCGCGTCCAGGTCCCACGGTGGGGTCCCGGCCAGGACGCATGCCACCTCACACGAAATGGTGCGGTATCCCCTCACCATCCTGATCGCCATGACCCGTTGCACTTGGCGCAAGAGAATCTTATTTTGGGCGCACAGGTTGTCTGCCCAGATCGGGGCCCCGTAGAGGGCCATCGACCGCACCACCCCGGCGTACAACCGGCGACATGCGGCTGTCGGCCCGCCCAGGTTCGGCAGCAGCCAGCTCAGAGCTCCTGCCGCTCGCAACAGCCTGGGGACCAACTGCCGCAAGTGTTCCCGGAAGTTCCAGCGGCTGTCGAGGACGACGCCCGGGTACCGCATCATCGACTTGACAGCGATGGAGACGCCGCCGACCACCAATCGGGATCCTACGGGAGGAGCGCGTCGGGCTCCGTGAAAACACAGAGCCTCTGTCTTTTCCAGCGCCACCTCCAGCCCCAGCCGGCGGATTCGGGCCACCACATGGGCCACTCCGGCCGTCGCCAACAGGGCCGCCTCACGGTACGTGGCGCCGCAGGACGTGACGAGGGTGTCGTCTGCGTAACACGTTACGTCGACCCCCCGCAGATTGGCGCCCCGCAGCACCCAGTCGTAGCCGATATTCCACAGGAGCGGCCCAAGAACCGATCCCTGTGGAACACCGCACGTCACGACCCGGCGGACCCACCCGTCGCGCGCCTGGTACACCACTTCCCGCTCGGAGAAGTAGTCGAAAAGGAGACGACGCAGGTAGTCGGGCACGCCATGATAGGCCAGCGCCGCCCCGATACAGCCCCAGGGTAGGGTATTAAAGGCGTTAGCAATGTCTAGAGACACCGCCAAGATGACCTCTCCCCGGGACACTGCCTCCTCCGAGAGGTCCCTTACACGCGCGATGGCGTCGACTGTCGACCGGCCTCGGCGGAAACCGAACTGCCGGTCACTCAGCCCCGGCCCGACCTGTTCGGGGTGGTCGACGAGGCGCGCGGAATTAATCCGCTCGAAGAGCTTGCTCTCCTCGTCGAGCAACACTATGGGCCGGTACGCCGACGGCGAGTTTGCCGGGCGACCCTCCTTGCGCAGCAACACGAGCCTACCGATCTTCCACTTCATCGGAAAGCGACCACGCCGCATACACGTGTCGAAGAGCTCGACCACTCTGGGCCCGAGGGCCTTCAAGGCGAGCACCCACACCCTACCGGGTACCCCGTCGGGGCCCGGTGCGGTGCTCTTGGCGCGAAGCCGCTGGACTGCGGCTTCCAGATCTTCTTGGGACACCTCGGGAATCGAGGCGTCCGGGCCCTCCGACGTCGCAGCCGTCATAGGCGGAAGCGCCGACTCAGCCCTCAATGGGAAGAGAGTGGCGATGACGTTTGAAACCACCTCTGGTTGGAGACTCTGGGTCAGCGGAGGGGCCCAGGGGCGCAGCTGACCACGCACTGTCTTGTACGGACGCCCCCAGGGATCTCTATTCAGAGTCTCCAACCACTCTCCCCACGACTCGGACTTTGCCTCGTCTATGGCGATCAGCAATGAAGTGCATCTCCCCCTGTACTCGGTGTAGAGGCGGCTTTCCTCGGCATCCACCCGTCTTCGCCGCCTTCTGTAGTGAGTGTACTAGCGTCTGGCTGCAACGCACGCTTCACGAAGCCGGCGCAGGTTCGCCGACCACCAGTACACCCATCTGCGGGGTGGGAGTGGTCTGGCGCGTGACATACCGGTGTCACACACCTGCACCATCGAATCGGTCAACTGCTCCGCTCGTCCGTCCACGTCGGCCGCCGGCCCCTCCGGCGCCGGCTGCCAAGCCTGGACGATGGACGCCTCGACGATGACGTCACCATCCATGGTCTTGAGGGCCCAGCGTGGTCCATCCCCGCGGGGATGTCGGCGCGGTGGGGCTCCAGGATTAGCGGTGACCTCGAACCGGATATACCGATGGTCCGACAGCGTCTCCACCTCCTCGAGCACCCTCCAGTTTCGGACACGGTGCGCAAGACACGGGGTCGTAAACGTGAGGTCCACGATGGATCCCCCGTTGTGGTGCACACACATATCTACCGACCCCCGGTTCAGAAGAACTAAACCCGACGTGGCAGCCCACTCCTCCAATACCTCACCCCGCGCATTGGTAATCGGGGAACCCCAAGCCGTTGACTTGGCGTTGAAGTCCCCGGCGACTAGCACCGGGATTGGGTGACTCTCGCCGACCAGAGCACCGACCTCAAGCAGGAATTGCTCGAATGCGGCCAGGCTCCGATTCGGCGAGAAGTACACGCCGACGATCGTCACACCTATAAGGGTGGCCGCAACGCATCCGTGGCCCTTGACTGTTTTGTCGAAGGGCGGGGAGCCGGCGGCCGTGTGCGCGACGATCGCCACCGTGTCCCCCCGGTCACCAACCCAGTTGTCGCTGGCGGAGACGAGGTAAGGTTCCGCCACCACCGCCACATGGATCAACCACTCGGCCAGGCTCTGATACAAGAGGTCTTGAGCTCTGGCACAGTGGTTGATATTCGCTTGGAGGAAGCGGAGAGATGAAGACATTTTAGGTATCCATACTCTCTCCCGCCGGGGCCTGGAGTGGTTGCGAGCCAGGTTTCTTCTTTCTTTTTTGTTTGGGTGCGGCACATGTCTTAGTACCGACCCTATGATCTGCCGACTTGCCTGCCGCAGCACACAGAACGCAGTGTGGCGTGGCTGTGCACGAGCCGGCCTTGTGCCCGAGCTGACCGCACCGGTAACAATGATTACTGCGATCTATCTCCGAGGTACATCGGGCACTGACGTGGCCCTCTTCCAGGTACCGGTAGCACCTCAAGGGTTTTGGCTGCAGGACCTTGATCTGCGCTGAGACCTATCCCACCAATATCTTGCCACAATCAGCCAGCGTCTTAGCCGCTACAACTGGGCATGTGATATACGCTGTCCCTAGCCCTGAGAAGCCCGATGTAATGGGGCTCACTTTCACTTGGGCTGGAGAACAATTTCCACCCCTAGCAACAGCTGCTGCCAGCTCCTCGGTAGTTACTGAGTCATCTAGTCCCATAACACGCAAACTAGCGCATTTTGTGGGTCAAGACACCTTCACTCTTACAGGCTCCAAGGGCATCCTAAGCTTTTCAGCCAGTGCGTCAGCCTGAGGACCACTGTTGGTACCAGGTATTTCCAACATGCGGGCACCCGTCACTGTTTGTTTACAGCTTATACCCGCAATGCCATGATCACCCAGATTTATCTCAGCCTTGGCCTTTGCAAGGGCAGCGGCATACGTGAAGCCCTTCTCTTCTGCTGCAGTTTGAAGTGTTAATACAACCGCCGCAGAACGAGGAGCGCGGAGACGTGCTTGTTTCTTGCGTCCTCTTTTCGCTTTATTTTTGGCCTTTCTATTTTTCGTCACAATCTGCCATTGTTCTCCAATTTGGCTGACATCCGTGGGTCTCTGTTTTCCCGAAACATTTGTTGCGCCTTCCACCTGCTCTCTGGATGGCAGCGCCCGCCTTGCCTTGCTGGAGGGCTTCGGGGCAACAGGATCCTTTCGACTCTGTCGGCTTGGACTCGTACCCATTACAGACGCACTCATATTGCTAGCGACCTCCTCATAGGAAGGTCCTACAGCTTTTGCCAATCTCCTATTTGTTGCCAGTGTAGGACGCAGAACACGTCCCTCGATCACCGAGAAGCGGGCTGACAAATTGGACACCTCTTTTAGAAGCAGGCTGAATTGCTCCGATTCAATGGAATCTGTCCCCCATTCAGTCACTGTTCAGTTCAGTCAGTTCCGCCATTTCAGTCACTAGCCGAGTATTCTCAGCTCGCAGCCGTATCGTTTCCTCCGTAGAAGTGCGACTCTTAAGCACTTCAAAGGCCTCATCAATTGAAGCCACCGCCTCTTTCAGGGCTTTTTGGAATGTGCCCTTGAGTCCCTTGGACACTCGGGAGACACGTTTTATGGCTAGGATGGCGGAATTAACTCGTTCGCCGACTTCATTAGCCGTCAGACTCTCCATATCCTCTAAATCCACAGAGGAACTGGTTCCCAGCCGCCGCCTTTCAGTGATACGAGTTGTAATATCAGCAACCTCTTTTTCTTGAGCAACCTAACTAATCTAACCTAACCTAACCTAACCTTTTTACATCTAGACGACTACCTCCAAAATGTTCGGAATTAGGACTCCACCCAAAAAAACAGACAATGACAAATCACCCTCTGGATCACCCTCTGGTGCCGGAACATCTGCCTCAAATGTAAGACGAAGCATAGGGAAATGGGAGGCCTCAAATGCTGCAAATAATGACGAAGTTGCCCCTGTGACGGACATTGCAAAGCAGGGTAAAACGACCGGGAAACCAGACCTGATGCGTAAAATCAACAAAGTAATGACGACCCACAGAACATCTGTGGAGTCACCAATTTCGCCTAAGCGACGGCTGGACAGAGTGGCGGAAGCCCGAGCATGCCTCACTAAAGCGAAATTGAATATAAATAACTCCAGAAATATAAAAACAGAAATAAAAAATGGAGTCATTGATGCGCTAGATCGTCTTTACCAACTAGTAAAAGAAGCAGAAAACGAGGCCAAAGAGAGGGTGTTAAAAGATATGAAATTGTCAGGTAATCTCCAACAAGAAGACAGCAACTTAGATACTACCTTCACCTGTGGAATCGACCCCGGCCTCATTGCGATGAAAATAGAGGAGCATACAAAGTTGCTTCAAGAAAATAATAGAAATATGGTGGAACTAAAACAAGTCTTGTTGCAACAAAAGGAAAATGCAGAGAAGGGCGCGCCTCAAACATATGCGGCAGTAGCAGCGACTAAAACTGGGACCCCGAAATCCGCGAGAAACACACTACACTGTAGTAACATCAAAGGACGAGACGGAAACCGGGGAAGCAGTATTGGAAAAGGTAAGGAAGGCGCTTGACGCAAAAGATGGCTGGGTCAAAGTTGAGAAAGTCAGAAAAGCAAGAGATAGGAAAATCATAATGGGATTTGAGACGAAGGAAGAAAGAAGCAAGACCAAAAACAGGCTGGAGAAGGAAAGGGTAGACCTCACCGTCGAGGAGGTGAAGAACAAAGACCCACTTCTGATTCTCAAGGGTGTCCTATCAGTAAAAATGGACGAAGATATACTTAGAGCCTTGAGGAATCAGAATAGGGACGTCTTTCAAGACCTCGAAAAAGGGGACGAGCGGGTGGAGGTCAAGTTTAGGAGAAGGACTAGAAACCCTCACACGAACAATGTCGTGATCAGCGTATCTCCCACAGTATGGGGTAGGGCCACTGGGAAGGAGTATCTGCACATTGACTTGCAACGGGTAAGGGTCGAAGATCAGACCCCGCTGGTTCAGTGTACGCGCTGCCTGGGCTATGGCCATGGGAAGCGTTTTTGCAAGGAAGCAGCGGACCTATGCAGTCATTGCGGTGACCCACATCTCCGGAGTGAGTGCGCCGATCGGTTGGCGGGAGTCCCACCCAGATGTCAAAATTGCGTCAGGGCGAAACAAGATCGTACCCATCACAATGCGTTTAGCCTGGATTGTCCGCTACGGCGAAAATGGGATGAACTCGCTAGATCTACCGTAGCGTACTGCTAAGGTTATCCCGGCCGTACAAAGTCATTACAAACTCGCACAAGCTAATCTCCAGAGGAAAAAATTAGCGACAAACGAACTATTACTTACAGCTTCAAAGCGCAGAGTCGCAGTGGCACTCCTCCAAGAACCGTATGTTGGTGCTGGAAAGGCGATGAGAAGTTATAGAGGTGTGCGTGTCTTTCAGTGCGCTGAGACGGATGAGAGGACTGTCAAGGCTGCTGTAGCGGTCTTTGACCACGACCTCAAAGTGATACAGTACCCTAAACTCACCACACACAACATCGTAGTGGTGGGGATCCAGACCAGCGCCTGGAGGATCGCTCTCGTCTCTTACTACTTCGAGCCAGACCAGCCCATACAACCCTACCTTGACAAGCTGAAAGCTATTGTCAAGGAAATGGGACCCCGGTTCTTAATAATTGGAGAAGACGCCAACGCCAAAAGTCCATGGTGGGGAAGCCTAACGGAAGACCAAAGGGGCGAGGAAATGTTAGGTGCTCTGGGTGAGATGGGCCTTAACGTCGTAAACCGGGGGGAAATTCCGACCTTCGATACCATTAGAGGGGGCCAGCGATACAGCAGTCACGTCGATATTACCGCGTGTACAACAGATATGTTGGACTTGGTGGACGACTGGAGAGTAGAGGAAGGTCTTACGAGCTCCGACCACAATGGCATCCTATTTAAAGTTTTTCTGAAAAGATCCAAAGGCATTGAGCTACAGAGAACGACCAGACTGTTTAACACACGCAAAGCAAATTGGTGTGATTTTAGTACTAAGCTCAGCCAATTGATGAAAGAAAACAATATCACGATTAATACAATAGAAAATTTCACCTCAATAGAACAAATAGATGTAACTGTCAAAAAATATACCAAAGTAATAAACGATGCTTGTGCTCAATCAATGCCTTTGAGGAAGTCCATTGAGACTCTTAGGGTGCCATGGTGGTCCGAGAAATTAGACAAACTGAAAAAAGAAGTCGCCACCAAAAAGCGAAGGATCCGATGTGCTGCACTAGTCCGAAGGCCGAAGGTCGTCGAAGAGTACCTAAACCAGAAAGAGATATACGAATGTGAGGCAGCGCAAGCGCAAATAGACAGCTGGAAAGACTTCTGTGCCAAACAAGATAACGAAGGAGTCTGGGAAGGCATCTATCGAGTGATACGACGAGTTACTGCACGGAAGGAAGACCTGCCACTAGTCAGAAATGGAGAAACGATAGATGCAAAAGGCTCCGTAAAGCTCTTGGCGGAAATATTCTATCCGGAAGATGATATTGACTGCGACAGCACCTAGCATCGCAATATAAGGAATAGGGCGGACCTTGTGAACTTTGGTGAGCAAAATGGAACCTGCGATCCACAGTTCACTATGCCCGAACTCATGCAGGCTTGCAGATCCTTCAACCCGAAAAAGGCCCCAGGAGCAGACGGCTTCACAGCCGATATATGCTCATACGCTATTAAAAGTGCGCCCGATATTGCCCTCTCCTTACTAAATAAATGTATGCAGCTCCATCATTTTCCCGAGACTTAGAAGGAGGCCATAGTAATTGTACTGAGGAAGCCTGGTAAAAGTGATTAATCATCGCCAAAGGCCTACAGACCGATTGGTCTCCTGCCGATACTTGTGAAAATCTTTGAAAAGATGTTGGTGGCCCGACTCAAATTCTATCTGATCCCTAGGATGAGTACTCGCCAGTACGGATTCATGCCACAAAAGAGTACCGAGGACTCCCTCTATACACTAATGCAACACATAAATGCAAAGCTTAACAAAAAGAAAATAGTAACGCTTGTATCACTAGATATAGAGGGAGCCTTCGATAGTGCATGGTGGCCAGCAATAAGAGTCCGACTGGCTGAGGAAAATTGTCCACTAAATTTGAGGAGGGTCATTGACAGTTATCTGGATAAAAGAAAGGTAAGGGTGAGGTACGCAGGGGAAGAATATGCCAGAGCCACCAGGAAAGGCTGTGTCCAGAGATCCATAGGAGGTCCCATACTGTGGAATCTTCTGCTGTATCCTCTCTTAAAGGACCTAGAGGATAGGGGGGAGTACTGCCAGGCTTTTGCCGACGACGTCCTGCTTGTTTTCGATGGTGACACAGCGTTGGAAATAGAGCAATCCGCCAACGCCACCCTTGAACATGTACGGACATGGGGTGTCAGAAACAAGCTTCGCTTTGCTCCGCAGAAAACCAATGCGATGGTAATAACCCGCAAGCACAAGTATGACACCCCGCGTCTCACCATGGGTGGTATTGACATTACATTAGCAAAGGATCTTAAAATCCTGGGTGTCACAATCGACAACAAGTTAACCTTCAATTCGCATCTCGCCGGCGTATGCAGGAAGGCCCTTGGGGTGTACAAACAACTGGAAAGGGCAGCCAAAGCTAGTTGGGGTCTTCATCCTGAAGTTATAAGAACAATTTATATGGCCACTATAGAACCCATTATTTTGTACGCCTCCAGTGTGTGGGCCCCAGCAGCCAAAAAACTGGGAGTTAGGAAACAACTAGGAACGGTTCAACGCGGAATCGCTCAAAAAATGTGTAAGGCCTACAGAACCGTCTCCCTAAATTCCGCGCTATTGTTAACGGGGATACTCCCACTCGACCTCCGAGTGCGAGAGGCAGCTTCTCTGTATGAGATAAAAAGGGGCAAGTCATATCACAAACTCTGCGACAGAGTGGTAGAGCGTGTTGCCTCTGCAAAGGAAATCCCGCACCCTGCTCTGCATATTGATCTCGAGCTCAAGAGCCTCATAGATCAAGAGCAAATAGATGCTGAGAACGAACATGATGTTCGTATCTACACGGATGGTAGCAAGATTGAGGGAAAGGTTGGCGCGTCTTTAACCTTTTGGAGCGGAAATACCGAGACCAGGGCCCTTAAGCTTGCCCTACCAACATACGCCACCGTATACCAGGCCGAGCTCCTGGCAATATGCAGAGCAACCAGAGAGATCGTGATAGCCATGGAGCAGTCATTTGGAGTCTTCAGTGATTCAATGGCAGCCCTCATGACTATTGCGAATAACGGTTCTCTTCATCCCCTAGCCGTAGAAGCCAGAGAAAATTTGAGATCCGCGTTCCTCCAAAATAAAACTGTGGAGCTGTTCTGGATTAAAGCCCACGCAGGCCTGGCAGGGAATGAGAGAGCCGACGAACTGGCAAAGGATGCAGCTTTGAATTCCAAGCGGAGGCCAGATTACGAATTGTGTCAGATCTCATACGTTAAGCATAGCCTTCAGGAGAATACTCTAAATGAATGGAACAAAAGGTATAAGGGTGAGGAGACAGCCTCAATAACCAAGATATTTTTCCCAAACGCAGTGGAGGCGTACAGAATAGTAAGGAAGCAAGCACCGACGTATATCATAACGCAGATAATGACTTGGCATGGTGGATTTGCTCAGTACCTAAACCGCTTCGGATGCAGAGAGAGCCCATCGTGTATATGTGATCCCGATGAGGAGCAAACGGTGCCACATATATTGCTAAATTGTCCGGTATTCATGTGCGAAAGATATGAAATCGAACAGCTACTGGGTGAAAAATTAACGATTGACTCTATTAGTACCTTTATAAAAAGTAAAAAAAGAAAGTGTTTTATACAATACTGCGAGAAAATATGTGAAAAGGTGATTAATAAAAATAAAAGTAATTAAAAAATGCTTACATGATATCGTGAGGCATATTATAGTCAAGCATTTAAAAGATAAATAGTTATTATAAGGTTTAGAACTGAAAATATAAATTGTCCATAAACCTTCTGGAACATCAAAAAAAAAAAGTTGAAACTGAAAAAAGAGGTGCAATAGCAGGCCACTACAAATGTAAATAAAAAGTATAATGTTTTTTATTCCCCCCCTGTTACATATAATAGTAAAAAAGATAAAATAAGATAAGAAATAAGTAGCTTAGATAGGATGTAGATATGGGAACTCCTCCCATTCAGGTAAGCATGATGATGAAAGCTAGAAAGACAATGTATGAAGAATGAAAGTGCGAGAGGAATAAAAGCGAGAACTGGTATGCATGATAAATAGGAATAACATAGGCTCCGATTATGTTGGAGGTAGGAAAAAAAAAAAAGAAAAAAAAAACCTAACCTAACCTAACCTAACCAGTTCCGCAGACGCCCTCTGAAGCTAGAACACACGTCCGTAGTTGCTCCGCGTTCAAAGTGTTGAAAAAGTTCATAACGAAAATTCAAAGTGTGGTAAATTTTTCCATATATCAAAAGACGCAGAAAAGTGAGCTCTACACGGTGGTTTAAATATTTTTAAAATCGGACAAAATTTGGAAGTACAGTGGGTGAAAAAGTGCAAAATTCAAAATTTTTAAATTTCAAAAAATTACGCTGCCGAAATCAGATCGGTAACATATACTTTTAAAAGTGGATTCGGAAGCGCCTCATCGAGATCTATATTGCTGATATCAAATTGGATTTTTACCGCTGAAAACCGAAGTAATATCAGCAAAAAAACAACTTCCACGTGGCCACGAGTTCACAGATCCACGTGTGCTAGATCGCTTCGGGTGACATCAAAAGGCGCGTTATAGGAAGAGAAGACACCAGCAATTTAGAAAAACAAAATCGCACCAGTAGTTTATAAGTTATTAAATTTTAAAATTTTGTCAAATTTTCAAAAATTCATAACTCCGCAAAACGATCGACAACACTACTTTTTAAAAATTGTTTTATATAGATATCATTCATTTTAATACATATTCCAAATTTCAAAATTTTCTGTTTTAAAACAAAAAAGTTATGAATTTTTGAAATTTTGGGGTAAACACGAGGGGGTAGTTTCCCTTACAGTGTCTAACTTGGTCTAAATGTCATTAATTAAGTAAAAATAGTATTACTCAGTGTAGATTTTTTTCAAAATGTTTTATTGCGTTTTTGTATTTTTTAAAATAATTTTTTGTGTCAAAACTAAGATTTTACAAAATTAAAATTCAGGGGGTAGAATTAAAAATCTTTAGTTCAAAAGTTTAGAATCTTCTAAAAATTCCCAACAAAATAAGCCCAAACACGGGCAAATTTGGAGCATTAATATAGAAGTTACCCAAAACCAACTACATGGTCGGCCATATTGGCCGCCATATTGGAAATTGAAAAATCTAAATATCTTGGCTATCCGTGGTCGTACGGAACCGGGATTTTTTACAGTGATATTCCCCCCTTTAAATCTATATATCTAGGTTGTTTTTGACACAAAAAATTTGACAACTCTACAAAGTAGAGTCAACATCATAGACACATAGAGCTAGTCGAGCCGAGCTCGGGGAATCGTCGCACGGCCCTGTGCGGTGCCTGGAACGTGAGTTACAACCTATCTTGACTTATGGCCGCCATCTTGGCCGCCATATTGGATTATTAAAAGACGCGATATCTCGGCTTCCAGGTATCGTAGCGGGACGCGGTTTTCACCGTTGGACTTGGCATCGACTACTCTATATTAAATTATCATATTAAATCGTCATATTATTATATTTGATTTCAAATAGGAGATTTAGAGATTTGTCTCAAGTTGTTATTATTATTGGTGTCTTATTGGGCTTCTTAATCACATATGACTATTGACATACTAGACAAACTCAGTATTTTATACCCATATTACTTATATTTATATATACTTTTAGTAACTTTCTCTTGACTGACTCAGTATACAGTATCTTTTGATCTTTATACTTAGACAATAAGACAGGTTTAATTCTAAACCAAGACAACTATTTTATAATTTAACATTTACATTGACTGTAATCGCGACAAATAGCTGCAAGACTCTACAACTTATACAAACTGTGGCTTTTTGTTGACTTGAATTGACGACTACCTCCAACGACACATATACAAAATGATCCGTACACCGGGGAAAACAAGGGAATCACTAGAAATAACCTCACCTAATGCCCCAACCGCATCGCAGAACTCGCTTTCGCCACCAAAGACTTCTCAAGTGAGAAAAAGCATTGGTGACTGGGAGACTAGACCCTTCGTATGTCAGGGTACTTCGAAAACTACAGCGCCCCAAACCGTCCCAGAAGTTAAAACTACCACTAGTAAAATAAAATCCACTACACCAACGGCTGAAATAAAAAGACTGCCAAAACCTCAGTATAAAACAAAACAGCCGAGGCTAAGGCTTACTTATCAAAAGCCAAATTGCACTTAAACAATAGTCGCAATTTAAAAAGTGAGATTAAGGCCGAAGTTACAGACGCCATAGAAAAGTTATATCTTATGGTAAAAGAACTCGAAGGGAAACTGGAATCACGAGAAACTCCAAAGAGCGACGAGACATCCAAGACTGAGAGATTGGAAGAACATAGTATGCAGATATTGCAAGAAATTAGGGAAAACAGGAAACAAATTGAAAAGCTTACAGAAATTGTTAAAGAAAATCGCGAAATGCAAGAAGCATCTAATACTTATGCAAGCGTTACTGCTGCTGGGAGCGCCAAACTTCACTCACCCAGAAAAACGCTTCACTCAGTCGTGGTTACCTCAAAGGACGAGGGAGAAACCGGTGACCAGGTCCTCGATAGAGTTAGGAAAGCAGTAGATGCCAAGGAGGGTTGGGTCAGGGTTGAAAAAGTAAGAAAAGCCAAAGACAGAAAAATTATATTGGGTTTCAAAACAAAAGAGGAAAGAAAGAAAGTAAGAGACAGATTGGAAAGTAAAGGGAACAATCTCACAGTTGAAGAGGTAAAAAATAAGGACCCGCTTCCGATCCTCAAAGGCGTCCTAATGGCCAATACAGACGATGACGTCCTCAAAGCTATTAGGAACCAAAACCATCGCCTGTTCAAGGACCTAGGCGAGGACGAAGACAGGGTGGATATAAAGTATTCCCTTATACTCACCACATTGTAATAAGTGTCTAGCCGACCATCTGGCAAAGGGCAACTGAAAGCGGTTATCTGCATATAGACCTCCAAAGAATACGGGTAGAAGATCAAACCCCACTCATTCAATGTACGCGGTGCCTAGGGTACGGCCACAGCAAGCGGCACTGTAAGGATACAATCGACCTGTGTAGCCATTGCGGTGGTCCCCACCTAAGGACAACGTGTGCAGATTGGCTAGCAGGAGCGTTACCAAACTGCCGAAACTGTGTAAAGGCAAATCTGGGTCATGCAGAACATAACGCTTTCAGTACAGAATGCCCAATAAGGAGGAAATGGGACGAACTGGCTCGTTGCACTGTGGCATATTGCTAAAGGCACTCCAGGCAAACAAACTCGATTCGTAATCTTACAAGCCAACTTACAAAGAAAGAAACTGGCAACAAATGAATTACTTATCGAAGCCAAGAAACGTGGAGCGGCCATTGCACTCCTTCAGGAACCCTATGTGGGTGGGGCAAGAAGTATGAGAAGCCACAAAGGCGTTCGTATCTTCCAATGTGCTGATGTAGGAAATGGCACGGTCAAGTCTGCCATAGCCATCTTTAATGCAGACTTGAACATAACACAGTATCCAAAGCTTACTACAAGCAACATCGTTGTGGTTGGGATTAAAACCAGCATTTGGGAGATGACACTCGCTTCTCTGTACTTTGAGCCGGACCAATCAATTGATCCCTTTTTAGCCCACTTAAAGAAAATAAAACGAGAGATCAAACCCCAAAAATGGTTAGTTGGCGGAGATATAAAAAAAAGCGAAAAGTTTATGGTGGGGAAGCCAAACAACTGATAACAGAGGTGACGAAATATTGGGAGCGCTTACAGAGCTAGATCTGAACATAATGAACAAAGGGGAAACACCAACTTTTGATACAATCAGAGGAGGAAAGCGATTCAGTAGCTATGTCGATATTACGGCCTGCTCGACAAACATTCTGGACCTGGTAGACGACTGGAAGGTAGTCGAGGGACTCACAAGCTCCGACCACAACGGCATCGCATTTCACATACATTTACAGAAACCACAAGATACACAGATAATTAGAACTACACGAATTTACAACACAAAAAAGGCGAATTGGACTCAATTTCATACGAAACTGAGCCAGTTAAAAGCCGATAACCAAATTACTTTACACAAAATAGATCATACAAATAACACCAACCAACTAGAACAAATAATAAAAAAATACACAGATATTATAACACAAACATGTACACACACAATACCCAAAGTAAAACAAAAAACAACACTTGCGTTGAGGTGGTGGACGGAAGAACTAGCACAAATGAAAAGAGAAGTAGCTACCAGAAAACGAAGAATTAGATCGGTTCGACTGAGACTAAACATATAATATCTTTAGGTAATCCAATAAGCGGCACTGCGTTGTTATCTTTTTTTTATGAAAATAAGGGACGAGACGAGTAGGAAGTTCAGCTGATGGTAATTGATATGCCCTACCTATTAAAATGCAGTACCGCTCAGTATTTTTGAAAAACTCAAAAATTCTGAACGGCTCTACAATTGCGCTCGTCACCTTGAGAAATGTGATGCTTAGTCTTGTTTGCCCAGTAATTTCACTAGCTACGCCACCCTTCAGACTGAAACACAATAATGTTTACACATGACTGCTTCATTGTGGTACCCATAATCTGGCCGGCATCCTGTGCAAAGGAGCCTCCCACTGGTAGGCTTGCTACAAGTAATGAAAGACCAAAAATTATTATATTTCAAATATTGAAGTGTCAAAGTTTACTCTTAAAATACATTTACTGTTTTTTTTCTATAAGACAGTTAGTCTCATTTGAAGACTATGTTTTTGGTAATTAAACAGCACAAACAACAGGCTATAAGATATCTTCCAATATATACACTGGCCTTCAAAAGTAAGTATCACACTTTTAAAATTGGGATAACGTTTTAAGTTCACAAGATATACTTTCGAAATAAAAAGGACTCCAAAGACAATGTAATTTTGTACATAAAAACTTTATAGTCGGTGACCTTCTTTTAAGATTTGGCTGAAAAAAAACTTCAAAAACCAAACCATAATTTTTTCAAAGTGGACGTTTCCGAATTACAATTTTACCATTCACATTTTTCTTTCTGTTTTAATTTTTTTTCAAGATCAATGGGTCTTGTTTTAAAAATTTATGCTAAAAAGCACATAACATTTATTTATCATGCCTCTTTCAGTTGAAGAATGTGCTAGGATCATGGCTTTTCTGGAACTAGGCATCAGTATGCGTCGCACTGCAACAATGGTGGGTGTGACGGTACGAACGGTCCAGAAGGTAAAGCGAAGGTACGAAGAGACTGGACACCATCTGAGGAGACCTTGTAATGGCAGACCCAGGTGTACTAGTGCCCGAGAAGATCGTTATATTATTTCCACTGTGTTAAGAAATCGCCACCAAAATACACTTGAAGTCCAGCAACAGCTACTTCAGACCCGGAGGGACTACATTAGTGAGAGTACAGTGAGAAGAAGACTTGCTGAAGCAAATTTGAAACTCCGAAGACCAGCGAGTGGCCCAAAACTCGAGAGAGAGTAGCGAGACTGCGATACGCCCGTGAACACATGCAGTGGGATGAAGAAGAATGGTCAAGATAATATTTGCAGATGAGTCTCGATTCTCCCTTTACACTTCTGATGGAAGGCGAAGTGTTTACAGGTGACCTGGTGAGCGATACCTTCAAGCCTACATGTATGGGCTGGCATATCTTCAGAAGGTCGCATAGAGCTAGTAGCTATAGAAAATGGCACCCTCACTGGGCAAAGATATGCTCAAGAGATTCTCAATGAGTATGCAGGGCCATATTTAGCAAATATGGGTGATGGATCGATGCTGATGCATGATAATGCCCGGCCACACATAGCTCATATCGTAGAAGAGTATATTCAGGAGGACGGTATCAGCGTGATGGCTTGGCCATCAAGAAATCCTGATCTCAACCCGATTGAACACGCCTGGGATGAGCTTGGGAGGCTAGTCAGAAATCGCAGACCACCACCTACTACCCTCAGGGTACTAAAGCAGGCCCTGGTAGAAGAATGGGAGAATATTCCCCAACATCGGCTCCGAAACCTAGTGTGCAGCATGCCAAACCGACTCGAAGCTGTAATCAGAGCTCGAGGAGGCAATACCAGTTATTAAAAATTAAATAACATGTAATACATTTTAGTTGAACTTTTTTAGACTAAACTAAAAATGTCTATTTTCATTGTTTTATCTTTTTTAAGTTAAAAATGTTCTTAATGTATAATTTTAGTTTCTAAGAATTAAAGCCTATAAAATTTGCAACAAAACGTTTTTAATCTCAAGTCTCTACCTTCTATAGTAAAGAAAAAAAATTAATTTGAAAAGTGTGATACTTACTTTTGCAGGCCAGTGTATTATGGTCAATACTGCAGTCAATCAACTACCACTATACAATATCATATAAACTAGATTGCCGTTAGAGATACGAATACAATCTTAGAGTTAATCCGGATGAACCTTTAAGTACTTCGACTGATAACCCGAAAGACCCTTCAATACGTTTTAGTTAATAATATATAAGGACCCTTAATAATCTTATTTTTATAGGACTGAATACATAGTTCATAGGATGAAAATATTTTAAAAAGCCCAAAAGTTCGTTAATAATGAGATATGTATCGTCTTTGCAATTTTTACAAGTACAACAAATATTAAAAAAATACTGCTTTTATTTACAGAAATAACTCAAAAATTTACAAATATCGTCACAGTATTGTTCGGTTGCAATTGTTACTACGCCATTGCGCTCTATTTCGCTCAATTGAACTTCACTGTGACGTGAAGTGATCGTTCAAACGAGTTTTCATTCGAACAATCACAAAATATATAAACTTCGTGTATTTGGTTACATGCTGTCATCGCTTCTTATTGATACGGAATTTCTGTTAGTGATTTGTACTGAATATTGTTTTTTTATTAGTGTTTCCCAACAGACTCTTAATTGGATGAAATAAAAGATTTTCCCTCACTGCTATAACAATAATTGTTTACAATTACTTTAAATTTAAATCGATGATAGTAATCAGTTGCTTCAGGCTTGTCCCATGACCTTTCTTATAAATAAGAATAAGTCTATTAATACGCGTACTGCGCCAACAATTTATAATTATTAATTCTGGTAGTACACAAACAATTTATTATTAATTCAATTTGCTTTTGGGACCTATTAGTGAACAAGGGCCGATTCGGTTCTGGCACTCGCCAGCCGCTCCCGCGGCACGCTACGCTCGGCTCGTGCGTTGTGTTCAACAGTCTTAATTTGATTTTGGGACCTACTAGTAAACAAAGGCGGAACCAATCAGGTAAACATTTTCATAGCTATAAAATAATGACAATACAATAAATACAAGAAACAGACTAATCAGAGACGACCTCATAAACTAACGACCAGTAAAATTGTCAAAATATCATTGTCTTAAAAGGTCACTATATTGTACCCGTGAAATTATAATGTCACTAAAACTAGGCCATTAAATTGTAAGAAATGAAGTTGATTGACAATATACCGGTTCATTATAATATCACTAGCGAAATTACAATACCACACATTTGACAATATACCTGCGACATATTATGTCGTAATTAAAAAATAATAATACATGTACGAATAAATTTAATTTATTCGTCCAGTACCCGTAGGTACTAGTACCGTAGTCACTTCGTATAAATAATTCTATTTCACTCTCCATATATTTATTACATAGTGGGTTTTAATAAAGGAACAGATATTCTTAATTATTAATTATCGACCTGCTTCTATATTCAAATAGTATTCTGTGGTTATTTAATTTATGATTTCAGTAAACATTCTTTCAAAATAAAGTCCTCCCCTTTTAAACTTGACTGTAATTCAAACACATTTCATTACATATCTTTAAAGTAGTTATAATTATTTGTCCTTAAAAATAAATATTTAGTACTGAATTATAGATTTGTAATAGTGTTAGAACTTATCAATGCCACTCTTACAACTATAAGTGCACAGCGATTTTTTTTAATAATTCATCAGAGAATAATTTCAAGTTATTGATAAAATAACTGTAATTAATGACTTTTAAAATTCAAATGAGTTTTCAGTCTATTTACTTATAAGAATATACAAAATAAACTTTCACAAGATCCAACCAATTCCTTTACAATTCAATTGAAGCTGGTAGGCCTCTGGGGCGTTATGTATTCTTTTATCGTTATTATGTTACACAACTACATTGATACCGGTAAAATAAAATGATAAACAATCCCTAGTGTGTACCTTACAGCGGATATTACATTTATTTTTATTGTAATATTATAGCTGCGATCATGTTTTGTGTTTCCATACGGTACCTACAGTATCAATAAATTATAAGCTTGAAGTATTTGTTATGCGTAGTATCTAATTGATAGAAAAAATTATATTACTCACGTCTATGATATTATTTGAATTTTCACGACATAATCAACCAAATGAAACATTGTCAGATCGTTAAGTGGCGTGATTTATTGCTGTCCCGCTCAGTACCTTATTAAAATGACTATGAGAGAGTTGCGGCCGGATCACAGTGCCGTGCAAACCTTTGATGTTTTGCGGTACAGGTGTCTCACAGACGTAAGTACAGCAATAATTACTTTATTCTGATAGATGTCACCTCACTAGGGCCGTGCTTGTGCCCTAGTGTACGTGATACGTGTCCTCAGTAAGTAAAGTATACTTCAATATTTAAATTTGTTTTTTTTTTGTCATTTTAATGGATAAATGACTTTCAAATGCAACTACAATACAAATTGTATGGTGTAAAAGTAAGACGAATCGAATTTTTCGATCAATTTCCTTTTCAATCCTGACGTTCCTATTTTCTTTGTTTTCTAGATTTTCGAAGCAAAATAAAGACTGAAGAGTTATCAAACGAGACAGTTTCTATTGGAATGTTTAGAAATAATATTCTTAATGAAGAGCAAATTGAGCAGTGATTGCAGGAATTAGAAGAGAAGAAAGAATTTAGTGATTTTGAAGATCCTGACTTGAAAATAGGGTAAGAGAAGTGGGTTACGATTGTGAAAATCAAACTGAACGTGAATGCAATGAATGTAACGACGTTCGCAGCGATAAAGAGAACACACCGCTCATTTTAATAGCTACTGACAATCTTAGTCAAGGTGCTTCAATCTACATAAGCAAAAATGGATTTTATGGTCGAAAATTA
This sequence comes from Leptidea reali, assembly GCA_949711725.1. Taxonomy (NCBI): domain Eukaryota; kingdom Metazoa; phylum Arthropoda; class Insecta; order Lepidoptera; family Pieridae; genus Leptidea; species Leptidea reali. The sequence continues at coordinate 12,280,311 of CATIXN010000022.1, read as the reverse complement.
AAGTCGATTGCACCAGAAGAACTCCAGCTCTATAACATTATACATGTCGAACCACGACCAACTCAAGGTTCATTTCGTTTTGTCGACCGTGAAGAATGCTTGGCAACTGATCTTTTAAAAGCTATCTCATGGCTATTTTATAAATTCGTGGCGAATTCTCAAAAAACCTACACTCTAGGACCAAATGTTGATGAGATGCTCCTGGTGTGAATAGCTTTGTACGTACAAACACCGTTTGGAAGGTGAATTGCAATGGGGACATTTTCTTCAATCACTGGCACGGGATTAAGTTCATCTAGCTTTGTAAGAATGAGTTTATAATGACGGTTTGTCGAGGGAGCTGCGATTGACTATAAAACAGTTTTAGATAAAGATTTGCCTCCTATCCAGCCTCAGCCTGCAGGACCACCAGCACGAAAACTAAGCAGTATATGTCCAAGCAAACTAAAAAGAGCAACCAGATTCTTTTGTTGTAAATAATCCTACTGTAAAATATCAATATGCCTTCAATATGCCTCTCAACTCTGTCAATACTGTAAAAAAATAAGGTTGTCTTTGAGACTTAAATAAATAAAATAAAAAGCCTTTTATTGCTGTACAAATTTTTACACATTAGTTACTAAAATAAAGTAAAAAAGAAAAAAAAAGTGCATCTAAATACTATCGGCAAACGGTCTTTACTGTGGTACAGCTTGTCTTCCGACAAAGGCCTCCTCCAAAGATTTCCATTCTATCCTATCTTTTGCTGTACGAGTCCATAGTTGACCCGCTATTTTCTTGATGTCGTCTTCCCATCTCATAGGCTTTCTACCTCTATTTCTTTTGCTATCTAGTGGTTGCCATTCAGTTATTAGTCTTGCCCATATCTCTTATCATATTACCTGTCCATTTCCATTTTAATTGTTTGAATGTTTTGTATGCATTCTTAAAATTTGTCATATTTTTAATGGCTTTTAATTTCACACGATCCTTTCTTTTAACTCCTATTGTGCTTCTTTCTATTCCATTCTGACAAATTTTGATTTTGTTGACTAGTTGCTCTGTCAATGCCCATGTCTGACAACCGTACAATAAGCATGATAGTATGCACGTATTTAATACTTTCCTTTTGTCTTTCATAGGCATTTCTTTATTCTTCATTACTGAATTAAGTGACCAGTATCGTTTCCACGTTTTAACTATTCTTCTTTCTATTTCTTTTGCATACATTCTTCATTAGATATTAACTGCCCTAAGTATATATATTCCTGAACGTATTCTATTTGCTCGTTATTAACTGTTATTTGCACTGTCTTTGCAGAATTTGTCATTATTTTTGTTTTTGTTAAATTCATTGAAAGGCCTGCCTTATTACTCTCATCCGCTAACTCCTGTAAAATTCCATTTAAAGTTTCTGGGCTATCAGAAAATACGATTAAGTCATCAGCAAAACGTAGATGATCCAAATTTTCGCCATTTATATTTAGTCCTTTCTTCGACCAATTCAGATTCCTGAATACCATTTCTAGGACGGCTGAAAACAGTTTAGGTGAGATAATCTCTCTGGCGAACACCTCTTTAAATGTCAAACTCTTCACCTGTACATTCAAACTTAATTTGTGCAGTACTCGTTTTGTAAACGTTTTCCAGGATTCGAATGTATTTTGTTTGTATTCCTTGATAATGTAATGCATCCCAGATATATTCATGTTCTAAGGTAGCGAATGCTTTGTTAAAATCTACAAATCCGATAAGTAGGTTTTCTTAAATTCTTTGAATTTTTGTAGTATCTGTCGATGGGTGTGGATGTGGTCTATATATTATATTATTATATATATAGACCACATCCACACCCATCGACATATACCCATAGACCCATATATATATTATATTGAAAAATCTGTTTGCTAATTTCTGTTATTTTTTGACGGTTATCTTTATTTTTCTTTTGTTGTAAAAGTACCTTCCGTTCCTGTAGTTATTTTTAAACTTTAGATGATGCTTCGTTTTTGTTACTTGTCTTTGTTCTGCTTGTGGTAGTTTTTATATTGTTAATTAATTTTAGAATTTGAGACTTATTTGTGCCTAAATGAACCATAAAACCCCTTTTTTTAAATGTAGCTCTAAAATATAATTATTAATTAAAATATGAGAAAAAATAGAGTTTCTAATTTTATTAAAAAAAATATAAACTGTTAATCAAACTGATATTAATTAATCCTTGAAAGTTGTATATTTCCTCAAAAAGTTTTGTTAAATGATTTAATTTTTTTAAATCTCTTTATATTTAATTAAAACAATAATGTATGATTAGCTATAATTCACAATAAAAATTATTAAACTATACAGATTATATAAAATAAGTCCTGTTTAACGTGACGTCTGACAGACTCCACATCAGTGAAATATTTCCACCAAAGTCACCTCAGTTGCGTTAAGTTAAAATTATTGTTACTTATTTATTATTTCTACTCTTAAAGTTTTATAAATAAGTACTCCAAACTTTATTGCATGAAAAACTATATTTAGCGTTTGAGAGTTTCTTGCGCCGCTTCTTTTCTCTCAGAGCGCCATTATATAACAATTATAATTTTATAGGTTCCATCATGAGAATATTACGTGAAACTTCTTTGTGCCTATGTGTGTTTTTATTATTGAATTTTTAAACAGTCAAAAGGATATTTCCGTATTACTTGTACTTATCATTCATTTTTTTAACTCTAGAGATTGATTCAGGGCTATTCCTGTATACGAACGATAAGCACCTAGCTTTAGGACTTTGTTGATTTGTTCAGTGTTTCTCGAGCCCATCTTTTTTCCTTCTCTATATCCAGGCTAACCGCCAGGCCTTCACCCTTGCTTTCAATAGCCACCGCCCATCTATGTGTTAGGTATACCAGAAGATCTCCTGCAGACCGACCATGGCAAAAGCCGTATTGTCGGTCGTTGATCAACTGGTGACCTTCTAGATATACCAAGAGCTGGCGGCTAATAATGCTCTCCATGAGTTTGGAGACCAAGGAGGTAATAGCAATAGGCCTGTAGTTTGCCGGATCCGAACTGTCTCCTTTTTTTTGGATCGGATGGATAAGGGCTGACTTCCATGAGTCAGGGACTACGCCTTTTGAATAAGAGTGCCGGAATAAACGCGTTAGCACCGGCGTCAACTCAGGGGCACACGTTCTAAGCACGATTGGAGAAATGCCATCCGGCCCGGTCGACTTCCTGACGTCCAACGAAAACAGAGCTCGCCTAACAGTGTTCTGTCTGAACTGTACTTCAGGCATAGAGCTCTGACACCGCGGGATGGACGGCGGTGCTTTTCCGTTGTCGTCAAGAGTCGAGTTAGAGGCAAAAAGAGCGCAAAGGATATCAGCTTTCTCTTTTGCCGTATGGGCCAGGGTGTCATTTCTCATGTGTAACGCCGGCAGGGAAGGCTGGTTGAAGTTACCAAGAGCAGCTTTCGACAACGATCAGAACTTGCGTGTTCCGGTCGGGTAACTGGAAAGATGCTCGCCGATTTTGACGACGTGCTTCGACTTCGCACGGGCGATTTGCCGCTTAAAAAATCTAGAGGCACGGTTATATTTCCTCTTAAGAACTATGCAGTTCGTATCCTTTGTGCCCAGCGCCGCAACCCAAGCTTGATACGCCTGTTTTTTGCAGTCAGATGCTACTTTAACTGACGCATCGAACCAGGGCTGTGATCTGCTATCGGTCGGTACTACAGAGCTTGGTATAAAAATATATATGCCCTGTAGTATCACATCGGCTACTGCAACGGCGCAGGCGCTAGGATCATCCGAAGGGAAACAAACCTTGCCCCAAGGGTAGGATGCAAAAAAGGAACGCATCCTATCCCAATCTGCTGACTTGTAGTACCAAACGCGGCGAGTCGCTGGTGGTCTGCGACGTTGGCATCGGATAGGCACTACACTCCTGACCAGGCAATGGTCGGACGTTCCGAGAGGGGCGTCGACAAAGACCTGATAACCATCGGGATGTGTAGTCAGCAGAAGATCCAATAAGGATGGCATGTGGCTACCCGCATCCGGGAGCCGCGTTAGCGACTCAACCAATTGGGACAGACCATACGCCAATGCATAATTATGCACAGATCGCCCTGCATAGTCTGTGGTGCGTGATCCAAGCCATTCCGCATTGTGCCCGTTGAAATCACCCAAGACTACGATTTCAGTTTCAATCAAAAACGGAAAACTGGCTGATTTTGCCTTGAGGCTGAAAACAGCTTCTACATCTCTTGAGCGATTGCGAATTGCGATGGCCCACTACTAGGTAATTAACAATCGTTAAAATCACTACTAGACTTAGAGTAACAGTAGAAGTAAATTTACAGTGAAACCCACAATCATTAATAAGGAGGATTTTTAATTTATAATAACTGTAATTGTTGCAAGGCCCACAAGATTTCTTTGAAATTAAAAAAATAAAATCTTAAAATCAAAAAGTCTTTTATTATGGAAAGCTTTAAACACTGAAAGTCGAATTAACGATCAATTAATAACAGCAAAGTCACTGTTTAACTACCGTTTAAATTCAAGACATTCTCTTTCTAATAAGGCAAATAAGTATCTACGGTAATGTCAGACGATTAAGAGTTACAGTAAGGGTCAGCGTTGGCTGGACTTTATTACAACTTGAACTTAAAACAAAAGTATTATATGCTATTTCCCTATATCTAAAAAAAGAAATCCTTATCTTTAAAAAATATTTCTCAACTGTCTGTGCATTTTTCAAGTTCTTGTATCTCGGGATCACGTGTAGGAATCTTTAAAAGAAATCAAGTTTCTAAGTCTATCCAATAATAATATTAATAATACATTGACACACTTTTATACAATTAATTATCTTGCCCTTAACTTGACATAGCCTGTACTATGGGTAAAAGACGATTTATTTAACACAATATATTTACTTAAACATAAATAAATACACATATTCACAAATTCATACCCAATTAAGCCTAATATTGAATACCGCAGGTAAATCAAACCATACATCACATATACACATAAAAATAATATCAATTTATTTGTTTAAATAGAAAATACGAATTAAGTCTTCCATATTGCCATACAAATTAAAAACATAAAATTTTTCGTGGGAAAGTAAAAGTAATAATTTTTGGTGAATGAGTATTAAAATAACTGAAATTGTAATACTAAATAAATTTTAAGCGTCTTTATCGAATGACGGAACTCAAAAAGTAAATGAAAAGCAAAGTTTAAATTTTACCAAATATTACCAGTTTTACCTTCACGATCATATAACTTTATATTGCTCAAATTCTTTGTCACTGCCTTAAGTTCTGGAAATGTTCGTGTGTGAATCACAAAATCCTAATAACTATACAAAAGTTTTCAACTTTCCTTTGACAGTCTCGCTAGTGCAGTTTATCGCTGTAATTTGAATGTTATAATTGTTGAGAAAGTTGTGACACATTGCTCAGTGGATAACGAAGTTTTATCATACATAGATCAAAATAGTCCTATGACGGTTGGCAACTTTTTTGTGATTTCTTTTCGTATTATATTTACAGTCAGACGACCAATATAGTAACTTTTTGATAGGTAATTACATCATCTGTTTTTAAATAACAAGTCTGTCATGATCTTCATCATCACTTCAGTCGAAAGCCCTCTGCTGAAAAAAGGCCTCCCCGAAAGATGTCCACGATGATCTGTCCTGCGCTGCCCTCACTCAACCTATTCCGGCGATCTTGACCAGATCATTGGTCCATGTTGGAGGGGTCCTACCAACTCTGGGTCTTGAGATGGACATAGACAACAGTTAGATCATGTCTAATGTACATTTCGCACCTACTCCCGTAACAGTTGGGAACTGCGCTCTCAAAATTGTTCACAAGTACGTCTACCCCGTATAGTTTATAATCCAGTTCGGCAGGTACAATTTCGCGAAAGAGGTCACTCGTCGAAATCAACTCGGCGTGGCAGCGTTCGGTAAGGTCAGTAAAATTGTCTCGTTTCAAATGGTAGTGTCTCAAGACGAAGGTTATTAACCAGTATTTTAGATGGCTATTCTGGTAAAGGAGATGAGGAGATTCGTAGGGAACTAAAGTCACCGACATAGACTGGATGATTGTCAAGCCGACGTGGCAGTGGGCAGGGCACATAATTTGAAGGAACTATAGTTGTTGGGACAGTAAAGTTCACCAATGCCACGTACATACATACTTTACATAGTTATTATTTTATTATGGGGCAAAAGATTGTGTTAATGATATTCACATTGTAAAATGGAAATAACTTAATTACTTATTTATACCAGTGGAAAGCTCCTTTAGTCCAGAATTTTGAGTACCAACCTACATAGCAGTGCTTTTTCAGAAATGTAATTTTTATTATTATTATGTTTCGGCATGATAGCTGCTATACCTAGAGTAGAATCCGAATTTTACTAGTACCTCAAGGGAACCCAAGCAGCTTGCGAGATAGTTTATATTTAAGGGGTAGGTTTATACTTCCATCAAATTTTCATTCAAGAAACAAAAATCAAACTTAGTATTGATAGTCAAAGCACATGAAATATTTTTGGCGACCTATGGTAATTGAAAGGTTCTGCCCATTACAATACAGTACCGCTCAGGAATCTTGAAAAACCCAAAAATTCTGGGCAGCACTACAACTGCGCTTGTCACTTCGAGACATATGTCAAGTCTCATTTGCCCAGGCACAAAATTCACGGCACAAAAAGGTGCCGTTGTTGTATCCATAATCTAGCCGGCATCCTGTGCAAAGGAGTCTCCCACTGTTAAAGTTTTGTTGTTGTATCGTCATTATTATTTTATTCCGTCTATATTTATTTATTTGTAGCCTTATTATATTAATAATTTGGCAGAGACTTGCAAACAAATGGTTGAGTGAGTAACAGTGTATGTAAAGGGATAGTTCCACTGCGGCGAAATGAATCTGCCAAACAGCTTTGTAAATAGAAGCATTTAGCTAATTAGCATTTAATTAATTAAACAACAGCTCGGGAGTATAGACCGCGGGCTTATTTAGTGCCTTTTATGTTCAACTAATTGTAATTTTAGTCTGTATTAGTTTTACAAATACTGGTTTGTAAAAGTTATTATGATGATCTAGCTGAATGATGTCCACAATGGGATTAGGGCCAACCCTAATGATAGACCAGTCATTTTTACTTTACAGGAAGACAAACAAGCTGCAAGCCTGATGGTAAGTCATCATCGCCTTCTGCATTCTCCTTCCTCAACACAGGTATCAAAGAGAGAACGAGAAGATAGAACTTTATAAATTCTCCGCTCCCCTGGGCCCTACGGGCCAAGTGTCTCGACACCAAACGGCACAAAGATGTAAGACTCACTGAGACCGACATAGTTGCGACGTTCTGTCTTCGGCAGTTGAAGCAGCAGCCCCAGCACCAATTCAGGTAGCCATAGTTTCATCGCATTAATTCGTATGTTATAATAATTTATGTCACTGTTCTATCTGATATATTAATTATGGATGCTTAAAAGCTGTAATTAAAATATTCGTGGTATTGATAGCTATCATTCGTATTGTGAAAAGTAAAATCCAGACGAGACTCCTTCTTTCTTTTCATTTGTCAAATAAATAAGATTCAATAGTCCGGGCGAGCAATGTGATGTAACGTGATTGGAATTCTGGAAGCTTTATTGGATACACCGACAAGTTTGAAGCTTTAAGCGAAATCCTGCCGATTAGATCCGAACAAAGCATGGATCTAATTATATTGCTTTGTAATGAATGCCAAGAGAATAGACAGCCCTTATAATGACTTTACTGATTTGCAAATGAAATAATAAATATATTGCATCTAGCACAAAAATACTCTTGCCAATAAGTTTAATGAGATGTATTCAAATATTTGTTATATTTTGTGTATAAACTTCTTCCATTATTTCTTGAAAACAAATCAGTTAGCTCGGATATGGCAAACAGGGATAAGACAGGATGAAATTTACTTATTGGAGATAATCTCTTTAGGTAAAATAAATTTTCTTTGATTAAAGATATAATCAAAATATGCAGACAAAATATTTTGCTTCCGAAATCATCTCTCGGTATCATTTGCATTGGTAGTGAAATCACCGCACCATTCTTCCAATCTAGTGTACCACACCTGATGTTGCTGTCTTCGGAAGACTGAAGCTAAATTCTCCAATATTATAAACCCTAAATCGCCCTTTAATAACATTACTAGTACAGTGTACACGGATAAGTGACTTTTCGTTAAAATAGCTTCAAATAACTATGGTGTTATTTATCAATAATTATAAAACAATAACCGAAGCAATTTAATTTCACATACCCAAGTAAACAAAAAATAATAAAAAAAATATAAGGTACTCGAAGTGATATAACCGCGTTTAATATATCGCCTCACACCAGCCAATAATTAGTGATATAATCATAAATATATTTTCTCTCCTGCACCTCAAAGGCGGTATTAAATATCGGCTGTATTGCCCCATGGTACAAATACCTAGGACATAATACTATAAAAATAACTAAAGTAAAATAGTCGAGCCGAATCTAGGTCAGTAATTGTTTAATCTTTTCATCTGCATATGCTGCAAAACTAAGTCTGTTAGCCAATCGCGATAGGCAATAGTCATCCGGCAAGGGATTAGCACTTGTAACGTTTCTAGTTCGGGATGAAAATGTCTATTTTACTATTTTATGATCCTTATAACGACGTGTGCAAATACTATTTTCTTTGATTAACGCGAGTGTTACACGATTAAATAAAACACTTTTAAAGGATTATAACGCGTGTAATTGTAACTGTTTTTACATTAGATATTTGCGTAAAAGATACATTTTTATTTTAGTTAACCCAACGTTTCAATACAAAGGGTACCAGGTCTCGTTTTCAGTCCCCCTTTAAAAACAGTTACAATTCCACGCGTTTTAATCCTTTAAAAATGTTTTTTTAGACATGTGCAACACTCACAATGATCGTTTTAGTTTTCACGACGTTAATGTTAGTTAGGACTAGTTGATTTATTCGTTTTTTTATTTTATAAAATATACATTTTTTGTATCGCTAACATGACGTTTCTGAAATAGTCTGATTGTGAACACTTCTTTTTAGTTTCGATATTCATTGCCTTGCACAAAATATCTCTCATCTTCATAGCAGATCTCTTATGCCTGCTATACTGTACTGACAACTAGATGTTAACAAAATGAAAAACATAATTATTGCTCAAAACACTTCCTGGGTATAGTTACTATATTGTAGTACAACACTATACAAAATACAATTTATCATCGGTGTAAGTTTCACCAGCATGTCTTTCAACTGTACAATATGTCACTCTAACTAATGCATTCACACAATCCATTTGTCTAGATCACTTTAATACTAAACGGATTTAGAAAAATTCTAGTGCTATAATATATAATGTAAGAGTACGAATGAAAATATTACTAAGATAAATATATCGTATGGTGTGATATATTCTGTCATTCAAGTCATGAGAACGACATGAGTGGCTTGGAAGTAGATAATGCTATTGATAGTTGAATTATAATGATTGCATTCAATGTAAATTTTTATCGTTATGCCTACATTATAAGCTGGAAGACATCCACAACCGGACAAATACCTCCCCCAAAGATCTTCACGACGATCGGTCCTGCGCTACCCTCATGCAACCTAAACCAACCTTCCTTAAAGGCCGGCAACGCTCTTGTGATTCCTCTGGTGTTGCAGGAGAGTGTGGGCGGCGGTGATCACTTAACACCAGGTGACCCGTACGCTCGTTTGTCCTCCTATTACATAAAAAAAAAAAAAAACTACTCCGGCGATCTTGACCAGATCGTCGGTCCATCTTGTAAAACAAAATATCTTATTTTTTATTTGAATGTTTATTGTTTGAATATGATATAAATTGTAAAGGAAGCATCACCAGTGCTCCTTTGCACAGGATGCCGGCTAGATTACGGGTACAACAACGGCGCCTATTTCTGCCGTGAAGCAGTAATGTGTAAGCATTATTGTGTTTCAGTCTGAAGGGCGCTGTAGCTAGTGAAATTACTGGGCAAACGAGACCTAACATCTTATGTATCAAGGAGACGAGCGCAATTGTGGTGCCGATCAGAAATTTTGGGATATTCAAGGGCGTATCAATTACCATCAGAACATCCTGCTCGTCTCATCCCTTATTGTCATAAAAAAAAGAAAGGGCATACTTTTATTCTCATAAAAATGTTGTGTAGAAGTTTCTGAAACTCCCAAACGTATTTATTAAGTATAATATCGGTTGGAAATCCTGGCCAATATAAATATTGTGCTTGCGATTCGAGATTGGACAATATTATTATTATAGAAACCCAAAGTCTGAGAACAATCATAACATTATGTCCAAGAAAGATTTCATATTTCTCATAAAATGAATACTTAGATAATATACATTAACTAATGCATTGTTTTTTATAGAAGTTTATTATATTTGTGTAATGGGTGTAGGTTTTGGTTGTTGATTGCGGATTGTATTTACAATGCGCGCGCGATGTGAAACGTGTCGTAGGGAAACAACATAATATAATAATAATTATGTGCTTCTCTTTCGTTGATAGTTCTTTAGTTGATACAGCATTTATTCTAATTTAAATTGCTGTGTCTTCTCTTTTTTTAAATAGTGTCCTTCTTATACTCAAGGCTCTGTCTTTTAAAAGATAATGTGGACTCGATTCAGCAAATACACTCTAATGTTATTAATGTTGCCTACAAAATGTCAAAAAGGGCTTATTGCGCCTTTTATTTCTTAACTCACAGTTCATCAGAGTTAGATTAATAAAACAAATTTCAATTTCTTTTCGTAACTAATCGCTTTATTTCAATAACAACTAAATGTATTTGAAATTTACTAAAGTAGGATAAACTAATCATCTTAATGTAATATTAATATATACCTAATATAAATAAATATTCGTTTGATTGAGCTGCTTACAATTTCATATCATTGGTTTCCAGCATTATGTTATAACTAGCTGCTGCCCACGTCGTCGTCCGCGTAGACTCTATAAGCAACAAAAATACTTTCTCTGCATCTAGCGTGCTAAGATGTAGCCTATATGTTGCCCCAATCTCTTTTCAAGATTCATGTAAAATATGTATTTAATCTATTCAATTGTTTTGCGTTTTTGTTTTAAGAATATATAAAATTGAGGTTGTTTATTAAGTGGCGGCAACAGTGACCCTATTTTGTAATGTAAGTACTTGGCCTTGCATCGGAAATGTAGGAGAAAATCCAGGCATAGTGAGGCTTTTGTCCGCCCCCAGAGAGAGAAAACGTTAACAGTAGCGTCTACATTGTGTCTAGAAATTATGTTGTGGATTAAATCTTGTCACGCCGCAGTCTGAACATAATGAGATCAGCGAAGATTCCCTTTCTTCATAATGTAGGTATCTACATTATGAAGAAAGGGAATCTTCATACGTCTACAAAACTTGTATACCTTCCTAAATTAACAATGATTTGATATTTTCATCCGCATATCGTCAATAGAGGATCCACGATGCTTCTGGAACTCGTCTATGACTTTTCGTGATGACCCTACGAGATCGCTGTATATACGCCGAATACCTTCAGTAGGTACCTGAGAGATCCTATTATATTAACTCCTTAAAATGATTGCGAAACTCAAGTGGCAGTGGGCAGGGCACATTGCTCTACGGATAGATGAAGGTGGAGCAGTAAATTCCTTGAATGGCGACCACGTGCCAGAAGACTCAGTGTTGGTAGCCCCCCACAAAAGCCATAATGAGGGCAGCGCAGAACCGATCGTCGTAGAGATCTTTGGGGAAGGCCTTTGTCCAGCAGTTGATGTCTTCCGGCTGATGATGAATTTTATGACAATAAGCGACACAACGATCAGGACGTTCAGCTGATGGATATGCCCTGCCCATTACAATGAAATGCCGCACAGGATTCTTGAAAAACCCAAAAATTCTGAGCGGCACCGCAATTGCGCTTGTCACCTTGAGACATAAAATTTTAACTCTTATTTGCCCTATGATTTCGCTAGTTATGGCGCCCTTCAGACCGTATCTAGATAATATTTACACATTACTGCTTGACGGCAAAAATAGGCGCTGTTGTGGAACCCATAATCTAGCTGACATCTTGTGCAAAGGATCCTCCCACTGGTATATGGTGATGATGATGATGACGTCCGTAAATCTCTTACTTTAATTTCATTATCAATAGTCATTTATTTTAGATATAATAATCATTTTCGTTTAGTTTATTAACATCATCACTACCTTATTGGAGTACTAGTAACTGTTGTAAGCTGAAATGTTGAACAAGTCTTAAAACCTTACAAACACATATGTTAGACACTTAGTTTCCTAGAAATTCCTTCTCCCGCAATGTAACCTTATATGAGTAATAAAGTTGTTGGGCATTTTATAACAGTCGTAGATAAGTTAGCTGTACATGATAAGAATTTAGGGTAAGAATGAAGCTAACATGAGAAATGCAAAGTGAAATAATCAGAGAATATGCAAAATGAAGCAACTCAAATATTATAGTTTTTATTTAAGCTACTAAGTTACTTTTGTACCAATACGCATTATAATCTCGATAACCAGTGGGAGGCTCCTTTGCACAGGATGCCGACTTGATTATGGGTACCACATCAGCGCCTTTTTCTTCCGTGAAGCAGAAATGTGTAAGGATTATTGTGTTTCGTTCAGAAAGGCGCCGCTAGTGAAATTACTGGGCGAATGAAACCTAACATCTTATGTCTGTAGGTGACGAGTGCAACTGTATTGCCGTTTAGAATTTTTGAGTTTTCCAAGATTCCTGAGTGGCACTGCATTGTAATGGGCAGGGTGTATCAATTACTATCAGCAGAACGTCCTGCTAGTCTTATCCCTTATTGTCATAAAAAAATACATATTCAACAGACAACCTTAGAGGACTTTTAATATGAGTTGCGGCAACTCGCTAGTTCAGAGGGTATAAAATAACTTTACAATTTCGTATTGTACCTTGGGATATTGGGTCACAAATATGTGGGTATTGAGCTGATTTTGCTTCAACGAAAAAGAAAATTGAGTATCCGTCGTTATAACCGACTGCAAGAAAAAAATAAGTTTTTCAATTCTTATTATATTATTAGCAGTAAAAATTATAAACACAATAAGAAAATAAACAAAATTATTATATATATTCTAGTATAGTTTTTTCTTCGGATAGGTTACATGTTCTTTTTAATTTAAGTTAAACCCACGTTTCAAGACAAAACGAAATCTGGAAAGGTTTTGAAACGTCGGGTTAACTAAAATGAAAATGTATATTTTCCGCGAAAATCTAATGCTAAGACACAGTCACAATTACATGCGTTTTAATCCTTTAAATGCGTTTTATTCAAATATTCCATTATTATAAAAAAGGACTTTTAAAATATTATAACTATCAAATTCCAGGCGAGAACAAAATTTAATGAAGTGATGTAAGTATGATGAAAACATCATACAAGTGACATAGTATGTTAAAAATGAATCCATTCATTATAGGGTTCAGGAATATTTTAATGTCTGTTTTAGACAAATACAACTGCGCATTGTTATACGAATTAATTTATGGAAAAACTTTTTCTGTTAAATATTTTCCAGTTTAAACTGGATTTGCTAGAGGAATCGTTCATTCATGTGCTTAATTAATATTTAAACAATAAAACCGAGTAAAAAAGATATTTATCTTACTAGCACTTATTCTCCACCAGTATAATTTTTGTGCTTTTTAAAATTACCATTATTTAATCTTCTAGATTTCTTTAAGGTAATCATAATCAGATCTGAAGCACTTTGATCGTTACGATAACCTGCAAGTCATCAATAATATTATCAGCAGAGATCTTTAACGATGATATGGATGGGCAAAATATATGGGATGTGCCCCACCGACCAGACGTATATCGTTAGAAAGCTCTTTTTGCGAATATCAATTGTAACTATGGGGATAAATCTGAAATAGATGGGTGACAAAAAATGTTTTTGGTTGGGACATTTTGCCCATCCTCCTTTGCTTATAAATCATATTATTGTACATGTACAGTATATAAGCATCTGTACCTCGGCTGGCGATTTGTGAACGTTATATCTGTATTTATCCCTAAAACTGTTATGTATTTATGAAACCTTATTAGCCCAGTTGTTTTATAAATTTGATAATCAGGCAACTAACTCAACTTATGATAGTGTGTGAAAAACAAGTCATCAACGTTTATCCACACTAAATGAAAAAAAGGAGAGCCCAAAATACCAAGAGATATTTTTCTTGATTATATTATCACTGTACACTGTTTTGAGATCAAACCTTATAGTTATTATAGATCGTATATTTTACTAAAGGTAGTCAAATTACTGTAATAATAGAATTTTAAACATTTTAATCGACCTCCCCGTACCGGTGTTACAACTTGAATGCCTGTATTCGTAGCCAACTGACAACGTCATATTTGTGTTTTCAGTTGACTGTCTGTATTTTACATTTTAATACATTATTACAATTTAACAATAAGATTGGTTATTAAATAAATCATGCTAATTAAATAAAATGAATCAAATATAAAAAATTAAATGAATTAAAATAATTATAAATATTATGTTGGCAACGCAGTTTGAGGTGGGAACATATCATAATATCCATAGACCTAGTATAATAATTTGTCATCGATTTGGCGTGGCCAACATGAGACAAATAATATCCTATATAATATATAATATAACACAAGTGTTCTTTCACTATCACTTTTACATCGTAAAACACAACATCGCACCATATTTCCTTCGATTTTACTTAAAATTGTCACTGATGTTGAATAAATAGTGGATATTTCACACGTTTCACAACAATAATAGCTTATTCTTATAGACGCAAACAAAAGTAAACAAAATATCTGTGCAGCGCTGTCAAGTTTGTTTAGCACACCAGGTGTGCTGTGTGCTGATCTTGAAAAAACCGGCACGCATGGTGAAACAAAAAATCTAATCACTCTATCTTGTTTCTTTTGCTCGTGACTTGCATAAGTTTTTCTTTTACTCGTGAGAGTGAGACAGAAGCTATCAATTAGTCTAGTTATTATACTTGGTCTATGATAGTATCAGTATTAAATTGCCTGAAAGAGGAATCCACAAATTAGATTTTCTAGTTTGTTATTTGTAAAACGTTGTGTGGTGTTGTTGAGTTGTGGACTGCCAGACATCAATGTTATGTTCGTCAAATTTTCTTTAAGGCTGACAACGCATCTCTTGACAATTGGTGTAGCGATTTTTTTAATTTTCTTTTATTTTAAACCACCACTCTGTTCAGATTTACAAAAAATAGATAAACAGAATTTTTCAAAGAGATTTTAAATGAACAGCAATTAATTTGGGTGTCTATAAATAGATAATTTAATAAGCATCCAAATGATTTGAGTTTTCTTTAGTGTTAATTCCGCCAATATTTGTCTTTAAACAATTCGACACGTGTTTCGCCTCCAGTCTCGTGCTAGATTTTGGCGACACAACACGTCTGCCTAGGATGCCTCGTATAGAGGCGAAACACGTGTCGAATTGTTTAAAGACAAATATTGGCGGAATTAACACGAAAGACAACTCAAATCATTTGGATAATTATGGATTTCCGGAAAATAACGCCTACTTCAATTTTTTTTTTAATAAGATTAAAAAGACCAAATAATATTTCACTTAAACAATTTCTTTTTAGTTAGAGTCACAGTTTTAAACGTACTAGCATCACATATATTAAAAACATTTGAAGATTGATTTAAAAAAAGGACTGTTATTGATAGCATTGTTGATAAAGTACAACAAAGTAAGCTGAGTCACCACTCAGAATATATAATAGGTGACGGAGCATTTTGTTTACATTCATAGAATTTTACGCTAAAAGGTTCCCGTTAATTATTGTAACTGTATATATGATACGCTACTTGTCCACGTGAAATCCACGAATTGAAAGATCAATAAATATTAATTATTTATCAGTGGGAGGCTCCGTTGCACAGAAAGTTGAGCAGGTTATCAATTGTAAAGTAGATAGACCAGTGGAGGCTCTTTTGCATCAGATGCCGGCTAGATTATGGGTACCACAACGGCGCCTATTTCTGCCGTAAAGTAGTAATGTGTAAGCATTACTGTGTTTCGGTCTGAAGGGCATCGTAGCTAGCGAAATAACTGGGAAAATGAGACTTGACAACTTATGTCTCAAGGTGACGAGCGCAGTTGTAGTGCCGCTTAGAATTTTTGGGTTTTTCAATAATCCTGAGCAGAACTGCTTTGTAATGGGCAGGGCGTATCAATAACCAACAGATGAACGTCCTGCTCGTCTTGTCCCTTATTTTTATAAAAAAAGGATGAGGCCACAACCTGAGAGTTGAACAAAGATAAATCAAGATTTTTGAACTTTAGGTCACTCTACTTCTCGCGATCTGTGCAAGCGTTCTTCCACTGGGCCAACTTTTTCGAGTGACGTATCGTTCATAAATATTGATATGTCTTTGTTCAACTATCAGGTTGTGGCTTCATCTACAGGATATAATTTACAGTTGATAACCTGCTCAACACCAAAAATTGAATATGAGGAAATTGACTTTTTTAAAGTATCACTTCTGGGATTAATTTCACAAATTAAATTTGTTACGGACTTCAGGTTCGGATTCATTGTCTTCCAGTTACTTTAAGATCTACTTAAGATCTTAAGATCGTTTTACTTCAAAAAGCAATTTGTTTAAATAAAAACTTTTTATCTTGATAAACCTATATTATCATATATATTATTATAATTCTAGATTGTCAGGCAGCAAGTATGAAAACGTATAACAACACTAGTAGTACTTCATATGAAGCCGTAACTCATATTAATTAACAGTTCGACTAAGCATTTCCTGAATACATTCTCTCGTGAAATAATAACAATGATTCACAGCAATACAAATTTAAAGTTACCACAAAATTAAACCCTTAATTTTAACGAACCAAACAGAAACTTTGTTAATTCAATGTCCGCACAGAACAACAGTAATGACTCGCTACTTGAGACATTATCTTGTTTTAATGCGACAAAAGTAAGTAATTTATTAAAAGGCGGGAACAAAAGTCGCGTCGTTAATTATTCCAAGCCCTTGAATAATTTTGGCAAAGAACTTTTCACTGCGTAGAGACTATGTTGGTATATACCAATATATCTTAATATATATATTTATATTGTGCGTCTGTTGTAACTGAACTCCCCCTAAACGGCTGGACCGATATTAATGAAACTTTCTGTGTGTCTTCAGGTGGATTCGAGAATGGTTTAGATTACATTACATTTGAACTACCTCCTAATCTACTGGACCGATTTTGATGATTTTTCGTGTGTTCCAGTGAAATTGAGATTGGTTTAGTTTCTCAATTCCCTCATGTGTATGTTAGTGAACTCTTTCTAACGGCTGGACCGATTTTCAAATTTAAGACGTGTGTACAGGACAACGTCTGTCGGGTCCACTAGTATAACATATAAAGTTCAGTGATTTTTGAATATAGGTTAGGCATTTAAAATACATACAACCTTAACACGCTTGAGATTAACCTAATAAATAATTTATTGCGTTACCACATAAAGTTTTGAAGATTATAAAACCGATCCTAAGGGTCAATTGATAGATAAGAGATCACCTCCGACTACACACCAGTTATGCTGGCTAGATTATGGGTATCACAACGGCGCCTTCTTCTTACGTGAAGCAGTAATTTGTAAACATCGTTGTGTTTTGGTCTGAAGGACGCCGTAGCTAGAAAAATAACTGGGCAAATAACACATAGCATCTCAAGTTGATGTTTTTGACGTTCAATAAGTGATTTTAAATCCTATTTTGAATAAAAATATTTGAATTTGAATGATCTAAGAAAAAGTATAAAAAGAACTAAAAACTATACTTAATCTAAGTAAACCATTATTTTATTCAAGTCATATTGAAACATACTATGCTAAAGTAATTATGTAATGTTATAATAAATCCCTGATGTCTTAAACAAAGATTTGTTGATGGACAATTTATTAAAGAATCAAGACAAGATCCAATTTACTTTTGAGACGTGTAAGACGTTCCTTATTTCGTTTACATTTCAACTTTTGCGTTGACATTCTTTATGAATAAATTGGTCTGCATTCACGAAATTCTCACTGAAAAGATCAAATTCTTCATTTAACTTAGTATATTTGACAGTAATAAATTGTTTCTACTTATTGTACTATGAGGGGAGAACAGTTTCAATTGAATTTCTTAAATTTGTTGTGTGTGTTTCGTGCAACTTTGAAAAAATTTCAGTTACTTACAAAAACAATTATTATTATATTTTGAAGCGAAGCGTTTTTGCAGACCTTCGGTTCGCTTACCACGCCGGCGAGAAACCGAGCTAAGCGTCATATTTTAGCGTTACACGAGAGCGTCAGATTTAGTACCATTATTCAATAAAAGTATATGAAGTAATTTATTTCAAATAAACTTAATATAAAGTTATACCTGAGAATAAGCCATGTAAATGAAAAATAATCACTATATTGCTGACAACACTGTCACTTGAATGATAATTCTGAAGTTTTCCGAATGTCAGCAGCCTTGCAAATAAACGCGGGAAATGTTATACGTTCAATCATTAAACCAATCATAAGCAAAATGTATATTTGTAAACATTTTGCAATTTCTTGGTTTATTCTCAGCTATAACTTTAGTACCAACTTTATTTGTAAGGCCGGATGTATTTGATAGGTTATTGAAATTATGATAGTCATCCGCAGGGCACTTGCCGCTCTTAATATACCAGCTGTTTTAGAGCCAAATGGTATTATTACCCGCCGCGATGGCAAGCGTCCTGATGGAATGACTCTGGTGGCATGGGACGGGGAAGGGCACTGGTGTGGAATACGACTTGCGTCAACACTCTGGCTCCTTCTCATGTCCAAGTTACGTCAGTTGGTGCTGGGGCTGCTGCTTCGACTGCCGAAGACAGCAAACGTCGCAATATGTTGGTATTAGTAAGTCATATATTTATTTTTGTGTCGTTTGAAGTCGAGACACTTGGCCCGTGGGGCCCAGAGGCACGGAGAATGTACAAAATACTATCTTTGCGCCTCAGTAAGGCTACTGGAAACCCAAGCACTACCAGCTATTTCGGTAACGGATCAGCAGCGCGGAAATGCTGCCAGTATTCTTGGTACGCTTCCACGTATTGATATTTTTAATTTTATGTAGTCATACTATTATCAATATAGTTATAAGATTTGATTTGTTTGAATATATCATTTTTGAAGTGTAATGAATGGGGGTGCATTATTCTTAATATGAATTTCCTTTTTATTAAACCTACACTCTGTTGATAATTAAATGTCTCTAAACATTATGGGGACTCTGTCTGCTCGTCTTGTCACCTACTCCAATAAACTATGAATATTCAACGAATACCGCCTACGTTATATCTTGACATAATCAATAACTACTCAGGCATAAAACTCATGTTCAAAGAATTGAAGCAATTAATATTTTAGCACATATCTTTCCACAATCACCAATAAGCTTCTCAATTAAGGACACAATCATAATTGGAATAATTATTTATATCATGCTGACGGGTATGTGATAATGGTAATTATTTGAAAACATATTGTTATTAATTAAATATTATATTTTATGATGTCTGAATTATTTTATAATGTTTAATGTAGAAATATATAATAGGTAGATGATATAAATATTATAAATGCTAATTCATTTCGGGACGACTGTTTTCATAAAAAAAATCCAATTTACCGTATTGTAATGTATTAACATTCCCAACTAAAAGCTGTGCTAAAAGTTAGTTGCCATTATGAACAATTACCTTATGTGAAATACGCTTAAAAATATATGACAAAGTTTAAATTAATTGTACTAAATAAATTTTCTATAGGTATCATAGTCGCTTAAATACTAAAATTATTTTTTTTTCTCAGCTTTAAAAATATTTTAAAACAACACTCCGTCGTACTAGCGTGTGTGAGAAAATCATTAGTGCGATACGTAAAATCATCACTAAAAACTTTAAAATCAGAGTTTTCTTCTGTGCAATTCCGCCTTTCGTGGTCTTATGCAAAATACTTCTTAAAATATGTTACGAAGTTTAAATTAAGACTAATTTGCTATAGGTAATTTGTCACTAAAATACTAAAATTTGTAAAAGACCTAGACTTAGACAAGCGACGTTATATTTCCAGCCATCTCAGCTTGCGAGTCTGTTGATCTGTACGATATGTATGTATTGAACTGCTCCAGTGATCAAGATCAAATACAATATAGTAAGTGACGCTAGACATGTTCGTGACATCTTGTGTTAGTTACTAACTCGATGAGTCACAATTAAATGCTTAACGGGATCATCTAAACAGATGTATTCTAACGTCATGACCTGCTCAGTATGAGACCCTTTATAGAACTGTTATTTGAATCTGTTCCGATAATTAATACTCCTCACCTCTAGCTTTAAGCTCTTATTTTAAGACTAGACTACTATAGACGAGCGAATGCTCATTTCTTTTTATGAAAATAAGGGACGAGAAGAGCAGGATGCAGTACCGCTCAGGATTCTTGAAAAACCCCAAAAATTCTGAGCGGCACTACAACTACGCTCGTCACCTTCAGACATAAGATGTTAAGTCACATTTGTCCACTAATTTCATTAGCTTCGGCGACCTTCAGACCGAAACACAGTAATGCTTACACATCACTGCTTCACGGCAGAAATAGACGCCGTTGCGGTATCCATAATCTAGCCAGCATCCTGTGCAAAGCAGCCACCTCATTCTCTATTAAATTATTTTAGTGTAAACAGGCGTACAGCATTCTTTCGTTGGTCTGTCTACGTTCGCAAAGATTCTATGGAATATTCTATGAATGCTCGCTCGCTTGATATAAACAGCACTAGAGCGTGCGAACAGTTGTCTAGAGCGTTCTTGCATGTTCGGACGCGACGGAGCGAGCAGTCAGTTATTGGTTCTAATCGTTGATATTTTGTTGTTTACACTACATCGTTTACGATGTAGACGAGGTTTTGTTTACACTACAAAATAGAAAGAATGCTCTTGTTCTTGCTCTGGCTCTATATTCGTTTAGTTTAAATGCACCTTAAGCTGTGTGTTTTATTCGTGGTATGGTTAGTGTTTTAAGTTTTTTTGTTGTCATTATACAGCACCATGTTCAATTGACTCATCACATTCGCAAAGACGAAAATTGCAGATACTTTATATAAAAATGTTATCGTTATACTTCTAAAGTAATTATACAATTATAATTATGGATTTCCGCAAAGTAACGCCTAATTCAATAAATTTTCTAAAGTTTTTTTTTTATTTACTGTAAATATGTTAAATAATTAATATTTTATATTTCTAATAGGAGCCATTGCTTCATCGTCATTACGTTCTACATTGAAAAGGGGCCTGTAACCATGATATTTTATTATGATATGATAATAAGGGACGAGACGAGTAAGACGTTCAGCTGATGGTAATTGATACGTCCTGCCCATTACAATGCAGTGCCGCTCAGGATTCTTGGAAGAGCTGACTGTCACCTTGAGACATAAGAGGTTAAGTCTCATTTGCCCAGTAATTTCACTAGCTACGGCGCCCTTCAGACCGAAACAGAGCAATGCTTATATATTACAGCTTTATGGCAGATATCGGTGCCGTTTTGGTACAAATAATCTGGCCGGTATCTTGTGCAAAGGAGCCGCTGGTAAAGTAAAAAAGTAAAACATTAACGGTTTTTAATAATTTGAAGTGATTTTCCTCACCCCTGGGATTTTTATATCCAAATTTAGCTATAGAGGCGCGGGTTGGACAGACGCACATTCATAATTGATGCACATATAAATTTGGATATAACATTGCTTGACTGCGTACTTACTTAACTTAAATAATTAATATTATGTACAATGTAAACAAAGTGAATATTTGACGAAATCAATAATTCATTTCAGTTGAAATTTAAGATGTAATTCTATCCCATTGAAGACAGTAGTCCGTAAACTATTTCAATATACTTATCCAAGAGGACGGCTTTGTGCAGACCTATTGGAATGGAAACGGATTCTCTACAAGATCACGAATAAACATTCATTTATTTTATAAAGGTCGATTTACATCAAACGAACACAGAGCTAGAGCTAGAACAAGAGCATTATTTCGTAATCTTTTAGTGTAAGCGATAGTTATAGATCATCTGAACGAATATTCTTTGCTCATTGGTGTCAATTCTGTGGTTGTTATTGGTAGTGCTTCGCTATGTCTGACTCTGACAGCGATATCATAATTGCAAGTGCCGCATTTATTATTTTGTCGCAAAAACTCAAAAATAAAAGAAGGAAGAGACGTTGGTGGGTTACAAATTTAATGCAACGAAGGACACTGGATAATGAAGGTGAAACAATGACGGATATGCAAAAACAAGAAGAAAGTGGACAATTCCAAAACTTTTGTAGGATGGCACCAGAGGACTTTGATCATTTACTATCTCTGATCAACGACAAAATTCGGAAATCAAGTACGAATTTTAGAGACTCGATTCCTACATATGACAGACTAGCAGTGACTTTGAGATTTTTGGCAACTGGAGATTCCTATGAAAGCCTGATGATAAATGAAGCATTGCAAGACTATGCTAAGGTAAGTAAACCAATATAGTTATTATTTTTATACATACAGCACACACCTATTATCACGACCGTAATTATTAGTGAAAGTAAGTAGATAAACTTAGACAATTTATTTTAAAGATATTTATTTAAAAAAAAACAATCAGAGAACTTAAGTACACAAAAAAAGTAACTAGAAAAGAAATGTTAATTAAAATTGTTAATAAAATGCAGCAAAGACTCTCTGGTTTCTTCAGTTGCGGTACCATCCGGAATGTGTAATTGTTGGGTTATGTTCACATTACTTTCTGAACTGTTTTCCATCTGGTTGGGTGGATTGATCTGTGATTTTGTGAACTGTCTGAATTGTCTGAATATGAAGACATCGGAGTTGATGCGAAATTTGACTCAAAATCAAATTTCCCCAAATCGGCATCGAACAATATATTATTTATGTAATGTTCAACATACGCTTTCGTCCGTTTCGAATATTCACGATGTTTTGAAGCAACATGATTTACAAAAGCTTGACTCTTGTCCCTCATCTTTGATTCATGTGTATCTTTTAAAATACGGCAGGCTTCGGCTACTCGATGGTCTTCATGTTTAGATCTTTTTGGTGGTATTGACGTGTGGCCAGATCCAGATCGCAGAGACATTGAAGGTTGCCATTGTGTTGTGGTGTTTCTTGATCCTACTGAAGCTGCAGGTTGTGGATGTGTTGTTGAATCTGATTGTGTACCTGCATTAGGGTCCACTACCGCAGTTTCTTCTTCATCTCGCTCATTCTCCTGCTCATCAGCCTATGTAAAAAACAGTTTAATTAATATACACTCTAAAATAAGTTTTTACTCATTTCAGACACCGTCAACAGAAGAAGAATGGCTATCAATCACTCAGGAATTCAATGAGAAGTGGAATTTCCCAAACTGTGTCGGTGCTGTAGATGGGAAACACTGCGTCATACAAGCACCTATTAATAGCGGAAGCGACTTTTTTTTATTATAAATCCACATTCAGTGTGGTGTTAATGGCCATTGTAGACGCTAACTACAATTGGTACTATATTCGCCGATATTGGTTGTCAGGGCAGAATATCAGATGGCGGAGTTTTCAGAAACACTTCTTTCTATCAGAAACTACAAAATAATGATTTAAATTTGCTTAGTGACCAAAGACTTCCAGGAAGACAACAGAATGTGCCATTCGTATTTGTAGGTGATGATGCATTCCCATTACAAAGACACATCATGAAGCCGTATCCTGGTACTCACGCTAGGGGATCCGAAAAACGAATTTACAACTACCGTTTGTCTAGAGCAAGACGAATTGTAGAAAATGCGTTTGGCATACTTTCAGCAGTTTTTCGTGTATTACGAAAACCTATGTTGCTACAACCGGATAAAGCATCTCTCATCGTAATGACCTGCGTATACCTACATAATTATTTGATGAGAAGGAAAGCTTCTAGGGAGCTATATAATTCACCGGGCATGATGGACAGAATTGAAGATGACGTCGTTATTCCAGGTCAGTGGAGAAATGTGGACCGTTTATCATCATTTCTCCCGTTACCCAACACTGGACGTAGACACACTTTACAATGTGAAAATATCCGAAAAGAATTTTCAGACTATTTTAATTTGACTGATATTTTGCCATGGCAAAACAATATTGCATAATTGCAGGGGTGTGCACTAGGGTTTCAGGGCAAGAAGTTTTCGAAATAGTTATAAATGTAACTACTTACTTAAAGTAAAAGCACCAATCAAGCTAATAACTTTAAAACGGCTGAAGTGATTTTGATGAAGCATAGCTAAAAACACTCCCGACTAATTCAACTTTCAAACATTAAAATCAAAATCAGTTCATCCGTTCGGTAGATAAGATGCTACAGACACACACACACACAGACCGTCAAACTTACAAAACCCCGTCGTTTTTGCCGTCGGGGGTTAAAAACAGAAAAATATATTAAATTTTGCTTATTTTTTATAACAACCTATTGTTTAAACTGTCCATCATGTTACCGACATTATGGGCAAATGCCTAAAACACATGAGCCGCACTGACCGTGCGGATAGAATAGAAAAAGCGGGCTGTTAATGTCAGGTTTACCCTACCATTAAGTAAGTATAATAAATAATTACCTACTTACCATGTTTTTATTTTGGTTAGTGTCGAAATCAATTGTTTTCCTCGGTTTATATTTGTCCATCAAAAAGTGCATACTTTTAAATGCAAACCATTTAGAATTATAAGTACAATCGGCACCGCTGCCTGATTTCGAACTCATTGTTTTTTGCCTTTCTCGGCGGTAAGATGCAAGAAGCGAGTCCATCTTTTTTTTAAATTCTTCAAGATTACATTCTAATAGTTTTGCAATTTCCTGCCACGCATCTTGTTTGTAAGTTGTATTTTTATAGTGTTCATACGTCGGATCCCACAGCATCTGGAATTTTGGTAGGCTTCTGTCATTAAAAAACACTTTTCTTGAAACCAATCCATAATTTAATCGATATAGGTATGTAGACAATCGCTAGAACACAAGAACACTTTGAAGAGACCGCTCAGGTGCGCGAGCACTTCCGAACACGCAAGAACGCTCTAAGCAACTGTTCGCGCGCTCTAGCGCCGTTTACATCGAGCGAGCGAGCATTCTTAGAATATTCCATAGAATCTTTGCGAACGCACTAAGAACAACGAAAGAATGCTCTACGCCTGTTTACACTAAAATAATTTGATATAGTGGGGATAGAATGAGCATTCGCTCGTCTGATGTAAATCGACCTTAAGCTGTGTGTTTTATTCGTGGAATGGTTAGTGTTTTAAGTTTTTTTGTTGTCATTATACAGCACCATGATAAATTGACTCATCACATTCGCAAAGATGAAAATTGCAGATAAATTTTATAAAAATGTTATCGTAATACTTAGTATTTTTTTTTATTTCCTGTAAATATGTTAAACAATTAATATTATATATTTCTAATAGGAGCAATGATGTTCTACATTAAATAGGGGCCTGTAACCATAATATTTTAGTATGATATGATTATAAGGGGCGAGACGAGTAGGACGTTCAGCTGATAGTAATTGACACGTCCTGCCCATTACAATGCAGTGCCGCTCAGAATTCTTGGAAGACCTTGTCACCTTGAGACGTAAGATGTTAAGTATCATTTGCCCAGTAATTTTACTAGCTACGGCGCCCTTCAGACCGAAACAGCGTAATGCTTATATATATCAGCTTCACGGCAGAAATAGGCGCCGTTTTGGCACACATAATCTGGCCGGTATCCTGTGCAAAGGAGCCGCTGGTAAAGTAAAAAAGTAAAACATTAACGGTTTTTAATATTTTGAAGTGATTTTCCTCACTCCTGGGATTTCTATATCCAAATTTAGCTATAGAGGCGCGGGTTGGACTCCCACACATTCATAAATTGATGCAAATATATATTTGGATATAACATTGCTTGACTGAGTACTTACTTAACTTAAATAATGAATATTATAAACAATGTAAACAAAGTGAATATTTGACGAAATCAATAATTCATTTCAGTTGAAATTTAAGATGTAATTCAATCCCATTGAAGACAGTAGTCCGTAAACTATTTCAATATACTTATCCAAGAGGACGGCTTTGTGCAGACCTATTGGAATGGAAACGGATTCTCTACAAGATCTCGAATAAACATTTATTTAATTATACAGCATTTCCAAGAAAGCATTCACGAGAGTTCCAAATTCTTTTTGAGAGCAATAATTATTTTGTTTATTTTTTTAATAAATATGTATATTTTCTCTTTGAGTAAGATCATAATTTATAAAAGTTTGTAATATAATTTATTCCAAATAATATTGATATTCTTTCGATGACACTTCTGATGACAGTTCTACCTTCTGGCTTCATCAGCAGATAAGTTCAATGTTACTTCCACTTCCATTAATTTTGGTTGCCTTTTTTTTAACTATTTTGTAAATTTGGAATATTCATATCTTGCTAGCTTTTACCCGCGACTTCGTCCGCGTTGAATAGTTACTTTGGGCAGTTTTTTTTTAACTTTTAGGATACTTAAAATAATACACAGTTTGTATAATACAGATTCCATACAACGGATATCCCTAGTCATTGTGAACAGTGTTTTTAATAGTATTTCCCTGTGAACTGTAATCTGCTATTTCATCCCCATGTAGGTCAAAGTTTCCAAAATGCTCAAATGTTTATAAATTATTTCTTATCAAGTGCCTAAATACAAAGTTGGTTTTATCGTCGATAGTAACGAATTTCCATACAAACTCCCATCCCCTGTTTCAACCCCTCCATTTATTTTTTTGGAATAAATGGTGTCCTTTTTCAAGCTCTATTCTATCTCTGTACTAAAGTTTATCAAAATCTTTTCGGTGGATTAGGCGTGAAAGCGTAACAAACAAACTTACATTCACATTTATAATATTAGTAGGGATATAGATAAATATCTCGTATCTCGGTGCATACTTGGGATAAACTCCCAATCTACTGAACCGATTTAAATTAAAATTGCTGCATTGAGTGGTGGTGAAAGTAGTCTAATAAAATTTAGAGGAATTAACAGTTAATTTATTTTTTCATAAATTCAGCAAGAGGAATATTTTGAACGCTTTTATTTCAATTCTTGATTACCTCCAATTATATTTAATTTAAATATTATTATATGACATTTGAGAGTTTTGCTGTGACATAATTTAAAAAAAAAACAATTACTAAGTGATTTTTGTTTTCATCTACAAATTATAATAGTAACAAAATGTAAGGATTAAATAGAAACGTTAAAAAAATAAAATCGAATTTTTCAAGTGACAATGGTCCGCCAAGATAAAAAAAATGACACAGCTTCTTCCAATTTCCGAGAGTCTCAATAGAACATGATAAAAGATATAATAAAAGAAGAAATTTTTCATGTACAGAAGAAAAGAAAAACGAGTGACTCTGAAAATAAGCTTTGTTTATAATACTTTTTAGAAATAACCGTGAATAAAGTGTAACGGTGTGTTTTTGAGATCGTCTCTTCAACCTTAGATAAAAAAGTTTGGAACATCCGAAAGTACACGCCTCATAATTTCACTTTTTAGAAAATAATACTCATAATGTATAGAAAAAGAATACATAGTCGTATCTTGGTGCTCATAATGATTGAGAGTGTGGGCAGTGTGTTTCTTACTTTAGAAAAAAAATATTCCTTAGGTACGATTACTTTTTCAATCAATTTCCCTGCCACATACACCGATCGTATAGTAATAGTATTTTGTCCTATGGTATATTGCTATGGGGCAATGCTGCCAATATCGATACCATCTTTGTGCTACAGAAGAGCGCCATTCGCGCTATCTGTAACATAAGTCCTAAAGAATCATTGAAAATAAAACTTAGAGAAATAAACAACTTTACTGTTGCCTCTCAATATATTCTTGGTAATGTAATGTATGTTCATAGGCACATAATTGAATTTGCTAGAAACTGTTATAACCATAATGTTAACACCAGGAACAGACATAAGCTTATAATGCCTACAACTCGGCTAAGTCGAGTTAGTACCTAAGTCTTTTGTGGAGCGTAGTATATGCTTTTACAAAAAGATCCCAGATAATGTTAAAAAAAATGTATTACGTAATTCAAAAGGCTTACGAAATTTGAAAACGTTTGTGTGTTAAAGGTTACTATAAGATCAATGACTTTTTTAATGACACCACAGATTGGGCTAGGTGCAACCACCCTCAGGGTATTAAAAAATAAATTTTATTTTACGATATTACATTGTAACCATATTTTTATAAAAAAAAGAAGCCCAGAGACTGAGTTTATTGCGCCCGTTCTTTTCAGGTCTGAGGCATTCCTTTTGGAATGAGTGGTAGTTTTTGACCTTCAATAAGTGATATTATATCCTATTTTTAATAAAATATTTGAATTTGATAGTTGCGGACGAGACGAGCAGTACGTTCAGCTAATCTAGCTGGCATCCTATGTAAGGGAGCTTCCCACTGGTAAACGCTTCGCATTTGAGGTGTGCAATAAAGATAATGAAATTATTTATAATGTATAAACACAAAACAGCTTGCACATAAAAAAATCGTCCCTTGTTACCTATTCAAACAGTAGTTTTTCTAGCATGTTCAAGTCAGCATTGGCAAAAAAAACAAGAAGACATAAGATGGGCAGCAACACAATTGCGATTCATGTAAATTATTTTGTTAAGTCAACTGTGTAAAGCTTTCCGATATAAAATCTAATATTTTTACATACTGAATATGACAGGTTTAAGACGGTTTTTCCTTCAGCATTTTTAAATATTGCCGTAAGTTTAGTTGACGAATTGACAGTGGAGTCGCTGTTGCATAAATTATTTTAATATTACAAAGCATTTTTTTATGAAGTACTCTAAAAATATAGTCGAATTGAGAAAAGCAATCTAGTCTAGATCAAACTTTTGTGTTTTGACAATGACATTATTAGATATTTAAAAAGATAAATTAGTCGCACTAAAAGATTAAAAAAGTTAAAATATAAGATTAAAACGATAGTCTATAGATACAAGAAATTGCCCATATAACGCGATGAAGTGGTTCGGCGTTTTTGAAAAACTACGTTATAGGGGTATTCAGGCTTCACGCGTTTCACGACCTCGTAGTAAGTAATAATAATAATATTTATTACACAAATTTAATAAAATAACTTAATTTTGTAACAACACAATTGACAAACGTACGCGAGGCTAATTATGAACTTTACAAATCATTATAAATTTCACAGTACACAAATATGTATGCAGCAAATCCACGCTATATAACAGCGATGGACCCGTGGTATACGAAAAATTGCAATCGCGTAATATTAAAAGGTGTTCTAAGGTTTCGGCGTTATAGGAAAGAGTACTGTATTTGAAACCTGTTTTGCGCTTTGGAGTTAAAATAAAACAAACAGGCACACACTAAAATCGGTTTCTGGTATAATTTATTCGCAAAATTTGTTATTAGAGTATTGAAGGCACAGTTCGACTTAACATATACGTAAGTCCGTATTTTAAAATTTTGAAGTCCAAGTTAAACATAATTACAGTTTCAGTACTCATATTCCTAATATAATGTAGTAGCGAAACATATTGGTTACAGATAGGAATAAGTAACAACTTCAAAGCGTGGTAGATAAGATTTATTTGTAAATATATCTTTTTAATGTATACTAGCAACCCGCCCCGGCTTCGCGCGGATAGTTAAATATCATTACCGTGTCTAAATGTCGTATATTTAACCTTCTCCGAAGAAGGATTAAATAATTGTGTGTTTTTAAAAGTTATTTAACCTAATAGGCAACTAACACAAAAAATTACAAAAATGCGATCTTGAAACTCTGAATCATATTATATACTCCCAACATCATCATCAGATAAGTTAAATGAAATTCTTTCACCTTAATTAGTTGCTTAAATATCTACTCACCGCACTTGATGTTTTAGCTAACGTACCTAAGGAATTGAACTATACAAGCCGAGATTATTCCTGAAAATCCTCCGTTGTAACAAGGGAGTGTGGGCGTCGATGATCTTAGGGATCCATTCCTTCATTATTCCTTTTCCAATAAAAAAACATTGTTTGAAAATAAAGTCACTGTAAAATTGTTTTGAAAAGTTACAAATAATTAAGTAGAAAAATTTATGGAAGTAAACAGAAATATATAGGAAGTAATTCACTAAAATTAAAATATTTATCAACTGATTTCAAGACAGATAAAATTCAACTTAATTACAATACTTGTAATGAAACTCAATAAATTTGAATCAGAGTTGTTAAGGGTTGAAATAGACAACAATCACACAAGTTTCTCAAGACTTGAATGTTTCGATGAGGTGAAAACTTGAGGGGATGGCTTGGAACTCATAAAAGAGGGACGACCGTGTCGATTTGAATTTCACAATGTAATTACAAATAGAAATACGCAAGAAATCGGTAATGAAGTGCTGCTTACAAGAACAATCGACTAACTTTGTTTGGATGTGTTTTGGTTAGTCCAGGGATGTTCGGAAATGGGTATATATTATTTGCTAATAGTTTTATTCCTTTTTTGTACTTCTATTGGGATTTTACGAATATAAGGGACGAGACGAGCAGGATATTCAGCTGGTGATGAACCCAAAAATTCTGAGTGGCACTACAACTGCGCTCGTCACCTTGAGACATAAGATGTTAAGTCTCATTTGCCCAGTAATTTTACTACCTACGGCGCCCTTCAGACGGAAATACAATAATGCTTACACATTACTGCTTCACGGCAGAAATAGGCAAATATTTTCCTACAAGAGTTTCAACTATAAAATTTAAACGGCTAAGCTTACATCAAATTCTGGATTTCCCATAAAAACGACCCATAATATTTTATAAGTAAAATAATATATCCACCAACACGTAGAAAAAGTTCTTTCTGAGACCTATTTATTATAATGTTTATTGTAAATTGCTGTAAGTAAAGTAAAATATTTTATATTAAATAAAAATTGAATAATCAATTTCAATTAATTGAAAAAGTTGGCGTGACACAATGTTCTTTTTGCGGCACAACAATAACTCTGATTTTGCGTCCCGTTTCTCTATTGTAGCTGCAGTATTTTAATATTAAGTTAAAAAAATTACACAAATAAACTTTTCGAAACAAAATTTAATGGACGATGCGGGACACGAACCCACGACCTCTGGCATTCCGTGCGAGTGCTTTTCTAACTGAGTTACTCCACTGCTGAATATCTAAATGATCGGCAGATGACAGCCTGGGACTAGATTGTGATTATTTTATAGCGATAGAAATGACTGTACAATATTGTATATTTTTATTGAAAAGAGCGCAAAAAAAGAATGGAAGAGTTTCTTGCGCCGCTTCTTCTCTCTCAGAGCGCCATTTGTTTCCGAAGCGGTGGTAGTATCTAGTAGTTAATAGAAATGACATCAAAAAGAATTATAAAGAAATTTTGACAAAATAAATGCGTTTTATGCCTTTAACGGGTGGCCCAGTTAAAGAGCACTGGCACGGAACTCGAGAGGTCGCGAGTTTAAGTCCCGGATCGTTCATAAAATTTTGTTATCAAAATTTTATTTGTGTACATTAGTACCCAGAAGTGAGGGTTATCACTTCAAAAACATAACAAATTGCTTAAAAATATTATCATAATGTGCGGAGAGTTTCAGAAGAAATGTAATTTGAATATTTATTATTTATTCATTATTTAATTTAAGACTTAGAATTTTAGTCAATTTATGCAAAAAAAAAATCATTTCAAAGAAAACCCACGCACTGATTTAGGGGAGGGGACAGGATGAATTTCCTGATCAAGCATTGTCTTTTGGGTCGGAACAACAAATCTCAATATATTATACTGTTGGGTGAAATATTGCAAAGCCACCAATAAAACAGGAGAGGCCATTATATTCTGTGCTGTAAGTCGATTCGTCAACAAACTGACCTCTCTCGGGTACGGCCTCTCTACTTCGCTAAATGTTTATGTCAGCATTATACCTACTGCTGACATTTTGATATTAAAGCAGTATTATTTATGAATTACTACTACTAGCTTTTACCCGTGACTTCGTCCGCGTTGAATAGTTACAAAGGGTATTTTTTAGGATACTTTTCAAATAATACACATACAAACTGCTCTTTCCGCTGGCAGCGCTCTTCTATGATACAGCACATATCCCTTGTCACTGTGGACAACCTCCTTAAAAGAGTTTTGCTATGAACTTTAATCTTACTTTATCCTTATGTAGCTCAAAGTTTCAAAAATGCTTGAAATTAATTCTAAACACGTGACTAAATACAAAGTTTCATGGTTTTATCTTCGATAATGACGAATTTCCATACAAACTGCCAACCCCTATTTCAACCCCTCCATTTATTTATATACAATAAAAGGTTATTTCCTTTTGTAAGCTCTAGTCTATCTCTATACTAAATTTTATCAAAATCGGTTAGGTGGTTAAGGCGTGAAATCGTAACAAACAAACATACATTCACTTTTATACCAGTGGGAGGCTCCTTTGCACAGGAAGCCAGGTAGATTATGGGTATCACAGCGGCGCTTATTTCTGCCATCGAGCAGTAATGTGTAAACATTACTGTGTTTCAGTATGAACAGCGCCGTAGCTAGTAAAATTATTGGGCAAATGAGACATAACATCTTACGTCTCAAGGTGACGAGCGCAATTGTAGTGCCGCTCAGACTTTTTGGGTTTTTCAAGAATCCTGAGCGGAACTGTATTATTATGGGTAGGGCGCATCAATTATCGTCAGCTGAACGTCCTGCTCGTCTCGTCCCTTACTTTCATAAAAAAAATAGTAGGGATTTGAAAACCACACTGCAGAGAAACGCAGGATAACCAGTAAGTGAGAAGTAAATGATCCAAGTTTATGCCCAGGGTATGCAGGGTATGTTTGTATTGTAGCAATCAGGTGTAAATATTATCAATACATATTTTAATTACTGTGATAAATATTATGTGTAATTTAAATTTAGATAAATCAGATAACGATATTATGTAAATTCAACGGAGTAAATGAATTTCCAATTCAAAAGCTTGCAGTATTTTAATTCAGAAAAGTAGTTCAATTTATTTATTGTTAGTACTCATACAATCATGATAACTAATGATGAATATGTTAATTATTATTTTGTTAACCTAGTTGAATGATAAAATTTATGAAATTTTGTTTAATATTCGTTTTTGGAAATGGCAATCTATACATCTATACATATAAATAAAATTGGAGTGTCTGTTTGTAATATTGAAATAACCGTTTTTTAATCCATGTATATGAATATATATATGTACCCTACATACACCAAAATACTTTTTTTTAAAATTTTTGTCTGTCTGTCTGTTTGTTCCGTCTAATCTCTGAAATTGCTAGACCGATTTTGACGGGACTTTTATTGGTAGGTAGCTGATGTAATAAGGATAATAACTTGGGCTACGTTTATTTTAGAAAAAAAAAAATTAAAATAGTATTGTCGCAATGTCGTAGAAACGGTCTAACTCTAAAAATAATTTATATGGCAAAACAACGTTTGCCGGGTCAGCTAGTTCATAATAAAACAAACAGAAATACAATTACGTGTTTTGAATATATTAGGTTATTTTTCTGTCATAGTGGTGGCAATTAGATAATTTTGTTTATCCAAATTATTGATTTTTCAATCGAAATAATACCAACTGCTTAAAAAATCACTACATGCATCTTACTGTTCAGTTTAACACTAACAAGACCAACATGGAAAAACAACAAAAAATGAAATGATAGTGCTATTAGGCCAGGAGGACTCGGTGCATTTGACCTATATTTATTTGTATTTTAATAAAGAATACTTATATAAGAAAAATTATTGTCTGGTTGAAAAATAACAGGTTAACATGTATTTATGTCAGCAGTAGGATAATTTGAAGAGGATTGTATAAAAAATTGACGTCGAATAGTTTTCGGTACTCATGTGCCGATTCCTCCTTGACTATTTTATGCAGTTGACCGCAATGGTTAGCTGGTTTGGGTAGCTATGCCTATGACGATGTATTGATTATTGACACGGCTATTTAGATCTGCAAGGCTTCATACATCGTCATAGATAAAGCCAACCAGACCGGCCATTCCACCGCATAGCAATATCACCGCCCTTCGATAAGGAATTAAGTAATATATATTAAAATTTAATATTTTTTAATACAGAATTCAACTAATTTCAACAAATTATAAACACTAAAGAGTTAAATTGTAAAAATGCAACGCAAACTGTTGATAGTAAAATATTACTAAAAATATTTAAAAAAAAGTGAGACTATGAGAGAAAATTGAAAATTATTGGTGTTCCTTTCAATATCACTTCACTGAAAATAATAATCTTAAATTGAATTGAAGGACATTTTACAAATTAGTCAATAACATTAAATGAGACGATACATATTGTCACCTTCTGTTTTAGAACTGAAACTTGTCGTCCCTTTTTGTTATTCTGAACTCTGGAAACTAACATTATGTGTAAAAAAATAAATCAAAATTATTTTATTTATACACAGTCATTTTCAATCACATATGAAACTCTCCTGGCAGATTTAGATAATCTGTGTTTGGAGAGAATCCGTTTGTTTTTTTAATGAAAATAAGGGACGAGACGGAGAGCAGGACGTTCAGCTGATGGTAATTGTTACGCCCTACACATTACAATGCAGTGCCGCTCAGGATTCTTGAAAAAACCTTAATGTTCTCAGCGGCACTACAAATGCGCTCAACACCTTGAGACATTAGATGTTAAGCTTCACTTGCCCAGTAATTTCACTAGCTACGGTGCCCTTCAGACCGAAAAACGATAATGTTTACACATTACTGCTTCACGGCAGAAATAGGCGACGTTGTGGTACCCACAATCTAGCTGGATGCCTGTGCAAAGGAGCACTGATATCCCTTATTACAAGTTATACAAAACAAAATTAAAAAAGTTACTTTCACAAGTGACTTGGAGTTTAAACATATCCAGTTATCTATCCGGCCTGACAGCCAGGCCATCGTTATACTTGCAGATATTATTTAATATATTTGATGTCGATATACTTTGTGTGTTTAAATTTCTAGTTTATTGCACAAATTGCAAAAAATATGACTCTTTACTGACATATTTAAATTGTTTCCTCTTTAGTATAAACACCGTTAATTATTAAAAACTTTATAACTTCGTTTTATTTATATCCTTCGAATTTCCACTTAATTATAAAAAAGATAAAATACAATTCAACTTCATTAACAAGCTATATGTTCGGCGCTCGGGGCAAATTACTGGACCGCCTTATATAGCCCATTAATTATTGTGAACAAATTTTAACTACCTTGTGTATAAGGTGATACGAAATAACAATAATAAATGTTATCGCTGAGGCACTTCACACTTATAGCTGTTGTTTTAATCATAATATCTTCAGCTGAATGAAATTGTTAAAAATCTACTTTAAATAAGATAAGGCAAATTCAAATAGAAAATTTTTATTTTGACATTAATAAGTGTCATTTCCGTGACCTACATGAAAAAGTGATTTTGATTTGATTTGATTTAAAATAAGAGAGTTGCCGCCAGTTGCAGAAAGCATCCTTAAAGTTAATAGTTCATTAAATTTTATTTTAAATATACTTTAAGCATCTAGCGGTTATTGAGATGATAATATTAATTTACTGTAAAGATTCTTTGTTCAAATTTTTCACAAAGCTGACTATCGTATTTGGAGAAGAGTATAACATAAAAAAAGTGAAGATTCATATTTCTCTTTTAAAATGCCACGTGGTAGGATACACAATATAACAATATTAAATAATTAATCATTTCCTACTTATAAACAAAACTTGTAACAAACAGCACCAGTATTTATTTATGAAGCCCCAAAAGTTGTTCAGCTTATTCTAAACGTATTTAGTCGTTGAGAAGAAATGATGTGATGTATGGTTTGAATAATTGGCTACTCCAATAAAGTAATAAGAGTTTACAAAATTTCCTGTGAGCATATTTTGGCAAAAATGCTCTGAAAGTACTCTACGTCTCAAAATACCACAGCCTAATGTTTAACTACCACACTCTTGTGTATTATATTATGACGTTTGCAATATATTTACATGATATTAACCCAAAACTAGAGTATCTTCGCAATAATATTAAATGTTTCCTTTCATTTACTTTTTAAGTAAATTAATGGAAATCGACATAATAGCCATAAGCCGTTTCCATTTTTTTCCTTTCATGCTTGCATGCAAGTTGCTTTTCATGTTCTGTTACGTCATGTTTGTGATGTTACGTTATATATAACTTTACTCCCTTTCATTTTCAACTCAGCAATCATATTATTATTGAAAATACAACTTTAAGTAAATGTATTTATGTCGACCGATGTCCACCGATGATTTACTATATTAACATTAATTTTAGTAACAAGTACCAAGACTTCAGCCATGTATGTTTTGTTTACGAAGCAATTCAATCATTAAATTTGACAATTTAAAGTCTACAATTTCATGCATTAAAAGTCCTTTAACATAAGGAAGAGTGGCTTCCAAGAAACTGGAGGTCCTCACCAAAGCGAGTGATGACTTGATCATTTGAAGTATTATTTACTCTTATCTCCAAAGATTGTCTGGATTTTTACTAACCTCCTAAAGGAAAATCTTATCTTCTGAAAAGTATGAGCAGTTAAAGTATTAAGCAGACTTCCATATTGAAATACTGAAAAAAAAATAAGCGGTTAACACTATAAATATAAGAGTGATCCCGATTTTTGTATAATTCAAATGTTGTAATAAATTTCACCCAAAAATATTACTACATTTAAAAACTTTTTTTTTATGAAATAGGAGGACAAACGAGCGTACGGGTCACCTGGTGTTAAGTGATCACCGCTGCCCACATTCTCTTGCAACACCAGAGGAATCACAAGAGCGTTGCCGGCCTTTAAGGAAGGTGTACGCGCTTTTTTTGAAGGTACCCATGTCGTATTGTCCCGGAAACACCGCACAAGGAAGCTCACTCCATAGCTTTATAGTACGATGGAGAAAGCTCCTTGAAAACCGCACTGTGGAGGACCGCCACACATCCAGATGGTGGGGATGAAATCCTAACTTTTGGCGTGTCGTGCGAAGGTGGAATTCGGCGGCAGGAATAAGGTTAAACAGCTCTTCGGAACACTCCCAGTGATAAATGCGGTAGAAGACACACAATGAAGCGACGTCTCTACGCAACGCCAAGAGATCCAGCCGTTCACAGCAATTTGGCTTTGCCCTCCAGATGGCCATGGAATTGGCAATCGCTCGAGATTTCGAGACCCAGTATTCCGATTCTCGAAGAGCGGTGATACGACAAATGGGGTTTTTAGTGGTAAACGCGCAAACTTGAGTCTTCTGGGGGTTAAATTGGACAAGGTTCAATTTACCCCATTCCACGACCTTCTCGAGAGAGGACTCGATAGAAGACACAAGTTTCTCCCGGCACTGGTCGACGATTTCCCGAGAGAGACCTGTATGGCCCGAGTATACGGCATCACCAGTGCTGTCGTCCGCATAGCAATGTATGTTGGAGGTGTCCAACATATCATTGATATGCAGAAGAAACAGCGTAGGAGATAGCACACAGCCTTGGGGCACTCCAGCATTCACGGGCTTCGGGTTCGAGCAATATCCGTCGACAACGACCTGTATGCTACGCCCAGTGAGGAAGCTGGAGGTCCACTTGCTCAAGCTCTCGGGAAGCCCAAATGATGGAAGTTTTGAGAGGAGCGCCTTGTGCCATACACGATCAAAGGCCTTCGCTATATCCAGGCTAACTGCCAGGCCTTCCCCCTTGCTTTCAATAGCCGCCGCCCATCTATGTGTTAGGTATACCAGAAGATCACCTGCTGACCGTCCATGGCGAAAGCCGTACTGTCGGTCGTTGATCAACTGGTGACCCTCTAGATATTCTAAAAGCCGGCGGCTAATTATGCTCTCCATGATTTTAGAGAGCAGGGAGGTGATAGCAATAGGCCTGTAGTTCGCCGGATTCGAACTGTCTCCTTTTTTTTTGGATCGGATGGACAAGGGCTGACTTCCATGAGTCAGGGACTACGCCTTTGGAATAAGAGTGCCGGAATAAACGCGTTAGCACCGGCGTCAACTCAGGGGCACACGTTCTTAGCACGATTGGAGAAATGCCATCCGGCCCTCTCGACTTCCTGACGTCCAACGAAAACAGAACTCCCCTAACAGTTTTCTGTCTGAACTGTACTTCAGGAATAGAGCTCTGACACCGCGGGATGGTCGGCGGTGTTTTTCCGTTGTCGTCAAGAGTCGAGTTGGAGGCGAAAAGAGCGCACAGGAACTCGGCTTTCTCTTTTGCCGTATGGGCCAGGGTGTCATTCCTCATGTGCAACGGCGGCATGGACGGCTGGTTGAAGTTACCAAGAGCAGCTTTCGACAACGACCAGAACTTGCGTGTTCCGGTCGGGTAACTGGAAAGCTGATCGCCAATTTTGACGACGTGCTTCGATGGCCTCCGGTCCTCGACACTAACCTATGCGAAACATAGCGGCACTAGGCCGCCACTTCACGCCGGTATTCTGTGCGAGTGTGGTATATATATATATATATATATTAGTATTTTCTTTGATTAACGCGAGTGTTACACATTTAAATAAAACACTTTTAAAGGATTAAAACGCGTGTAATTGTAACTGTGTTTTTACATTAGATTTTTGCGTAATAGTTCCATTTTTTATTTTTATTTTAGTTAACCCGACGTTTCAAGACCTTTCCAGTTTTCATGGGTACTGCAGATTTTATTTAAATGTACCTATAATATTATTTAAAAATGCATTATTATTCGAAAATATTACAAGAAAAGTTAGTTATCTGGATTGTAACATGTGATAACTGGAGAAATAATCAATGTTATTATTTTCTGATACCCAATATTTGTTACGAATAAATAACGAAACAAATCTAAACAGATATCGAAACACTGCAAAGTTTTCCAATTCCAGAAAAGAATTCCTATTGTGTATATTTTATCTGAGATTCAAATAAAATGAAAATTCTAGAAATTTTATTCTAAATTGGCTAACGGTTTATATATGAGAGTTTATCTTATTATTGTCATTCTTATAAATTTGGATTGAAGGATTTGCTTGGGAAGAAAAAAGATTTATTTTTAAAGACATAAAAGGCAAAAATTTTCTCAAAATTGATTCCTTTAGAATTCTTTTTGATGTCACTTTTAACACCACCAACACTCCGGAAACAGATAGCGCTCAGAGAGAGAAGAAGCGGCGCAAGAAACAGCAGCATATATAAATTATGCGCTATTTTAAATTAAATCTACAATATTGTACTGTCATTGTTGTTGCTATAAAATAATTATAATCTAGTTCTAGGCTGTCCGATCACTTAGATATTCAGCTCTCTAATTTATTTATAGATACTGCCTCAAAAAATGACTTTATTATAAAAGTATATACATTTACACAGCAGCAAATCACTTTAACCCTAAACGTATTACTGCTGTCAAGTTCTATATCTTTAGATTTACGTTAAACTATGTAATACTAACAGCAGTCGAACTATATGTGCAGTGTCTGTCGTTACCACCTCGGTTCTGCCTCATAAAAGCAGCGCTCTTGGACGATGATAATAATTGTTGTTGTTTCATTTATTTAAATCCCGTATGATTCAGACACGTGACAAAATTCACTCTCAGTTTCAAAGTTCACAAGTCGGACAAAGTGAATGAGCATTTTGTATATATATATAGCACGCTTTGATCCCTGTTGGTGCGACGTGACTAAGGTCTTATTGTAAGTGTAACTTGTTCTTCATTTGTATTTTTATGTCATAAAAAGACATATTTTTGTGCACAAATTAACATTTTCATTTTAGTAACTAGGTATGTATTTATGATTTTTTTTTTGCCTTAATTGGTATTCGTAAATCGACGTTAATAAATCATCATACTTGAGAATATATAAAAATATATTCTCTACATACATAATGAACATATCATATTTATATAATAAGATGGGTGATTTTTTAATGTATTTAGATAAGTTTTGATTTGTAAATTCATCATAATTCAGTATATATTGAAAGTCAAATTCCCACCCATTCTAAAAACAATGCCTCAGACCTGAGAATAACTAGAGTTACGAAATCGATCAAATAACACACACCATGCAAGGCATAAATAGTAGCAACAGGTGTATTGATGTTAATTGTGTATTCATATAAAGTAAAAAGCGGTCACATGCGAGTCAGACTCGCTCATGAAGGGTTCCGTAGCAGCAAGTAACATAATATAAAAGTTATATAGAAAGGAAAATGATGTTAAATTATTTAAATGGAAAAGGCAAAAAAACTTTGCTCAAAATCATGCAGAGCAAATGAGCGCTCATCATTTATACGTATTAATAAAAACTACTGATTAAATCTCGTTCAAACCAATTTTCGGTGGAAGTTTGCATGGTAATGTACATCATATATTTTTTTTAGTTTTATCATTGTGTTATTTTAGAAGTTACAGGTGACACACATTTTACCGCTTTGGAAGTGTCTCTCGCGCAAACTATTCAGTTTAGAAGAAAAATTATATAAGAAACCTCAATATCATTTTTGAATACCTATTTTTCCACACGTATAGGTTTGATGAAAAAACGTTTTGAGTTTCCGTTTTTTGCCATTTAGCTACGGAACCCTAAAAACATGCCAAAATACGAAATATCGAATTGAGAACTTCCTCATTTCTTCCTCCGTTTTTGGACTCGCTTAAAAAAAACTGAAAAAGACACAAATCAAAAAGAAAAAGGACTAATTTCGAGGAATTGCTTGTTAAAATGGAAAATACGATCTAAAAAATTCTTAGCTTACAAAAATGAGTTTCTAGAAAAACTGAAAAAACACTCTTAACCAATAAAGATTTTTAAATATCAAAGGTATATTCCATGTTAAATTCTTTTTAATTACAGTAAGCACCAGTCATCACCAGTGGGAGGCTCCTATACTCAGGATGCCGGTTAGATTATGGGTACACCACAATGGCGCCTTTTTCTGGCGTGAAGAAGAACATTATTGTGTTTCGGTCTGAAGGGCGCCGTAGCTGGTGATATTACTGGGCAAATGAGACTTAACATCTTATATCTCAATGTGACGAGCGCAATTTTAGTGTCGTTAAATTTTTTTGAGATTTTTTCAAGAATCCTAACAGCCACTTCATTGTAATGGGCAGGGCGTATCAATTACCATCAGCTGTACGTCCTGATCGTCTTGTCCCTTATTTTTATAATTTATATAACACGTGTATCCAGAATAGTTAGTTTCTAAGCTATAAAGCTTTCATAAACTCTCAGTCTATTTTAATAAAACTTCCAAGAAACATGAAACTTTAAAATCCACAATATCTTCTACTTTCTGCTAGAGAACTAACGTTTTACAACGTTTTCGATCTTTTATTTATCAAGACACTATTTGAAAACAGACTAAAATACATCACGTAGGTATTCAATGTTCGTTGCATCAACGCCGAAGCGATGAACGTCTCTCCTACATTCCACGAGTCGAGGAAACTACTTTACTTTGCATATCAACGAGGATCCACTCCCGTGCACTCAACCGTCTCTGAGATTTCACTTCTGTATAATTTTACAATAGAAGTTACTGAGAAGGTTTGAAATTCTTAAGGTTGACATTTAACATGCACTACCTAATTCTGTAACCAATCTATAAGCCATCTAATATTATGTATATTGTTTAAAAACCTCAAGAAATACGTTTGAATTCAAATTTAGAACTCGTTTATAACGTTAGAATCTCGAACATTTACAGCCATTTCAGAATTGCAGTGACTATCTTGCACAAAATTGTATGCGGCCGTCGGACGCTTCAAAATCTAGGTATCATTCGTATGTCCGTGTATCGCATTATCGATTGGTTGGATTGGACAACACATCATCTGTCAAAGACTTTAAAAGTTGGGGGTGGCCGCTTGCAATTAGAACTAAAAAGGTTGTTATTACTGCTAAGGTGACACGTAAGTCAGGGACGTGCATTACTTTTCTAGCGAGGTAGGCACTGTTGAAACAAGTACCTATGTTAATAATAAAA
This sequence comes from Leptidea reali, assembly GCA_949711725.1. Taxonomy (NCBI): domain Eukaryota; kingdom Metazoa; phylum Arthropoda; class Insecta; order Lepidoptera; family Pieridae; genus Leptidea; species Leptidea reali. The sequence continues at coordinate 12,237,960 of CATIXN010000022.1, read as the reverse complement.
TATTTAGGTATTTTACACACATCGCGAAGAGGTTGACGTCGTGATGTAGGTACTCTGATTTACTCTCGATACGTCAATTTTGTGGTTTTAAAAGTAAGTAAAGTAAAACTAACTGGGTGTGAGTTAAGTAGAAATTTTATTATACAATAACGGAACTAAATTAACTTTAATACAAGTGGTATATTATATTAATTTAGGTTTTTCATGGAATCAATATATGGAATGGACGCCCCTGCACTAAGTACCAGTGACCATGACCTAGTGGGGAGGAGGCGGCACTCCACGCGATCGCACAATATGAGACTACAATAAATAAATATATTATGTAAGTTTCACATTAGTTACTTTTAGTTAGTTTTTACATTACATCAAAATTAGGGCATATAGTTCGGGAATGGCGACCACGTACCGGAATTCGCAGTGTTGGTAGGACCCCACAATATGGACCGACGATCTGGCCAAGATCACCGAAATACGTTGGACGAGAGCATCGCAGGATCGATCGTCGTGGAGATCTTTGGGGGAGGCCTCTGTCCAGCAGTGGACGTCTTCCGCCCAATTCTGATGATAATGATATCAAAATAAATGCATTTTTTTTGTAACAGAATTTGTGGCCATACCTACTAGAAATTTTATGACAGACGTTAAGCAGTGAGATTGAGAGTAGCATATTTTAATAGATCATAAATATTTTATTGTATGATAGAATTATGAGCTAACAATAAAGCGACGTCTCTATATCACTAAGCGATTGAGCCGTCTACAAAATATTGGATACCCGACAATTCATGGAGCTCTGCATTGCAAGCGATCAATCGGTTCGACCTTACGTAAGGAACTTATATTTGCGTCGGAAAATAGAGCTTATTCACAAATATTAATATAAATTGTATCGGATTTGAGCTATTAGCCCCTTATTATTATAAATGTGAATGTTAGTTTGTTTGTTACGCTTTTACGCCAGAGCTACTGAACCGATTTTGATGAAACAGCGATATAGCGATTTGGAACAGCGATAGAGCTTGGGAAAGGATATAGGCTACATTTTATCCCGGAATAATCCATGGGTCCCACGGGATTTGTGGAAAACCGAAATTCACGTCGATGAGCTATAACTATACCAATAGTAGGTTTAGTTTGCTATAGTAATCTTCCTCGAAATAAGATTCACATAATATGTTGGGAACGGGAGCGAAATCGGGAACCAGAACTAGAATAGCACGTGAGCTTTTCTCGCGGACGAAGTCGCGGAAGTCCGCTAGTATCTCTATATACCAATGTATAATATATAGGTATGTATACATTCACCCTTCAATGTCACCCGATGCGCTCTCAAGGTGGAGTAGCTATACAAATTTATTATTCGTTTATGCAACCTACTTTTATTGGGTCAATATATCTTTAGAGTATTGTAGTTTAACGAATAAAAAACAATACTATATGCAATATATAAGCATACTTCAATAAATCAAATGGGGCGTCGTTGCTAATTAAACTATTCCCGTATGTCTCAAGTGTCAGGATAAACTGGTTAATAACAGGGAGAGTTTCCCTCGTGTTGATGATTAAACCAAATATAGTCTATGTTTTATGTTAAGATAGAATAGCAATTAAAAATAATTTATTGAGTTACCTACTATATGAAATAGATTTAACATATATTATGATTTAAATAAAACACTTTTAAATGGATTAAAACACATGTAATTGTAACTGTGTTTTTACATTAGATTTTTGCGTAAAAGTTACATTTTTGTTTTTATTTTAGTTAACCCGACGTTTCAAAACCTTTCCCGATCTCGTTTTCAGGGGTTATATAGTTGCCATTATGAAGTTTAGCGCCATTTATTGCCTCGGAGGTGGTATTTGCTGTAGACAGATGGTTTTTGGCAAAATTTACTGACAGTGTCCTTTTCTTTTTTGGTATGTGTAGTTGTGGGTTTTAATTTAGAGATTATTGTAAATCTAATCTAAAAATACAGTAACAACTTCACGCGTTTTAATCCTTTAAAAGTGTTTATTTAAATGTATAACACTCGCGTGAATCAAAGAAAATACTATATATTATGATTTGTACACTTTTTTATAATTACAGTGAAACTTGGTTAAGTGGGACCTGGATAAGTGAGAAACCTCCATAACTGGAACTCATGCTGAGGTCCCAACACTTTGGCACTGAATTACCTCTGTTAGTGGGACGACGTAAACCTCTATATCTGGGATTTGTTCTTTCGATTTATCATCATAGATAACATTGTTTGTTTACTCATTCTTATTCTACCCACAAATTCCACACGTAATTCCAAGTACGTAAGTACAAATTTTGAGCTTCAGTTTTAGTTTCGCTTTACTATCATACAGATGTTTATTTGAAAAATGTCAAAACGAAAGCTACAACTTACAAGAGGAGGACGAAAATTTAGAAACTGATCCTGAAGATTGGAACTTAGCCATCAGCAACGACAATAATCAACAACCAACATTCGAAGATTTTATAAACGTCGATGACGGTTTAATAGTTTCAGGAGAACTTAATGAAAGCGACATTGTTCATGCCTTCTCGTCTTCTTCATTGGAAAATGAAGAAGAAGACGATGAAATGAGCGCGGAAGTAAATTTAGTAAAAATTGCTAAACGCGAAGCAGTAAAAGCACTAGAAACTTTGCACAGTTATTTTGAAATGTCATCAATTGGTGACCAAAGCATATAACCTGTATTCTCACCTCTATTAATGGAACCCTCTGTAAATGAGACAGATATTTATTTATACCTGTATATCTGAGACACTGGGTAAGTGGAATACCTCTATAAGTGAAACGACATTGCAGGTCCCTTGATGTCTCACTTAACCAGGTTTCACTGTACTTCCGAACTATTGTGAAATACAATTATTGGCAATCATTCATTTCTGACTATGCTCACGTCGTTAGGAGCATACACTGCTATGTACCGTTACTGAGATTTGATGAATAAACTGCGCTGTTTGTTTTATGGTAATAAGATACAAAAAAAGCAGATGGCCCACCTGATGTTAAGAGTTATTAGCTAGAGTGACAGTGAAATTAAATCACCCACACACTTCATAGTTATAAGTCTAGTTATAAACAATTTGTGTACTATGACAACTGACAGTCAGTATTATTTATTTTCACCTCTCCATCAGAAAAAGGGTGCTATTGCTACGTGAAAACTCGCTGCGAGCGTGAGGCAAAGTGATTTAAATTTCGAACCCTAGGTACAAAATATTGTATATATATTATATATCCGGGAAAATTCCCGCCTTAAAAAAATAAACAATGCGATCCAGTGAGTTCCGAAACTCATTTAAGCCTAGCATATTATCTCATTGTCACAAAAATTTATATGTTACTTATTGAACTTTAGATTTATAACTTTTACTATTGCCTTTTTAAAGACTTAATATTTAAAATTAATACTAGTAATTTTTAGCAAAAGTTTATCTGTCTCGTGCCTTTAAATCACTCACTACCTCAGTAGTGTTCTATATCCTTTCTCTTCTAGATCCTTCTAGATTTTTCTAGATTCGCCAATTCGTTTTAAAGTCAGTCGACTCGCAGCAAAAAATAACTTTGCTCACTTGTTGAACAAATAACTATTCCTTTTTAATTTATTTTCTCGCTATTTTCAATAATTAGTATTAATAGTATTTATATTTAGTATTTTATTGTTTCTATATATATATGTATATCAATTGTGTTTTCTGATAGTACTAACTCTACTTCTGTGCCTACTTATTTCATAAAGTGTTTGCTTTAAAATGTTTTTATATAAATACGTATCAGTGTTCAATTTTTTGAATTAAAACTTTGCCTTTAATATAAACATCGCTAGCGAACAAAATAAATAAATGTATGTATTTACATGATGCCACAAAGCATGTATCTACATAGGGTGTATCTACACTTGCTAACTTGTTATCTAAGTTAACTTATACAATCAATTCAGGTCACGTAGTAAATTAATGCGGCGCAGAATCTCCTTTGTATTCGTATATAATTGACGTTTATCTTCTAGCTGCTTTATTGGTGACCCAGATAAGGGTTTGATCATTAGAGAATATCCCTATATTAATCAAACCTTACCTGCATTTGGTAATGATTAATTGATCAATGAAAACATTCATTCATTCATACACTCACACCTTGTTCCCGTCGGGGTAGGCAGAGACAATAGAATGCCACTTGCTTCTATCCTTACAAACCTCATGCGCTTCCTCTACGTTCATTATTCTTTTCATACATGCTCGCCGTTTGCGGGTGCTTCAATCAATGAAAACATGATGAAATATTTAATAGTAGCAGTATTACTTACTGAACATTGACTAAGTAGTCTGAACACCGTTGTATTGTTCGATAAATTAAGTGGATTTCATATTATTAAATCTAAGTCAACTAATCACTTGCCTATCATAAATCTTTTTATATTCTATAAAATAAAATAAATGATATAATATGAAAAGTAATTAAGAAGTACAAAACAGGTAATGATGAATTTAAGGTGGTTTTATGACATAGAACAGAATGTATGAAACTGGATAGAAAAGAGGCCTGAGCTAGAATAAAATGTAATGTTATAGTTTGATACTCGATGGTGAAGCTGTCAAGTACCAAGGTATATCAGGATCGCAACTCCTAATATATTATTCGCAAATGCTGCATATTGGGTGGATCAACTTAAACTTAGAAACACAGACGTTAATTTCTGATACCGATTTCACCTTGATGTTAACACGATTTAGTTACGATTATGGTGATGTCAGATGGACAGACAGAAATATAGACAGATCGACAACGAATTATGTGTGTTTTATGAAGCAAAGAGCGGCTTGAGGCTTCACATTAAGAATGAAAATTCAATATTATGGTACGAGCTCTTTAATCAGCAAAGCTTATTAAATTACATATTTCACTTTGTTTTTAGATGTTTGCCTGCTTTGAAATTTTTGAAAGCTTTTAAGGGCATAATGATAAAATAAGATTGCGTTGATGTTAGCATTATAATTATATAGAAGTCTTAGGAGTTCTTTCTAAACATTACATATTGGTTGGTGTATTTAACATAACTATTCAATGTGTCCCAGCATGTGGAGGAGTAGGAAGCTCCTTTGCACAGGATGCCGGCTAGATTATGGGTACCACAACGGCGCCTATTTCTGCCGTGAAGCAGTTATGTGTAAGCATTATTGTTCGGTCTGAAGGGTGCCTTAGCTAGTGTAATTACTGTGCAAATAAGACTTAACATCGTTTCGAGGTGACGAGCATTATTGTATTGACGCTCAGAATTTTTGTGTTTGAATCCTGAGCGGCACTGCATTTCACACAGAATCAAATACCATTAACTAAACGTTCTGCCAATCTCGTCCCTTAGTTAAAAAAATTAATTTGTGTGTGACAACCTGCGGTGGTCATAATGAGCACTTTTTAGATCGCTGAAAGTTTTAGTATCTAATTTTAATAAAACTGTTGTTCATTCTTCGTACTTTTTATTTTATTCCGTCTCTTAACCTATGTATGCTCTCACGTCACGCGCGCCCGCAGATGCCACCCGCTCAGATGTTTTGGCACCAAACCCGGCGCGGCCACTTGAGATAACCCATATAACCACTTGTTTTTACATTAGCCGTGGTATCGTTATGCGGTTTTTGTTACGGGTTGCTAGATAAACAAGCTCGGTTATTGTAAACAAATCGTGATTTGTGATAGATTCGTGTTGTGATATCGCCGTTCTTTCAGAGTTGTACGAGAAATTGTGACTATTTTGTTAAACGCATCATAATGTAAATATTGCAATTGAATTATTTGTATTATTTTTACTATAGTAGACAGGTTATAATATGATCTTATGATTTCTTTAAAACTTAACATTTTTTTTCTTAAAATATTGTATCCCTTATCTTAAGTATAAGATCCTTTCACTTTCTATGTGCACGTGTAGTCATTATAAATCGGCAAACTGCGCTTGCGCCCCTAAGTAAAGGGGGATTTTTGATCAACAATAACTCTTAAACTATTAGACCAAGAGCAGTGATTGCTATATCAATTGTTAAGCAACTCAACTATAGTTATTTAGTTTCATAAAAAAGATAGGATAGTGGTGTAGTTTTCGTACAATTTTAAAATAAAACGCCCAGATGTGCTCAAATACTGTAAAATTTAAATTAATCCCTTAAGCAATCATAAAAAACAGTTATTTGCCAGCTTTTTTTCTAATATTAGTTACTGAACACCTTTGCCTTTAAAATAACACCAATATTGAGCTCCTGCACGACGTAGAAATTAAACCGTCGTTGTTTTACAAATAAAGGTTAATTTTGCTAATATAAAAATAAAAGTCGCTGCAGACTGGTAGGGTTTACAATTAACACCCTATTTGGAGTATTTTCGTCGATGAAATAGCTTATAGTTACTACTCCTAAAGTTTTTTTACTGCCGCGACACATAGTATAATTCAATGCACTAACCTCTACTATACGAGTATACCGCTGGACTGGCGGTTGTCAAAGTGCTTTTGTGCCTGTTTGATATTCACCATTTTGGCGCTGTTGGCCATGTAGCGAGAGCCTGCGGTACTAAAACTAGTGATGACAACATCAGCAAACATCGATAGATGGTGGTAAACGATTTACAAAAAAAAAAATGTGTACTTTATAACGTTGATTCTTGAAGTATAAATAACCCTGAAAACGAACGAAATAAATTCAAATTGCAAAAATACTTCAGAGTATTGTAAGTTCCTTCACAACCATTTGTATTATACGTCAAAATTAGTTCTCTGGCAGCCCATGAGTCGCGCTTCAAATAAGCAAAAAAATTTGCTGTCATTGTCACAGGTATAAGTGGATTAATAAGTGTCGCAATACAAAGGGTGTAAAGTAGAATTACTTACCGAAGAGCAATGGAACGAGAAACACCAAAGAGAGAGAGCACAATTAAGTGAAGGCTTATTGGTTCAGCTGCGGACTGGTAACAGATTAATTGATTTGATATCTCACTCTACACAGACGTTGAAACAATATTGACGAGCTTGTTCAGTGAACTAAGTAACGTTTCTTTCAATAATATGTGTGGTTTTGATTCAGTAAATGTGTAAACTCCTGTAAGCTTAGGTAATTAAAAATCCCTGATGAGGCGTGTAAATACCCTAACACCTTTACCACTGTTCATAAAAACAAAGTAATGGTATAGTAATAGCGGCTCAGGTATTATATTATGTTTCTTATGATGAATCCTCGTAAAACACCAATATAACATAGAATTAATTATACCACAGCAATATAAGCCCACGTACCTTGTCTGCTGGTGCTGAGATCTCATTCAGACAGGGAGATGGGAGATATCTCGTTTTCACGTGGTACTTCCAGTGGCTGCCGGCCGGCGAACCTTAGATCCTATTAAATCCACCGGTGCAATGGTTGGAACACCAAAAATTAACATTTGCACTATAGGATCCCACTGAACCACAGATGCAGGTTTATTTATTTCACGGGATTCTTTAAGTTTTCATCAAATAGGAATTTTTAACAGCAGAGCGGCGCTTATTCAATGTAATTAGGATGACGGTCGGTGAGCAAGAAGGGTCTCAACTGTCATCTACTGGCAATGTTGCGAGACAATCCTCAATAAAGCCTCGATATACGTCTATGGGAGTTGCGTGGATAAATATTGGCGCGAGGATTCAAAATAGAAATTAAATTATTTTAACACTTGAATTCTTACAATTTCACTTACGAAATAAATAAAACACACAATAATTTTAAAATACGAATAAACAAGAAACGTCTTGTATTGATAGTTTTATTATTTACTAGCTAATGCTCGCGACATCCGCGTAGATAAAAGGTTTTTAAAAATAATAAGCAACTTTGGTATTGAGGATTATCTCATGGCCTATTCTAGTTCCGGTACCCGCTTTTGCTCCCGGTGGTCCATTCCATTTAGCTCCATACCTTCTTTGTGTAATGCAATCACAGTGATTCGTTCTTTATCACCCCACTCCATTTTAATATCGCAAAATATTATACAATGTATTGGCACCAAAATGAGAAAACTCAATAACAATAATACAAAAATGACAGATTCCAAATTCAAATATAATATTTTGTTTATTTTTAATTATAACAGTATCTATGGCCAGACGAAATATAATGATTATCTTATTATGAATCGCAAAAGAGGAATCACAGGAGCGTTGCCGGCCTTTAGGGATAGTGTACGAGCTTTTTTTGAAGGTACCCATGTCGTGTCATCCCGGAAATACCGCACAAGGAAGCTAATTACACAGCTTTGTAGTACGTGAAAGCTCCTCGAAAAGCGCACTGTGGAGGACCGCCACACATCCAGATGGTGGGGATGATATCCTAATTTGTGGCGTGTCGTGTGAAGGTGGAATTCGGCGGCAGGAATCAGGTGAAACAGCTCTTCGGAACACTTCCGTGATAAATGCGGTAGAAGACATACAATGAAGCGAAGTCCCTGACAGTTCGAGCTGCTTGCGTTGCTCGTGGTCAAATGAATCGAGCTGATAGTGGGGTGGACCAGATCAGATGAAGAAATAATACGAGATTTTATGATAATAAGGGACGAGACGAGCAGGACGTTCAGCTGATTTGTTAAAAACTGAAATTCACATTCGATGAGCTATAACTATACCAAAAGTAGATTTAGTTTGCCAAAGCAGTCTTCCTCGAAATAAGATTCATATAATATGTTGGGATCGGTAGCGAAAATGGGAACCGGAACTGGAATAGGATATGGAGATAATCTTCGAACTAGCCTTTAATTTCTAATAACCATTTATTTACGCGGACGAAGTCGCATGCCTCAGCTAGTTTAAGAATTAATTAATTAATTTTAGAACCCAAATATAATATTTTAAACTCACAGTGAAAATGACTTCTATATAGAGGCAATTCATTTACTGAAGCTTAATGTTATTGTATTGTAAAGTATATGCTTTCTAATCACTATATTTACTTTCTAGCAAGATGAACGTTAGAAAACTGTAATGTTACTCTGGAGAGTTTATGTTAGAGGTTTACAATCTTTCTGCTAAGCAACGAACGACATGACAACCTCTCTCAAGGGACCGGAAACCTTCGACAGTCCGGTGTTGTTGCTATTTACGGTGGCCGCTAATGTAAAGATTGGTAAAGTGACCTTCTCAATTAACATTTAAAATGTTATTCATTTATATAAATATTAAATATTTACTTTTGATTTTTAAAACAGCTCCTGATTCTGTAATTTGAAAATTTAATTGATATATACGTAACCCAACGTAATTTCTATAAAGTTTTCTCTTAAGGCCGCTATCTCAAGAAATCGTCATAATAGCGCATAATTGAAACCATTTATTAACGTCGTATCTAAATGTTTTATTTTTACAAAATATAATTATATGCCTACAGAATATGAGAAGAAAATTCATTTTTTCTTTACATTTCTATCTAAATTCTAAAAAATCAACAAAGTATGTTTTGTTTGTAATAAATTAAAAATGTTTCTAATTCTGAATTATTAAAACTATAGCCATTTTGTGCAAGAGAGGTAGCCTAGCTCCGCTCGATTTCTCAAGGTCGTTGGCTCGGTCCCGAGCCTTAATGCTTCTTTAGGACCTAGGTATTAAGGAAACGTAACGTTACAAGTAAACCTTAGGATCAGCGAGTCTCTTTGTCTCACTCTCATTACTAATAATGTTGATAATTTTTGTGTCTTAGATAGATTTTCAAAAAAAATATAAAAATTAAGTTTAATAATTGCTGCATCTTGTATAAAAATCGTATTCAATTAATCAATTACAATATTTTCATTTAAGAAAATAAACTGTATACCTAGATAACAATTGTTAGACAAAGATTACGAGATTGAATTTTTAGTATTAGGTCACTGGATTTTTATTGTAAAAGACAAAATGCGTAAGAAGAAATATGATATCAGATATTATATCAAAAATTCGTACAATGTTTAATAAGGGTGCTTTAAATTACAGATTGTAATAGCCAACGAGGGCTAATAAATTCCTTGGGGAATGTTAAAGGTACATAATATTTTATTCATTTTTATCTAATACTTAATTTTTACAAGGCTCGTTTCATTCTATGGTTACTAGTACTCTGTGAACTTCAATCAATTAAAAATGAAGACAAACCTGAGTGCTTATATTAAGCATCAGTCTCCGCTGCGCTCCAACTAGATACCGCACTACCTAAGAACAATAGCTTTTTTATTATTTTAACTATTAGATGCTTGTGTGCGTGGCATTTTGACACTCAATGACATCTTTCAAATTTTCTGGCTTATATACGCTTTGTGTTATTTAACATTGAAAATAATAAATTACAAAATACTTACTGATGAAATTATGTGATCTCAGTGTCTTTCTTATTTCTTGTAGTATTATTTTTACAAAGTATTACTTTTTTTTAGTTTTGCTACCTACATGTGGCATGTCAACGTCACACACTGTTCGAAACTGGCTCGAGTTCGCCTACTTGGGCGTAGTATTAGTTGCCGCACCTAGTGACTATGCCTGCGGTATCTATTTGAAGCGCAGCGGAGACCAATCCTTAATCTACGCATGAGTATTTAAATAAGCACTAGATGTCAATTGTGTAAAATGTTCACCGAAATTAAATTTAATTCATAGACCTTAGCGTGAAATATAGACTCATTCACAAACTAATGGTGGCGTGTATACAGATAAGTTCTTAACGCTCAGGGCGGGTGATGAATTGTTGCAAATTTGTTAACTTATACTCTGTATGTATTTAGGTTTATTTTTGCTTCTTGTAATTTTTGGTATGGTGCGAGTATTGATTATTTTTGTAAGTTTCGTATAGCTTATAATGTTTCCCAATAATCTCAATTCCCCAATAGCTCAAGAATCTCAAATTAAAGTTTGTCTTAGGTTTTAACTGAAAAAAATTGTTAATAAGTCAGCTGAAGCTGATGGTAAATACGTCGTACCCATTATAATAAAGTGCCACTCAGGATTTTCGACAAACCCAACAATACTGAGCGGCACTACAATTATTGCGCTCGTTGCCTTGAGACGTAAGATGTTAAGCCTCATTTGCCCAGTAATTTCACTTGGTATGGCTCCCTTCAGCCCGAAACACAGTAATGTTTACACATTACCGCTTCAAGGCAGAAATAGGCGCCGTTGTGGTACTCTTAATCTAGCCGGCTTCCTGTGCAAACTGGTAAACTTATCGGTCGGTCAGGCATATTGTACCTAACTTTTAAAAAATAATACTTTATTTTAAGGGATATTTTTTACAAAACAGTATACAGTATAAACAGCATACGTCTTTGTTATAGTTATTTCGATTTATAATAATAAGTATAAAAACTCTAACGATTGCTTCCAAATAAGCAATAAAAACAACACTGAAAAATCAGCTCCAATGAATGTTTCCTAAAATGATTGTTGTGTGACGTTTGTGATCCCTTCCTCGTGTATGGCTCGCCCAAATCTTTTATCAAATTGATGCAACATTTCGACAATGTAATTGGAATTTTATTCATTTGTCCTTTATCCACAATCCTCTCCAGGATTGTGATTTTTTGGGATAAAGAGAATAGTAAATTATAATTAAATATATTGCTATAGTAATCAGATTTTATTTAAAGAGTCATTACAGCCAATTATATAATAATAAATATATTAAGTATAACAGTATATTTTGAAATCATAAAAAATCGTAAATGCCTGTCAATATAATCAACATTTAACTTTAGCTCCAAAATACTCAAAATTTAAATAATTTGTTATTATTTTTTATGTGATAACCCTCAATTATGGGACTCATTACACAAATAAAATTTCTAAACAAGTTTTGATTTCTCTCATTCATTCTTATGTTTAGACATCTCAAGTCAATTTCCTAATATATAATAGTAAATATTGGGGTTGAGCAGGTTATCAACTGTAAAGTAGATTCTGTAGATGAAGCCATAACCTGAGAGTTGAACAAGACATACAAGATTTAACAACGATATGTCACTCGAACGGAATACAAGAGTTTCGGGTCCCGCATCGTTCATAAATTTTGTTTTCAAATTTTATTTGTTTACTTATATTTTCTTTGTTTGTCTATAATTTTTTAATCCTTAAGTTATAGTGTCGCAGTAGATCCCTGATAATATTATAAATGTGAATGTAAGTTTGTTTGTTATACTTTCAAGCCTGAGCCTCTGAACCGATTTTGATGAAAGTTTTAACAGAGATAGACAAGAGCTCGGGAAAGGACAAAGGCTACCTTTTATCTCGAATAAAAGGCTTGGCGGGGTTGAAATAGGGGGTGGAACTTTGTATGAAAGTTCGTCACTATCGAAGATAGCTTATAAAAATGTATTAACCAGAGTTAATATAACGAAATACACACATTTATATATATTATTAAAATATGTACATAATATAATTTCAGAGAAGTTTGGCAATGATAATTAACACACGAAGCGCATATCTCCCGTATTATCTTTTATTATCATTATTATTGGATTCCGGAACCCCGTTCAAGATCAATAAAACAACTGCGTACAATATTATATTTATATATTGTAAAGATTATATTTGGTACATGTTTACGTTTCAGTTGCATTGACGAGTAATAGACAACCAGACTCATAATCACACATATTGTCTGAAGCTCTGCCAAGAGTTTTCGTTCAGTTATGTTTCGACAGCGCTTTGAAAACAACGCCACGCAATGATTTGTCATGTCATTTTCACTGAACACTTTGGTGTTCAGTGAAAAACTGTCCAAATAACAGCATGTCCAAAAATAAAAAGGATGAAGTGTCGTTTTTCAAGTAAGTGCCCGCTTAAATTAACAAAATTGTACGCATACGTATTGGGCGTGACGTAGTATACGCTTCGTGTTATTTTACATTGAAATTAATTAAAAGTTTGACAGAACATGACATTATGATACGTCAACGTATCACATTGTTCGCCACGAGACCACACAAGACTGGCTCGAGTACGCCTACGGGCGTACTTTACGACTATGCCTGCGCTATCTAGTTGGAGCGCAGCAGAGCAGCTATGATTATTACACATGACGTAACAAACATAGATTACCTAACAATGTACTTTCGCATATACAAACAGAACGTGAGAGAGCCCACGCTGGGTATTAGTAGATATTTTGCATATTTTAATATTCCTAGTGGTTTACCAATAGCTAACGCACACATTGACAAATCAACACTAGTCACACATTATCGGGCTGTCAGATTGTCTATACGCTAGTATATTCATAGCCTATGGTAATAACACAGCTCCGCGAAAAAAAGTATTTCGGTCAAAGATTTGTTGTCTATAATTTATGACCTTGATATGCATTGCATTACAAATTAAATTTGAAAACAAAATTAATGTACGATGCGGGACTCGAACTTGCGACCTCTCGTGTTCCATGCGTGTGCTCTTAAAACTGAGCCAACCGTTCGAGACGTATCGTTGATCAATTTTTTATGTCTTGTTCAACTGTCAGGTTGTGGCTCCATCTACAGGATCTATGTTACAGTTGATTACCTGGTAAACTCCAATATTTGTATATTAGGAAATTGACTTGAGATGTCGCTCTTTTAAATCTAATCAATTTGTTATTTTTTTTAAACTGATATTGACTAACAAATGCAAAGTCAAATAAATATCTGCGTCAGTTTAGTACGGTGACAAGCATTCTATCGGAATTGTACGCTTCAGGTGAACGAGGGGCCGCGCGGGGGGGTGGGAGTGGGATGAAATTTCAGTGCACTGCACAGAGAATAGCGTAGCAGTCGTTCAGTGCTTATCACATTACGCAACATTAGACTTCACTCACGAATAGGTCTATCATTACCAGTAATTGTAGTTTGCTGAAGTCAAGCTTAAAATGTGTTCTTTGTAACTTGTTCATTTTTGTTAGTATTGACGAATCCTATTGAACAAGGAGGCTTAACGATGTTGTATATATTATAACGGGTACTCACAATGTATATTTTATTATTTTGATGCCGATAACTCGATCTAACTGCATGAATCTTGGTCGCGGCGGTACTGCGGAGGCGGCGAGAAAATCTTGACACATTGACACTTAACACTAAAAGTACATCAATCTGTCAAAGTGGCGCTTAATTCGTTTTGGTATTTGAATCCCAAATTCACGACACACACTGCTTACGACGTCCATACTTTCGGGTCATTTTGTTGCATTTGTACTGCAGAGAGAGACCACGGGATTTCATGTTTGCTCTAGCCTAAATCCATCCTCCCTATTAAAATTGTTAGGATGCTTTTTAATTTCAATAGCTTCTCTAACAAGTCGTGAGATGTATTGGCGTTCAGCAGAAAGAAAAGAAAAGAAAGAATATTGGGGATTTTTTAGGATCGTTATTTTTGACTGCGCTTATGTGTTCCTTAACGATGCTTCTGCAACGTCTGAAATCAGAAGGTGCTTTTGAATAAAGATTGGGAATGAAAATGATAGCAGAAAATTCTGAAGAATTGTTATCATTAATTTTAAACAATATTCAACGTAGAGATACATCATTAAGAAATGTCATACCTATAAAAATAAAACTAGAAAAAGGCATAAAAGGCATTTATTTTCTCAAAATTCACTCTTTCCTTCTCATCTACTGCAAATAGTGACAGAAGCATTTTAATATGTTTCAATATAATAGGGTCTTTTAGGTATGGCTTTACATTGGCCGAATAAAGTGTAGCAGTGATTATTGATTTGTGTTAGTTGATAGTAATAATTATAAAACGAAACTACTGGAATATTTGCATGTCTGTCAAGACGAAACATGTGCCTACTCTTGAATTTGTTACAACTTTTGAGTTTTTCTGGCAAAAAGAAATCTGACTTTGAGTATTACAATTAACCATCAAACTTCAACCACATTCGCTTGTTTATTCTCCTAATTTTTCTGTTTAATATAATTTGATTAAAAATCCTAATAATAAACTAAATGTATTATCTATAAAAATTCATAACTCAAGTACCCATATGTAAACTATTTCATAGTTAATCTTAATGCACCATCCAATTTCTGAGGTAAATCACTTTTCAACAAACCAACTCCAACGTGAAACGTAGTTACTTGTTGTTAGTAAGCGGAAAACCTGAACTGCGATGGTTTTCCAATCATAAACTTTTCATCGCATTCACGTTTCAGTGAGGTTAAAACAGCAACACACGAATATTGTGATTGAAAATGTTCCCGAGTTAATTAGTCAAACGAATTCACAGTTCAATTAACATTTTACGAAAAAACCCTCGGCCGAATGTGTGAAAAATGTGTTCAAAATTAATTGACTTTTTATTTTATCTTTTAGGGTGATTTTTATGTTTAATGTAATTTAATTAAAACTCAACAGCACATAGGCAAAATGTATATAATATGTATTTATTACAAACGTGTGTGGATTGATTCATCTAGTGTACTGTACTATATATTGTATGTGCTCAATTGTTACACGTGTAAGGCATTTAGTATTTGACATTTGAGTATTTTTCTTGCATCACTTTGCATATATTGTGACTGAAATGATTTGTAAATTTAATTGAAAATAAGATTTTGTAATAGGTACCATTCTGTTTTGAAAAGAGCAACCTTAGAGTTTCTTGCTCGTTCTTCTCTAAGGGAATCTGCCTTCCGAATTAGCTGTGTGAAAAAATTACATATTTCAAGTGTAATGTTAGTTTACCTACGAAATAATTGTATATTTGATTACGAGTGCGAAAAGTCTGTCATTGCAAAGAGTTCCGACAAATGTCTAACCGAGCCGAGGCACAGCCGAAGGTGAGGGTTGACAGTCGAAACAAGTTTTAAACATTATTTTGACAGTTGTGAAAGAGAACGCACGAGTTCGGAAAAGGTAAAGAAAAAGCTCGAGTATGTAATAGCCCACATCCCGAACTCTATACAGGACGTCCCAGAGTTATGGGACATGAAGGGAAAGTACCTTAAATATCGAAGATAGGCTATTTTACTGAAAGAAGACTTTATGTTATTTTTAAAAGTTAGTAATTCTGCATTCAAAGATTTTCTAAAAATTACTTGCCTCGTCTGGGAATCGAACCGACTTAAATGTAAAAAAAAACACCCGTACTCTTATGATGCCAATCGAAAGAATGGCCAAAAACTAATAACTCTTCATAAGTAACATAGTATTTTAATCTCTATCGTCGATATTTAAGGTACTTTCCCTTCATGTCCTATAACTTTGGGACACCCTGTATATACATCCCTGCAATACACCACTTTTTGAGCAACTGTATTAAAAAATATTTTTAATAGTCATGTTTATTGATGTTAATCAAATATTAATTGAACTAATACTTCATTTTCAATTTTGGTAATATAAGCAGAGTGGCGCAGTGGAAGCGTGCTGGGCCCATAACCCAGAGGTCCGTGGATCGAAACCACGCTCTGCTATAAATTTATTTTATTTAAACTTTATAATATTATTTTGTTTTAATTTTTTAAACCACTTGCTTGAAAATTAGTATCATATTTTTCTTATTATTTTTGTTTTAGTTTTTTGTTAACCACGTATCTAATTTAAATGTATAACACTAAACTTTCTAATAGTTAGATTTGATAAATTTATTTTAATTTATTAAAATTTTTACTCTTTTTTATGCAACAGGAGGACGTACAGTCTACCTGGTGTTAAGTGATCACCTCCACACCCATTCTCTTGCAATACAGGAGGAATCACAGCAGCATTGCCGGCCATTTGTGTACGTGTTTTTCTTGAAGATGCCCAAGTCGTATCGTCCTTGACACACTGAATGCGGAATCATTCTATTGTTTTATTGTACGTGGAAGAAAGTTCAGATAGAAACGCCCGACATCCAGATGGTGGGTATGATTTGGCACTCTGGCACACAGCTCCAACACCACGGGGTGGTTGGCAGTGTCTTTCCATTGTCGTAAAGAATCGAGTTGGAGGCAAAAAGAGTGCTAAGAAAGTCAGTTTTCTTTTTGCCGTATGGCCCGTGGATAGCTGGTTGAAGTTACCAAGAGCAGCAGTCGTCAATGTCCAGAACTTGCGTGTTACAGTTGGGTAACTTGAAATCTACGCGCCGACTTTGAAATTGCCGCTTTTATAAACTGTATTTACTTAAATACACTACGTATATGTATTCTTTACAGTGACAGGTGGACAGGGTGAATATGTATAAAAAAGGCAATGTCTTCCTATCGTCGAACCAAAATATAGCTAGATTTTCCAAGTTTCCTGGATTTTCCCCTGCAAACCTTATTTATTAGTTTTAAGCATAAAAAAGTTTTATCCCACAACACGTAGATCGGTTTGTAGAAATAAGTTTTCTGAGACCTACATATATGAGGCTTAATTGTAAATTGCTATAGTAAGTAGATTATAAGAAATTTTGTATATATTTTATTATCAAATATAGAAATTTAAATTTTTTTTAGCGTCGAACCATTTCCGTTGCAACCGTTAACGAGTTAGGGCGTTACTGTTCGAATATTAGCCATTGTGTCATTATTCGTAATCTATTCTTAGAAGCTTAGAGTTTGATTCTTTTAAAGTTTCGTAATGTTTTTCTATTTGATTTAATGTTTAATTATTTAGATTTTAGCTTGTTTGTGTATTTTTAGGAGGTGGTATTAAAATTTTTTAATTGTTAAAAAAAAACCCTCTAGATCTTATTTCCTAAAGCATGTATATAAATACATAAAATTAAGCATAATGATGAAACTTCAACACAATGAGACTAAAATATATTAGTAAAAAGTGTAAAGAATATCATTTGATACCTGCAACTACTGGAGGTAGAAACTTAAAAAAAACCTAGGCTACCATTACAATTGTTTGGTGATAAACAGAATATATTAATACTTACAGGTATTTGTGCCTATTGTGTACGAATTTTACGTGCCACCATTTCATAGCAATCTTTATATCTCATTTTTAATATATTTAATGTTTATTTTACCATAGCTACATCTTCTTCTAATATATAAAATTCTCGAGTTGCGGTGTTCGTTAATCAAACACCTCCGAAATGGCTGAACCGATTTGTATGAAATATTGTGTGCATATAGGGTAGGTTTCAGAATCGGCCAACATCTATTTTCATTCTCAAATTTTCTTAATTTTTTTATTCATTTATATAGCATAACAACGTTTGCTAGGTCACCTAGTCTTAATCTTAATCTTAATGTATATAAATTACGTGACACGTTGTTTGTCCGCGATGGACTCCTAAACTAATGAATGGATTTGAATGGGGATCATGGAGTGCAGTTTTATTTCGATTTGGGACCCATAAATATTTTTATTTTCAATATTTGTTTTGTATGGACATATTTTCTATGAGATAATTTAGTGACGCACGGTTTGACAGCCCCGCTGTGAAACAGTTTCATTATAACAACAGGGAGCATTTTTTACGAAATAATTCTTGATATTATGAAAAATTATTGACAAATATATTATTGTAATAATAATAATAATAATAACATACAAAACATTTTTTTTTATTATCTACAGAACAACGTCTGTCGGGTCAGCTAGTAATATATATAAATCTAGTGTCCTGCCGTTTGATTTCAGTGAACTCCTAAACTAATGAACGGATTTAAATGAGGATTACTTCATGAACTGAAACTTAGTCCAACTTGAGAGATTGGATAGTTTTTATTTCGATTTGGGAGCCATAATTATTTTTATTTCCAATATTTGTTTTTTATGTACATATTTTCTATGAGAGAATTTATTGACGCACGTTTTGAAAGTTCTGCTGTGAAACAATTTCATTGAAACAAACAGGGAGCATATTTTACGAAAATATTCTTGATATTATGAAATATTATTGACAAATTCAGTCAGTATTTTATTAAAAATATTGCGTATGACTGGTGACCTGAAGATAATTATGTAGGAATTATTCCTACATAATTATCTTTCTTTAATAAGATTTTGAATAAGGCCTTCAATTTTAACTTTGAGGTATTCAAATGACAACTGTAAAATGCTATGTAAAGAAAAATTTTACTCGCGACGTTTTAGGAAAACCTCGCCCGTACTCCAATTTGTGGTGACCTCGACACATTGTGCCGAGCAATTAGTGTGCCCTCACTCTAACTGTCACCTTAACAGCGAGACTTTACTACCGTACTAATAAAATTTAAAAAATCTTTAATACTGAGGTAATTTCCTACTTAAAATACTCGTAACTTGAGGAATCCCTACTTAGTTTTAATTAGTTTAGTATTTTATTTTCTGAGTTATAGAAATACATGGATTAGATTAGAATGGGTCCGTAGCTAAAATAGTTCCCCAAAGATCGCCATGACGATCGGCCCTGCGCTGCCCTCATCCAACCTACTCCGGCGATCTTGACCAGATCGTCGGTCCATCTTGTTACCAATACTACGCCTTCCGGTACGTGGTGGACATTCGAGGACCTTACTGCCCCAACGGCCATCTTTAGGTCAAACTATGTGCCCTACCCACTGCCACTTAAGTTTCGCAATCATTTGGGCTATGTCGATGACTTTGGTTTTCCTACGGATCTCCTCATTTCTGATTCGATCTCATAGGGAAACTCCGAGCATAGCCCTCTCTCCAATACCCGCTGAGCAACAATGAGCTTCCTCATTAGGTTCTTTTTATAATTTCTATTGTCTTTAAAATAGAAATAAAGTGCTTACATACAACAAATCTGGCCTGACTCCGAAGCGGTAAGCAGGGACCTATTTGCCACGGTCCTAACATAGATAGACTCTCTTGCTGTTAGACAACGGATAAAAACAGGCCAGGAATATAAGTTTAGTGTGCATGACAAGCTACGTCTTACACTCACGATTTGTATGACGATTTGTATGATGTATGATATAGATGTGTCTACTGTGGGTTAGGTCTTAACTCAATTATTTTCGACGTTTTCACAGCTGTCATAGTCTATCTAGACGTCGTATAAATGATCTAAGACTTGATTTCCCCTGGATTGAAATCAAAATAAAGTATAACCGAAGCTTCGTTTACATTCATCTGTATTATATAATAACTCTTAACACAAGATACTATACAAAAGATACCATTGAAAGTTCCCTCATCAAAATAATAACAATATCTATTCATACAAATTATATCTTTCCAACTTAACTTATGAATGAATGTGAGTAACATAATGTAAAATTTACGTACATATTTATTTCTTTTAAATGTGCATTGTGTAGAAGGGGTTGGTAATTTAAACGCACTTAATAAAATTGTTTCTGTATTCTACAGTTTTCATTTAGAATTACTGACAATCACAATTAGGGCCGAGTTTCCGCTTAAAATTCACAATAAGTTATGAATACTCTCTTAATAACTTAATAACGTAGCGCTCTAGCCAAGGTATATAGGGCACGATTGCCTACCGTGATGATGCTACCAACTGTTAGTTGGCACTGCTGTAGTGCCAACTAACTTACACGAATTAAGTTAACTAAAGATCAGAATATTAGCTATTATAGTTAGTTCTAATCATAGTGATAATTATATTAAATAACATAAACAACACAGTAATGAGTAACAGTAGTTAAAGAAATATAATTATTAATTATGTTATCTTACAGCAGTCCATGATGTTGGTTAGTTGGGTTATTGCTGACAATTGTAAAAACAATTCTGTAAAATCACTTTTCTTAGGATGCGTATAAAATGTTAAACTCGCATCAGGACACGTGACCTGATCGAAACTTCGTAAGACAGTCGTTGAAATTATGGATGAAAGTTAATTTATCTGAGAGATAAACTTTTAATGTAAAATAATTGTAATAGATCTGAAGTGTTATTTTTTATGTAATTTAAATTGTCATTTTTGCATACTATAGCGCAATAAATGAATATTGTATTCAACCACATAAATACTACATATATATATATAGTATATACAGTATATATAGTATATATATATAGTATATACTTTTATACTGATAAGTCTAGCAATTTGTGCAAAATTATTCCTAATGTTCAAGCTTTCACTTCTGCCGGCACTTCCCAAGTGCAATCCGTTTTTTTTTGCTTAATAATATATTTTCACTGATATTAGAATGGACTGAAAAGGAATTATATTTCTGCTGCAATATATTCCACTTTCTCTGTACAAACTTACATCAAGTGCAATAAAAGTAATGGAATTCCTTTGTTTAACTGTAAACGCTCGTGCTAAGTGCGAAACTTTCTCAAATGTACAATTAAAAGGCCATTTTCACAAATAGATAACATTTTAATGATTGTTTGTTGTTGGGTCTGGTCACCTAATAATCTTAATATTGTATATAAATTACGTGACATGTTGTTTGTCCGCGATGGACTCCTAAACTAATAAACAGATTTTAATGGAGATTACTTCATGGAGTGCAGTTTGGTCCAACTTGAGAGATAGGATAGTTTTTATTTCGATTTAGGACCCATAATTATTTTTATTTTCAATATTTTTTTGCATGGACACATTTTCTATGGGTGAATTTAGTGACGTACGGTCTGATAGTTCCGCTGTGAAACAATTTCATTATAACAACAGGGAGCATTTTTTACGAAATAATTCTTGATGTTCTGAAATATTATTGACAAATTCATAGAAAACAGTATTTAATTTCTTAATGTTCAGAACAACGCCTGTGGGGTCAGCTAGTATTATATATGACACCGACACGTGACATACAAGTATTATGACATTTATTTATTTTCTTTATTACACTTTTTTGACACCACATAAACAAAATATAAATTAACTACTAACATACATAATATTTTTATCATTTTAGCCTTATCACTACATAGTGATCTCTTCCAGGCAACCATTTGTAATACAATAAAAGAGAAAGACAGTACATTAAAAGGGGTGAGAAAAGTGTCAAAGATATACACACACATAATATATAAAATTATACCATACTAAAATATAGATAAATATATAAGAAAGTAAAATAATACGTAGATAAAAAGTAGAATAAATCATTAACATTCTGAATTGTTGAATTATGTTGATGGTTTCAATTCAATAGTCTACAATATTCTATTTTAATTCAGGAGTGTTTTTAGCAGGCCATGTCGTATCGTCCTGGAAACATCTCACAATGAAGCTCTGGACCCAGCTTGTTCTTGGTGTGGTTGTTCGTGGAACAAAGTTCCATGCAAACTGCACTGTAGGGGGATGCCAGATATCTAAATGTTTGGGATAATAGCCTAATTTCTGGCAATTCGTGTGATGGTGAAAATAGGCAGCTGGTATTTGGTCAAACAGCTTTTGGGAAAACACCCCAAGATAAATGCAGTAGAATACACACTAGCAGATCACAGATCACTGGATCCTTGACAATCCAAGCAACTCTGCGTTGTATGTGGTCAAAACGTTAGAGCTGATAGTGAGGTGCGCCAGGCCAGAGATGACAGCAATACTCTGTGTGACCATACTATACATATGAGACCTGCGCTTTGTAGAGTGTTAGAATGTGTACAAGCTTGGAGTTTTACCGAAGCCTATTATAAATAGATGTTGGCTGATTTTCAGACCTACCCGATATGTACACTAATTTTCAAACAAATCGGTAAAGCCGTTTCGGAGTTCGGTGACAAACACCGGGACACGAGAATTTTATATATTACATAAATGCTTGATAGTTATTAACATTTAAGCAATACATAACTGCTATATTATTTCAATATAAATGCATGTTTTGTATTAGGTGGCCTAAATTTTTAATAGAATTAATTTTAATTGGAATTTAAAAATCAAATATATTTTTCGTTAGTTATTGTTACAAAACAATCTGTGTAAGCATTGATTATTATGTGAGGTCGTTATTCGAGTGATTTGCGTAGCTTTCAGGTGTGCAGCATGAACAACGAAGTCAGGTGTTAGTAATCGAGGAGATATCCTTTGTACGTGAGGTGACTGAAGATTACGATAATGCGTGAAATATTCTAAAAAATATTGTGATATTCACTTCGTCTGTGAATTAATTGGCAATTTGATTATAATATTTAAATATTAGAAACAGTTTGGTTCAATTAACATCACACGGCATTATAGACAATAATTTATAATGATATTAGGACGTATTTTATTATCAAAATTAACTTCACAGCCCAAGTAAACTCAAAGTCAAATAAACTTAATCGAATAGTCTCTAACTAAGCGCCTTTGAATCTTCATTTTTTATGGACGATCAGCTGTTGGTTGTTGATACGCCCTGCCCATTACAATTACACATTGCTTTATCTATTAGTATAGAAAGAAGTACCTACTTCTACTGAACCACCTGATATTGAATTTTACAACATAAATGCTATTATATTGTGGTGAAATTCAATATTCATGTATTGCACTATCGTACACAAAAATTACAATTTATATGACATATGAAATTAACACTTTAGAACTATTACAATCCTTTTACATTAAAAAGTTTATCTCTCAGAAAAATCAACTTTCATCCATAATTTTAACGACTGTCTTACCAATTTTCGATCAGGCCACGTGTCCTGTCGCGAGTTACATCTTATACCCATCCCAAGGAAAGTTCTCAACGCCGCTAAAGAAGTTTTCACTTCATAAATATAT
>CATIXN010000022.1:12170966-12211289 GCA_949711725.1 Leptidea reali | reverse complement strand
CTTTCTGTAATTCGTTTTTAGTACTTAAGTCATGTCTAAGCAAAGAAGATAAATTAACTGTTTCTTTAACATCAAATTATCTAATTAGAGATTAAAAATTCAAATATAATTTATAAATAAGTAAACATTAAATACTTTCTTTGACATATCGATTACATTCTTATTTATTCTAACTATGGACTTCTTATAATGTTTCTATCTCTTCATATGGTTTCCTCTGCAACCAATTTATCATAATTTGATATAGTTCTTAAAATACGAATAGAACCCGACATGGAATTGAGCGGTATAAATGAATTAAAAAAATAAGGTCCAACTAAGTATGTCGCGTGTATTGGTACTCATTACAATATCAATTCATTCCTTGGCTAATAATATTCTTTTCTAAGATATAGCATCCAAAATTTTATTCAAATTCAAATATTTTTTTAAAATAGTGTATAAAATCACTGAAACCCAAAAACCACCCATTCGAAAAAGTATGCCTCAGAAATGAGTATAACGAGCGCAAGAAACTCAGCGGGCTTCTTGTTTTTATAAAATATCGCCATTACAATAGAATTTATTATTTATTAGCCTGAGATTGCTCCATTCCCAATTTTAAGGAAGTTATTTAATTTGTTATAGTAAACCTTACCACACAAACGTTTTTGCCAACTAATTCAACATTCTTAGATGATTTTCAAGTTACACTTTTTATTATAAGCTTGATACACATTACACAATACATATTATGTTCGTCTTACTACTCACATATTAAATCAGATCCACCCAGGTACCCAAAGGACCAAGTACCTAACTCAAAACAACAAAGTAGTTTTGTCTCACTGGACCCACCCATTGTTTATTAATTTATTGTGTCTTGCTAAACTTCATGAATTTACACTGAATTATCAGCGGAGGTTTATGGGGCTCAGTACATGGATTCTATAATAATAATAAGTACATGGATATTTAACAATCATAAAATCTAAACTAGAAAACACTGATCATTTCTCGAGTTTGTTGGGTAGTGTAACAACCTGATCTTACACATTCTTACAATTAACTCGAAGAGACCATCGTCAAAAATTGGATTGTCATGATTAAAAACTTTAAATATGGAGCTACTGATTCCGATTCTATATAAAAAAAAGGAAAAATAATGCCTGACGTATAATGTTGGTAGATAACTACATATATTTTTTATTAAAATTACTAATAAGTTATAACTTTATTTCTCATTAAGTTCAATATATAGCCAAAGCAAACCAATAGCCTTTGTCTAGCAAGCTCCATACATTACCAGCTGCAGCAGTTCTCTGCGGGTTTACATTTGTCTACTCTTTTAATTAAAATCAAAATATATATCACACCCACAGTGGCATTTTTTATTTCTACATTTAGGCAGTAACTTAAACAGAATGCTCATAGATAAAACAAAATACATACTCAGTAGACATGTACTACATATGGACTCATCAAAAATTATTACTACATTAAGAAAATACTACGTTCGTAGCGCTACGACGTAGTTCATAAAATAGATGGGTTTTGTAGAAATTAGACAACGAATAGGAAAAGTTGTAAGATTTTTGGTCCCTATTTATTGAAAATTATGAAATGGCGACAACGCACCGGAAGACGTAGTGATGGTAGGCCACCCACAAGATGGACCGACGATCTGGTCAAGATCGCCAGAATATGGAATAATGGTTGGATGAGGGCAGCGCAGGACTGATCGTCGTGAAGATCTTTGGGGGAGGCCTTTGTCGAGCAGTGGACGTCTTCCGGCTGATGATGATGATGATGATGATGATGATGGTGATGGTGATACAATATATAATTAAAATTTTATGCTATAGCTAACATAACACAAGTTGGTTATATAAAAGTAAAGTGCTATATTCAAATAGATATTAAATATAAAGGCATATTCAATCATTATAATTTTAATCCATGAGTATTAATTGCCTTCAGATATGTTCCATTTGATAAAGTTGCGTTTATAGAGCTACTCGTTAGACTAATATACAATTACGAAAGGTAAGTCTCACAGGCGAGATGAATGTCTGGGTTAATAAAAAATTTCTTTAATTAATGTAATCGGTGTAAACCGTATTAATTAAATAAATAAATAAATAAATAGAAAAGTAATCAAAAATGTTATATTGCTAAAGTTGTGAATTTATAATTATCTCAATGAGGTCAATTAAATATTGTAACATTACTCTTAAAACTTTAGTCCGTTTTTTTGTAGTATTTTAGTGAAGATAGAAATTTAGTGATTTGTTTTTAGTACTTAAGTGATGTCTGAGAATAGGAGATAAATTAATTGTGTCTAATGCATCAATTATCTCATTAGAGATTAAATTCAAACATAATTTATAAACAACAAAATATTAAATACTTTCTATAACATATTGATTACATTCTTATTTATTCTAACTATGGACTTCTGATAATGTTTCTATCTCTTCATATTGTTTCCTCTGCAACCAATTATTTTATCATAGATATAGTTCTTAAAATACGAATAGAACCCGACATGGTATTGAGCGGTATAAATGATTTAAAAAAATAAGATTCAACTAAGTATGTCGCGTGTATTGGTACTCATTACAATATCAATTCATCAATGCATGCATTGTGTAGAACCTATAGAGACTTAAGCTGCATTGTGTTCTGTGTATACAGTGCAACTATTTTTGTTGAAGCAAATCATCTCTGAGTTTGTTTCCTTGTACGATGGAATAAATAACTCGAAACATAGTCATTCGTTTGTTTAGTTCATAAAATAGTATTTGATACAAAGATAATATAACGTTAACGTTAGTTTTTTGGAGTGATTGATTAATACATTTAATGTAATACATAAACAATCTGTCGCTAATACAATGCATACTCCGTCAACACTTATTTAAAATTAATTTTATCAAAAAAGCAGATAGCTGCATATAAGAGAATTTGGATCTTGTTCTATGACAATTCATTGTGAATCTGCTACTAGAAAAGGTTCTGTTAAAGGCTCATAAAAATGGCTAATTTTCAAAAAATACAACAAGTTATTTCAACAGTAACCTAGATAATATCTTATATTTAGTACATTCAAGTCTGCCAAGCACTATTTTAATTTTTATTTCCCATTTTGAGCCAAAAACATTACGAAGATGCACGCCCGCCCATCAAATATGCTGAAAATATGTCATGCAAATTATCTTTTAATTTAAATCTCTCACAACAAGAATGTAATCTATTTTTCGTATTTTTAAATATAATAATTATATTCTGTTTTAACTATAATATTAATGTCTATGTATTTTGAATGAAGAATATCTGTATCTTTGAAAATTGAATAACTTGTACAAAATTTCATTAATTACGTTAATATACAACATACAACACAATCTATCATCGTTTTTACTTGTTTGTATTATCTTTCTTAAATTGTTCCAAATAAAACTTTTATTATTATTATTGTAACTATCTTTATTTAAGAAAAAATAAAAAGAGTCGTTTTTATATTAGTACTTAAAGTAAACTTATCAGTTATTTTCCCTATTATCAGTTTATAAGTAAAGTTCTTGAGTATGCCAAGGAATTATTTTTTATGAAAACTGGTTTGTTTAAATTTGTTTATGAGTGAATCCAGTATATTGCTACTAACCATACAGAAACTAAAAATATTACGACAACTCTTTAAGTGTATATAAATCAATTACAAAAAAGTCTTTGTTCCATGGGGCATAAAAAGAATAGGGAAGTCCCAGAAGACTTATGATTGGCCAGTTTCCCATCTCCCATCCCTACATCATAATAATTGAGCATAATTTTGTAATAGTGTTCATTCTACCAGTGGGAGGCTTCTATGCACATGATGCCGGCTAGATTATGGGTACCACAACGATACCTTTTCTAGTGTTTAGAGTTTATTTATTTATTTAGATTCCACCAGTCGTAATTACAATATTACATTTATAATTATGCAAATTTACAAGGATTTTATTACTAAATGCATTACCTTTTAAGGTGAATACCGCATTCTAAATTATGTGTGAATAGTTATATAAAATAAGTATATAAAAAATAAGTATGAGTGATTAAACAACCATTCTATGATGTAATGAAATTTGGCAATTAACAAAATCTACCAAATCTGCAATTGAAGTGTCACTCAGAATTTTTGGGTTACTCAAGAATTCTGAACGGCACTGCATTGTAATGGGCAGGACATATCAATTACCATCAGCTGAACTTCCTGCTCGTCTTTGTTTTCCAACGCTTTTATTACGGGGAGTGTTCCGAAGAGCTGTTTGACGAAATGCCTACCATCCAATACTACCTTCACATCACATGCGACAAATTTAATTATCTTTCTCACCATATGTGTGTCATTTATCTACAGTGCGGTTTTAAAACTAATACCTATAAATATACCTTTAGTTCTTGCACGGTCCCGGATCGATCAATTTCCATTTGTTACATACAAAATGTTACTACAAAATTGGAATCTTAAAAAATATAAAGGTAGATAAAGATAAAATACCAATAAGTATACTGCAATAAGATTAATTCAAACCTCAAGCATAGATTTTTAAACATAAAAAAAAACCAGGCAATAATATCTTGGCTCCGTCAAAATCTAAAATCTGTTGAAATTCCGTTCCAAGCTTTTTTCTACTACATAAACTTATATTTTTACATATAAATATCGCAATTCAATTATATGTTAAATAAAATAGATCATTATTTCAAAAAGACAAGGGATAAAGCTCATTAAATAAACAAAAATACTTCATTATCCTGCGAGGGATTCGAACGATTTATTTTAGGTAAAATTTGACGAAGCGCCTCAGGCTAGTCGTCCCTATAAAATTATTTTAATTAATGGTTTAATTGCATTTGGTATCCACCGAAAAACCACATCCGGATTATGTTCGTGCTAAACTATTTGATTTAATTGACTCAGAAATTGTATAATACGTATTCATTTTTAAATATTGACTTTTATCATATTGTTGCATTCTCTGCGATTTGATAAGAAAACATTATATAAAATTGACGTGGATGTCAGTATTTTTTCATCCTCACCGATCATTTTCCTTTATTCATAAGTAAAAGACGTTCTACTTAAGTAACTATGACCTAAGAAACAATGAGCAAAGGATACATGGTAAACTTAGAAGTATTTGCGAGAGGTATACTAGTGGGTAAGTTAAATCTTTACACATATCCATTAGGAGGCTTTTTTGTGCAGGATGCCGGTTAGATTAAAAGTACCACAACAGCGCCTGTTTCTGCCGTGAAGCAGTAATGTGTCACCATTTTCGTGTCTCGGTTTGAAGGACTAGATAGCGAAATTACTGGTCTCAAGGTGACGAGCGCAATTGTAGTGCCATCGGAATTTTTTGGTTTTTCAAGAATCCTGAGCGGCACTGCATTATAATGGGCAGGGTGTATAAAATACCATTAGCTGAACGTCCTGCTCGTCTCATCCCTCAATGTCATAAAAAACACATACTATTTAACGACTTTGTTATGTCGAGACCTGCTTTGAGTTTTTTCGGAGAGCGAACATCTAAAGCTACTCTAAGAGATTCGAAATTTTACCTCGACATGAAAAATATTGAAGGCGATTTGATATACACTGAAAAAGAGCCTCATACACCTATACTCGAGTTACAAGTGTCAGGTATTAAACTAAGGGGCTTACATTGGCAATTGCGATGGCGTTCAGAATTGCTTTGCGTTTTTCAAGAATCCTGAGCGGCACACTCATAAAAAATTGGTAGTGACAAATAGTACAAAAGTTGTAGAAATTGTTTTAGCAACTCGTCATGTAACAGAGCGTTTTATAGCCGAAAAGAAAAAAATCTGGTACTGTGCATAGCATTTCACACCAACGCTTAGAAATGTCAAAAGTTATCGAATGCTGGGTTCGAGGAACGCTTACTGATGCATTAAAACCAATGAGACTGAACATTTCTCGAGCTTCTTTGGATTTCATGCAGCAACATTCAGAAAATTTCGTAGCTCGATTTAATACCTCGGATGAAACGTGGTTTCACCATTATGGTAAAAAATCTCAGTCAAAGAATAATTTGCCTTCACCAAAAGAGACCATCATCTCTCACCCTTACAAAATAATAGGTGAGTAAATTGACTTGAAAGATCATGAGCTCTCTTTTCTGGAATAGTAAATGGGTGGTTGTTATTGAATATCTTGATTATGGTGCTACTGTCACTAGCTACAGAACAACATAATGCGCTAAAATTCGTGAAAATGAAATTCGTGAGAAATGACAAAGCAATATGGCACCTTTTTATTTCATCAAGTTGTTAATACCCCGGCTCACAGGTCCGCCATTGTGATGGCTGCAATTTATGATGCTGGTTTCAAAATACTTGAGCATCCTCCATATTTCATCGAACTAGCTTCAAGTGATTTCAATCTATTTCCAAGGTTTAAGTATTATTTGATAGGACAGAGATTCGAACATGCTGCAGATGCTTCAGTAGATGAATTTTTATTAGTTATTTAAGAAAGGAATTTTACAATTGGAAAATAGATGTTTCAAGAATATGTCAAAGGGCGACTGTATCGAATAATAAAATTTTGCAGTGCTGAAATTTCAGGTTCAAATAATAATAATGATGGATATCTCGTAAATAACTATTAAACGCATTTATAACCCTATATAAGTCCTCAAAGATTACTTCTAGACTGTGTTATATAATTTTTTTCGCAATATTTCTTTTTTTTATGAAAATAAGGGACGAAACGAGCAGGACGTTCATCTGATGGTAATTAATATGCCCTGCCAATTACAATGCAGTGCCGCTCAAAATTATTGAAAAACCCTAAAATTCTGAGCGGCACTACAAGTTACAACTGCGCTCATCACCTTGTGACATTAGATGTCAAGTCTCATTGGTTCAGTAATTTCACTAGCTACTGCGACCTTCAGACCAATACACAGTAATGCTTATACATTACTGATTCACGGCAGAAATTGGCACCGTTGTGGTACCCAATCAAGCCGGCATAAGATTTTTATTAAAATTCGCGGGGCCAGATCCAGTTACGACGTCATAACTGTTGGTTTGTGCGTTATAACGATATTTAAATTAATAACATTGAGTTGCAATTGAATTATATTCTTTTATTTATATAAGGTTGGTGGGTGGTGAACGGGTGCCTTCTCTCCATTACCACATTCTCCTGCGGAAACCTTTAGTAACTGAGATATTCATATTCAAAGTTTTGAGGTAAATTTACTTCTGAACATTCATTTTAAACTAAAACATTGTCAAATTCGGGGGAAAGTTTTGACGTTAATTCACCCCCAAACAATCATTTAAACACAAATAGAATCAAATTATGGGAAAGTGTACAGGAGCTATATTCCAATAGCCGTTCCCCCATCAATTGGCAAATGATTTTGGACCTTGATGATCCCTTTTCTGCCTAAGGCAGGTGAACAAGAGCCGATTCACCGATTAAACGGCTCTCCGATCGTACGTTGCTATAACGAGATCGCAGAAAATGTACCTTTTCATGATCCTTTCATGATACATATATTTTTATTTTCAAATTGTCGGGGACCCAGTGCTCTGTGAACGGCTGGATCACTTGGCGTTGCGTCTCTACGTCGCATCGTTGTGTTTTACCTGATTCCTGCTGCAGAATTCCACCTTCGTATGACACGCCACAAGTTAGGATATCATCCCCACCATCTCGATATGTGCTCCACAGTGCGGTTTTCAAGAAGCTTTCTTCCACGTACTACAAAGCTGTGGAATGAGCTTCCTTATGCGGTGTTTTCAGGACGATACGACATGGGTACCTTCAAAAAAGCGCATACACCTTCCTTGATATAAAAGAGTGGCAATGAGTTTCTTGCTACTTCTTCTCATTAGCTCAACCCTTTACGAAGTAGCGGTAGATTCAATAAGAAAAATATTTTTTTATTTTTATTTTTTATAAGTGTAATTTTCGTGACCTACTTGAATAAACTGATTTTGATTTGATTTGATTTAAAGGCCGGCAACGCTCCTGTGATTCCTCTGGTGTTTCATGAGAATGTGGGCGGCGGTGATCACTTAACACCAGGTGACCCGTACGCCCGTTTGTCCTTCTTTTCCATAAAAAAAATTATGATTATATTTTCTAATATTGCAATAAATTATAAGAACAAAAGAAATATTTATATATCAGTAAAAATCATTGTATTTTAATACTTTAAAATTACCATGTGATCGCAATATACCATTCCATTATCCAACTTCAGAGGCATGTTAAAATCAAATGACTCCGAGTACTGGGCGGGTGTCGTTTGAAGGCTGTAAACAATCCCTATAAAATTATTAATCCTCAAAAACCTCAAATTCGATATGTGGATTTCAAATGTCAATCCAGAATAACCACTTCCACAGCAACACGGTTGCACATTGGTAATTTAGACCGGCGGGGTGTAACGGCGACGATGTTAGCACTTCGAAATAGGCTATAACAATACAATGCACATACGTACCTTGAACTGCTACTGACACTCGATGATTCCTTCGCCAGCTACAGGGATATTCGCGTGGGTGATATTATGATCTTGGCGAACATACGCGTGTGCGATGGTTTCGGTACAAGCGTTGATTTTCAAGTCGCTCTGATAGACGTCAATAGGTGCTACGTTGGAGTGTGTTCGCTCTGACTTCAGTAATATTGTTTTATAGACTTAAATTGTAAACTGAAGATTTTTTGTGTTCCTCACTTAATAAAAGATCACATCCACTCCATGTTCGTACCGTTTTTGTTACTGAAATAAATGTTCTTAAACTTTTTATTCACCTATGCAAGTAGACATTAATCTAATTAAATTGATTGTCAACGTACCACTAAATTAATAATAAATAAATAAACTCTTTATTGCGATACAAAACATTACAAAAAAAATGAATAATCATGCTGCGTGATGACACAATAGGCAAAAGGAGAAGTCTCAGCTTCACCTGCGAGGGATCATGATTCATGTTTCCATGCAGCTCTGTTTTTCAGCCATCCCCTCCTCCGTAAGGGAGTGGGAGGGCTGAGTGGGAGTGGATGTATTATGGCTCCCCGATTTCCTACTTGAGCTATCTTTTTTAAATGTAATTCTAAAAAAAACTTAACATGTGCATGTTAAGCATAAGACATGTAGTGTTTCCAGTGGTATTTTAAAATGTAATTTATAATAATATGACGAATGTTTTCTGTACCAGAGGTTACGCTACCCTTGAGTGGGCCCACGAACTTAGCAAATATATTTTATTGATAACAAAAAATAAAAAAAGAAAGAACAAATACACTCTGACAAAATATTTCTTTATACAGATAGGTATTTTAGTTAATTTAATTAAAACTTTAAAGTATTTATCTTAGTAAATAAATTTGATTATTAAAGAAATTTAAAATACTGTTTCGTTGGCTGTGTGGCCACTCAGGTATTATTATCCTTTTAATATTTGCTGAGTCATCCTCCAACAATAACACTTAATTTTTAATTTTTAGTTTAATTTCAAATTATATTTTTTGCAGCATAACTCTCTCTTGCAAATTACATAGTTAATACTTTTCGTTGGATTAATCAGGTACTCACTTTTTTGACTTTATTTAATTGCAGACAGAAGTAAGTTATGAACATAGATTGTTTGCACTTTGAAACAACAAAGCCATCTTCTCGTAACATTTAATATATGTTTAAATCTAATCGGTGCATACGCTATTCTATAAATGAGTGTCGGTCGAATTAAACCCTTACACAATTTTCGTAGTAACCTAGCCGAAATCCCTCATATTCCTGTTAGTTTGCCGCCGCAAGATCGTAGGAATTTTTATGTGAAGGGTCCTCTGAATAAACATATATTGTGGTTTGCCAGTACACTCAGGCGCATATAAATAGAATAAGAATCTAGGATCTTGGATTAGAGTTGGTAGCATCTTTTCCCTTTATTCCAATGATTTTTTTTTTCCTATTCACCTGAGTAATGTTTTATTAAATCATTCAAAACAAATCATTCGAAATTCCATGGCGAAACCATTGTAGCTTATATTATTATGTTTAATGGAAGATTATCTACAGGTCGTCCGCTTATAGTTTCTGTACACCAAATATTTTTAATAAACAATTATAATACGTTGTTCATACATATATATGAGTGGCCAAGAAAAATGTATTTCACTAACCAGTTTGATAATGTAACGTCATCATAAATAGGAAAGTGGGGGCATCCAATCAATTATACAGGCACCCCTAAGGACCTGGCAATGAATTTGCATCTGATCTGCATTCATCGGAATACTCTCTTGCAACCGCAGTGTTGCAATTATATTCCTCATAATAGTGCATCTACTTTAGGGCAACATCGGTGCTGGCAAATTATATCACGCTACGTAATATATTCTAGGAAATAAATCAATACGAATTTAAAAAATAATAAGTTTGCCTACCAGCTACGTAAAAAATCACAAATAAGCTAACATCTAAACAATCAACTTTACATTTAGACGTAGTGAAGCAAAAAGGACTCAAACCACACAAAAGCACTTTTGAGTTACAGATATTTAAAGTTTCAGCTCTAAACAATCTCCATATAAATATTCAAAACAGTTTTCGTGTACATTTTTAAATAGGGTTTTCACTACATAACAGATTTGACTTTCAGGAATACGGTGGCATACTTAACTCTATTATGCCCAAAGGTTTGAGTCCTTTCTTAATCTTTTCAATTTGTCAAGCTTCTAAGAATAAATTACGAATGACACAGTAATTGGGCAGAGTAACGCCCTAACTCGTTAATGGTTGCAGCGGAAATGTGTCGACGCAAGGGAGACATCCTTTTAAATAGACATCTTCACCCCGTCCACCTGTCACTGTTAAAAATTTAATGAAAAATAATATTGTATTCAAAGTTATTATTACAATCTAGTTCAAACGCGATGGAGTTCTGAAATAATAAACATCAACCACCCACTAATTTGTATATGTATTATCAACGTCGAAATATATTATAATCATAACTATACCTAAAGAAGATTAGGTAACTGCACAGGATTATAAACATTTGGTGAAGACATTTTATGATGGAATGGGTGGAATCACTTAATTATGATACCATTGTATCAAATCATCAGCTCAATTTCTTTCGCGCAGATTTTCTGTCATTATGTGAGTTTTCATCACCTGATTTGGTCAAAGTTTTCAATTGTGCATTTGGAAGATATGTATGAAATTACATCGCGAGTCGCACTATTGTTTTGTGGAATCTGTTTGCTTATAGATAATTGAATTTTGTTAGATAATTGAACAAGTACGTCAAATAACCATATTTTTCTTTATTTAAAAAATAAAATCGATATATCGTTCCATGTAGCGTTTTAGTTTTTAAATCGTAGTATAATTCGTTACAACGTTAACAAGAAGTTTATTTTCCAATGCTGTATCGTTGGTGTTAGTGGCCCTGTTCCAATAAAGACACAAACATTGTGACGAGAAACACAGCAGCTGCTTCAATATGGAATTCAAACATAGGTTAAATAAATTCAAACTTTTATATGGCAGTCTGATATAAGAAAATATTAACGATCATACCAGATAGCATCTTTAGTGATATTGAGTATTTTCAAAATGAAAGTTATGACTTCATTCTTTCACGTTTTTAGCACTTCTGTATTTTATCATAGCTCATGGTGCAATACGTCACAGTCTTTACTGAATCTATTGATTAATATAATTAAACTATGGATATGGATGATAGAAGTATGTACAACACCAAATTCTATACCATATTATCTTGTTGCCATCACTTTTCTGGATTAGCTACCACTATTGAATTCAGAAAGGATTCTAGAGGAATCAATTTTGAGAAAATAAATGCCTTTTATGCCTTTTATTGGAGAAATGGACTTTCTTTTTTCTTTAATGAAAAAAGGAGGACAAACGAGGCTACGGGTCACCTGGTGTTAAGTGATCATTGCAACACCAGAGGAATCACAGGAGCGTTGCCGGCCTTTAAGGAAGGTGTACGCGCTTTTTTGAATGTCGTATCGTCCCGGAAACACCGCACAAAAACTTATGCGTAAAAATGGATTTTATTTAATAATAGTAACCCCATTATTAACATACAAAGACTTACATAGAATAATAAAAGTAATTAGTGCGGTATTTACATTTCATGAAGATAGAACGTATAAAATGTGGTTTAAATCGTGGTTGTGTTCGTCGTGCAAGTTGGAATCACACTGAGCGCATTGCTTAGATTAAATTGATATAATTTTTAATATTCTCTCCATTTTCTTAATGTCATTCCGAATTAAAAATTTTAACATTAAATAAAATATTAAATGGCCTTTATTATTTGATCACGTACATAAAAGCCCATAATATTAAAATCACAATGCTTTAAAACCAAACTTTAAGCTCGCTAAAGACCTTGGAAATGGGGCATGTGCCAACATCATTTTTGTGAAATTGAATTTGGATTATTCTAATCGTAAATTATCACACCCTGGTGATGTAATCGATCATCGTGTAATTTTACACACACCTTGTTGAGTGTACAGACAAGGGTGTGCATTTTACCTTGTAATTTGAAGAATTACCGAAAGATCGTGATGCGAAAGGGTTCCACATGAATCGGAGTTTTGAAGAATAGCTTAAGCTTTAGCAGTAGAAAGAATGAATTTGAGTTAAGATAACTTAAGGAAAACCAATAATACTAAAGTAATCCTATGATTTATAGTGCACTAAATTTTGTTTCAAATTTATATGTTTTAATAAATCTTGTGTAAAGAATCACGAATTGCTATAATTATCTCTAAGCAACGTTATGCACTTTTGTTTCATTTTATTTAAAAGCAATTTCATGTTCAAAATTACCGATAGACATATATTAATTATAGAAATATAGCTTAATTGCTATGTTTAAGGACGATAGGTAAAGTTAAAACTTTGCAAATAACATGTGTACCTACAACTTTATTACCGCGGAACCTGTAGCAATTCTGGAATCAAGTAGTCTTAGTTCAGCGAGAATTACATACAAGTGAAATTCAATGTAATTAAACTATTACACAGTAATGAGTTGCATTTATATTAAATTTAGCAACTACACCAAATCGCATGCACACATTGCAAAATGGTCGTAGTCTAAATGAAACACTGAATTCATTTTGTGTTATAATATATTATTTTCAGTTAATATTACTTTTCATTGTATTTGATGTAATAGTTAAAGTTCAATTGCAGTAAAAGGGCACATTGGACTTTTCCATGTTTAAATTTGTGTAGAATTAAATAATATTAAAATAAAAATGTATTTATACTTTTTTTTCCTACGAGCCACCGTTTCTGAGATATAACGAGTCAAAAAGTTATAAAAGTTGTTAAAAACCGCGCTAAGTACACTACCTCGTAGGCGCCGTGGTTCAAACGTGTGCATATTATGACGATAACAACTTTACAACAAAAGTATTGATATATTTTTTATAGATAATTTTATGATCTACAATTTTTATCTCAGGTACTTTTATCATAAAACTTACCGTTTGGTTGAAAATCGCGAAAAACTCATTTTCTTGAACTTTGATCTTGAATAAAAATAAATCCATACACGGGAATGATGGGGAATTTTTAATATTATATATAATTATGTTTTGAACAATTCTACTGATTTTCAGCTTGTTGGGATTTTATGCACCTTCGAATGTCTAAATTGACCGGACTATCATTAATAGTCAGGAAGGTTATATTTAATGAACTAACCCTATATAACTACATCACCAAATTATGTGTAAAATGTTACTGTCAGCGTATATATACGGCTTACTACATAATACCTAAACAATATTTAGAAAAACTTAAACATTAATATAATGTATGAAATAATGAATAATAAACGTAAACAAAAATGTTTATAAAATGAAAACTACGGGGCAAAACTGTGATAAGTTTTTATGGGATTAAATGGCAACTATTTCACATCAAACTAAAGAAGACTCACGTAAATCGGAGCATAAATCTTAGCATAACCGTTGTACATACATATAAAATACCAACTGAATTGAGAACCTCCTCCTTTTTGAAGTCGGTTAAAAATACATGCTATCAGTCCCAAATATAAATAAGCTTCATAAGATAAAATAATCTATAATGCAAAGCAAAGTTTATACAATATTCCAATTCCAAGTTTCATTATGAAACACAAGTTTAACATGATTCCAGTATCCAATAACAGTTATCATAAAAGATGATACGTGTGATAACAGTTACCTAACGACACAACACGCGACTCACGAGTCACGATACAATTTAGAATTAAACTAATATAAACCAAATGTGTTTGAGATATTAATAATTATTACCGTTGACAATAACAGCAATTATACTACACATATTAAATGAATGCCCATGGATGGGCTCACACTTATCGCGTCGTGTCAAAACCACATTGAATTTGAAATTGTTATTTGTTTTTTTTTTTATATGAGAGGGGGCAAACGGACAAGAGGGTCACGGGATGGGGAGAGGTGAGGCAGCCGCTCATGGACATCCACAACAACAGGTGTGTCAAGAAATGCGTTGCCGGCCTTTAAGGTGGGAGTATGCTTTTTTCTTGAAGGTATCTGTTCGGGAAGACCGCTGCCGGTAATTGATTCCACAAAGTGGCTGTGCGAGGCAAGAAATTTCGAACAAAACGCGCGGTTGTGGAATGCCAGACGTCTACGTGATGCGGATGGTACTTTGTACATAATGTCCGGTGGTGGAATTCAGCCGCTGTAATCAACCCGAACAAATACATAACAATTGAATAATAAGAACAATTATATAATTTTACATGTTTTATAACCATAGAATTGAAAAAGAAAAGAAAAAATTCTTTAGCTTATTATGGGTATGTACAACTAAATCGTACGTAAATGTTGCTAGATTATAAATATCAAGTATGTATTTTTATCGATTACTAGAACTCGATTTAAAATCGATTCTTAGGCAGTAATAAATTGCACATTAAAAACTTCCAAATAATGTTTTACTTTGTGCTTTTAAAATTATTTTATTTTAATTTGCGTCCAATGTTTTAATAATAGATATTATTCGTGCCTTCACCCGCACTAACTAAGGTTCATAACTTAGGTAATGTTATATTATGTTATAATACGAGTATAAGTCCTCAATGATGTCTTTGTTTACGTGGGGAATCCTCATGGATACCGCTCGTCACCTTGAGACATAAGATAAGTCCCATTGCCCAGTAATTTTACTAGCTATGGCGCCCTTCAGACCGAAACAAAGTAATGCTTACACATTACTGCTTCACGGTAGAAATAGGCGCCGTTGTAGTACCCATAATCTAGCCGGCATCCTGTGCAAAGGAGCCTCCCACTGGTAGATTGTTACAGACTATGTATCACGGTGTTCCAACTCACCATTTGGCGGCTGAATCGTGTAACACTTTTGCAAATATCCGCGACCCAACCAGAAGCGTCCGTTGAG
The DNA here is from genome assembly GCA_949711725.1 of Leptidea reali. Taxonomy (NCBI): domain Eukaryota; kingdom Metazoa; phylum Arthropoda; class Insecta; order Lepidoptera; family Pieridae; genus Leptidea; species Leptidea reali. The sequence continues at coordinate 12,195,783 of CATIXN010000022.1, read as the reverse complement.
ATGGACTCTCATCCAGTGGCAACCGTTTAAATACCCTCACAATCGCTAAAGGCACACATGAGAAACAAAGTGCACCGTCCAGCCCGAGGATATATTGCCCTATATCTCTGTCTATCGCCCAGAGGTCTTTTTTCAAATTTGAAAACAAGCTGAACAAGATATATCAAGATTTATGAACATTACGTCAATCAAACGGTAGCCTCAGTTGGAAGAGCGCTGGCACAGAACGCCAGAGGTCTCGGGTACGAGTCTCGCATCGTTCATAAATTTTGTTTTAAATTTAATTTTTGTATTTAATCCCAGATGTATGCCTATTCAAAAAAATTACAAATTGTAACAGCAAATATAATAATCAAATAATAAAGTAATTTTAACCTACTCCACTGCATCAACTTAACACCTACTTTATAAAGTGTTACTTTATCTCTTTGAATGGTCATCCTTGTTTCTGACAGAACTTTGGTCATCTGGTAAAAGCGCCTCAATAACACTTTTGTATGTATTTTTTTTTTATTAATAAAAAATGTTAATTTACGAGATTACCATAAGAGTTTAGCTTGGTATACGAATCGATAACAAAACATTTTTAACTATGTAAAATCATAATTTGTACATTTATTAAAATATAAATATTGAACACCTTTACACAAATTATCTTGCCCCAAACTAGGCCTATGCCTAATTAACCTGTACTTTGGGTATAAGACAACGATATATTTAATACAAATTACTTATTTAAATATAATATATAAATACATTTAAACATCCATGACTCGGAAACAAACATTTATATTCATTATAAAAATGTTTACACCTACCGGGATTCGAACCCCGAACTTCTAGCTGAGTACGCTAGGATCAGTAGGTAGTGTCACTAGCCACTGGGCTATAGGGGTCGTATAATTTGTATTTAAAACAAGATAGACATTTACTAACGTTTAACATTGTATCAACAATAGCACTAAGAAGGGTCTATCCCCAGAGTGATGCTGCTAAGTCGTTCACTCCTTGTCACTGACGTCGTAACTCTCTAGACAACGCCGACGTTAACATACAGCTTAGCCATGAGTCTAGTATAACATTTATACTTGTTTCTATGCAATAAAATAACCGACATATATTGCTTGTGAGTGATTGAGTTCGTTGATAAAGTAATACAAAAATACGTTAAAGCTCATCAACATAGACTTGATAATCATTTTTACCAGTGGGAGGCTCCTTTGTACACGATGCTGGCTAGATTGTGGGTACCACAACAGCGCCTTTTTCTGCTGTGAAGCAGTAATGTGTTTACAGATAACTGCGTTTCGGCCTGAAGGGGCTTGTGAAATTAGTCAGCAAATGAGACTTAACATCTTATGTCTCAAGGTGACGAGCGCAATTGTAGTACTGCACAGAATTTTTGGGTTTTTCAAGAATCCTGAGCGGCACTGCATTATAATGGGCAGGGCGTATCAATTACCATCAGCTGAACGTCCAGCTCGTCTCGTCCCGTATTTTCATTTAAAAAAAAAATCACGAAAATATCGAGGCAATCAAACTCCTTTGACAACACTGATATAGTAAGAAGACTAAAACGAACAAAACCATTTGAGTTAGTGTAGTGCTAGTGAATTAGTGTAATACAATATAAAAATAGTGATATTATAAAAGGCACATGAACCAAATGACTTCCCCTTAATAGAGACATTGAAAAATGCGTTAATAGACACATTCTTAGTTTAATCAATCTAGCAGTTTAAGTTAAAGTAGAATTACTTATTGGTCTAAGTTAAGGCTGGATTGTAATGCAAGTGGGGCAACATTATAATAACTATATTATTATGTTTCCTAGAGGAAAAAAAAATGTATTGCTTGTGGACAATTACTGATTCAGGCAATGAAAAAATACACGAATAGATATGCAATATCTATTATTGTGTTGCAGAATATCTTCAACCTGTATATTATAAAGTTGATTAAAGTGATCCTTTCGGCATTGTACTCTTTTGCAGTACTAGATAAATCACAAAAGCAAAGCCTGCCTTGAAGATATACGAGCATTTATTGAAGATACTCCTGTATCAGCCTTCAAACATAGCGATAGGAATTTTCTTCCACAGTTGGGTTGTTTGGGGAAAAAAGTTCTATGAAAACTGTACTGTGGGAGACCTCCATTTATTACGTGTTTCAGTCAACACAAGAAACACTCCCCTTAAACGTACAGTTAGTGTTTAGGACTGTAATAAGTTTGCTGGTTTTTGGCTCATTTAATGAATGAATTTATATAATGCTTGCAATCAACTAAGAACCATGTTAAAAGAAGTAAAATGCACTCCACTAACTTTTGAACACTCCTACCGTCCCAGGTCACTCAGGTGGCGGCTGCACAGCACGTCTCACTCTGGTATTCCAAGGTGTATGAATGATAACGTTAGCACACTAGCATTGAACGTCATCACTGGTGCTGAGTCACGAAGCTTGTGGTAGACTTGATGACCACAGGTTATCACTCGGGGTAAACAAGGTTTACAGAAGAAGTGCTAGCGACCACGTCCGAGCAAAGCTCAGTAGCCTATTCCCGCTTGTCAACCAAAGCGTGGCGTGTATCATCGGCTAGCGGAGCACGTACAAGTAACCTCACGATTCCTAATAAAATCAGCAACTACCGTACACTTAGTATTTTTTTAAATGAAAATAAGGTAATTGATACGACCTGCCTATTACAATGCAATGCCGCTCAGGATTCTTTAAAAAACCCCAATAATTCTGAGCGGCACTACAATTGCGCTCGTCACCTGGAGACTTAAGATGTTAAGTCTCATTTGCCCGGTAATTTCACTAGCTACGGCGCCTTTCAGACCGAAACACAGTAATGTTTGCACATTACTGCTTCACGACAGAAATAGGCCCCGTTGTGGTACCCAAAATCTAGCCGGTATCCCTTGCAATGGAGCCTCCCACTGTTATAATAGTATATTATTAAAATAATTACTCATTCAGTTGTAACCTAAACAAGAGGTTAGACACCACACCACATTAAATCAAATGACAACATCACAGTTCCAATTTATAAAATAGCCGGAGATGTTCATTACGCCATAAATCGTATGCAGCCTGCGTGTCCACTGTCCTCCCGCTGGACATGTCTCATTAATTGTAACGTGTAGTGACTGACACCGGAGATGTTTCAAACGTTACATTATGGACTAAAACTGATTCAGCTACATTGCTTTGTTAGGTATTTCCAAGTTTAAAATATAAAAACCTTACTTTAACAAAAGATCAAAAGGCATAAAAGGCATTTATGTTCGCAAATTTAATTCCTTTAGAATTATTTTTGATGTCACTTCTAATATACTAGATACCACTACCACTTCGGAAACAAATGGCGCTCTGAAAGTGAAGAAGCGGCGTAAGAAACTCTCCCAGCATTATTTTTTGCACTATTTTTAATAAAATATACAATATTGTACTCTCTTTGCTATTGCTATAAAATAATCATAATCTAGGCCCAGGCTGTCCGATCACTTACATATTCAGCTGTGGAGTAGTAGGATTTATGACAAAGACATTTTTAATAAGATACTTAATTTTTTTTATAGACAATTCCTGAACAGTGGCTGTGACTTTATTATAAAAGTGTATACATTTACTCTTAAAGCTATTATGTATCTTATAAAGCCTACTAGAATTAGTTACAAGTAATCCCTTATTTCTAGTTTTATAATAATGAAAATCGCCATTAAGTGCAATAAGGTGACGATTTTCGTGAAATTATATTAAATTGTCATAAGTGTACTGACAAAGAACAGTCATAATATTTATTACTTTAAATTTTTCTTTTAGTGACAGTCTATAACCAAGCTGATATATAGCACGAACAGCTCTCTTTTGCAGAGCAAACACTATATCAATGTCAGCAGCATGACCCCTCAGTCCGTACCCAAATACCGTACGTCATGATGCTGTGAAAATAACTGAAATACACTAATCTAGCGATCGCAACATTTGTGTACTCTCTAATCTTTCTAACTGCGTATGCCGCAGACCTGAGTCTATCTGCTAGTTGGGCAAAGTGTGGAGCTAACTGGAGCTTTTTATCTATTGTGATGCCCACGAAGACCGTTGCGTCCACAAGTTCCAATCTCTGGTCTTTTATAAGTACGTTGGTTTGTACCTCCTCCACCCTTTGCAAACGTAATACAACGTGTCCGACTGTTTCATGACATTATATGAACCAGTAAACATTATTATCTGCAGTTTCATAGAAAATTTTAGGCAGAAAAGTAAACACACAAAATTTAGACACAAAAAATTTACCAAAATATACCGACTGCAATCATGCGTATAGTATCAAACAGGATATGTAAGTACGGTTAAACATAAATTTATAATGTAAAAAGTATAAGCCTGAAAAATTATTAGATGGGTATAGGAAGTTAATTAAACTGTTAAATTTATTCAGTTATTATGAACCCAATTGTTCAGAGCAATCCTTGTTTGTTTTCATAATAAAGTGTTTTGATCAACAATTAATTACTTCTGGGACTCTCAGTGTGAGTTTAATGTTTGATTAGGGTGTGCGGTACTAAATTTTGGATAGACATGGCAAGAAATATTATTATTTGTATTTGTTTCCTGATAGGAAAGATGTTCAAAAATAACTTTCCAAATATTTAAATTGTAAATTTTTATTAATTTCATATCTTTATTATTTCACAAACATGTCAATAAAACTTTTGTTAAAATAACACATTGCTAAAATGGAAGAGCGGAGCCACCCGGTACAGGCATTAGTTACCTAAAAGCTGACTTCGGCCACTAGCTGCTGTGTTAGACATAGAGTAGACATAAAAATTTAAATTTAGTTTAGTATGAACCGTTTTATTTATGAAAATAAGAGACCAGATGAGCAGGACGTTCAGCTGATGGTATGTCCTGCCCATTATAATGCAGTGCCTCTCAGGATTCTTGAAAAACCCAAGAGTTTTGAGCGGCACTACAATTGCGCTCGTGACCTTGACATAGGAATTAAGAAGAAAGAGGAGGAGGAGGAATTTAGGAAGAAATTTCACTAGCTACAGCGCCCTTAGTACCCTTAATACCGAAACACAGTAATGCTTACACATAACTGCTTCACGGCAGAAATAGGCGCCGTTGTAGTCTAGCCGGCATCCTATGCAAAGGAATCTCCCACGTGCAGTGAGAAGACATAAGTTTGAAATAGTAAGTACCATTGTGCGACGAAGTATACCCGGCTAAGTGATAAGCGAACAGTTGCTTAATACGTAGTGGATTTCGGCAATCTCCGTTTTTTTACAAGATTAGCCGTCATCTGTCAATCTATCAATGACTGCACGTTTCATTCAATCGAGTGAATATTTTTTTAGAGAGTTTCGCTAGGCTGGACTGTATCTTTGAAGGTATAATATTATTAGGATTATGTGTGTCTTTTATTAACGCGACACTTCATTATACTCCTGTATTCGTAAGAATTTGATTAACCTTTAGGTAGTCTTATAATATTTTTTTAACATTTTACTTAGGACAACTCTAAAAGTGAGTTGATTAATATTGTTCGCGAAGAACAAAAGAAAGATTGATATCTTCTTAAAGATTTATATTTCGTGTGTGTCTTAACAGGATTAGATAAAATAGTTCTTATGTAGTTGAGGTATCGTGTGCAAGTAGTTGAAGTAGAAGAGTGAATGAATGAATGTTGTATTTGACAGATAGATGAAGGATGAAGTATGATTGACAGAGTAGATAAATGGAGTAATATTAGAGTAATAATTGTTTGATAGGTTTAGGTGTATGACTCGATATAATAATAAAATTTAATTTAATCTAGTCGACAATAGGAAATCTGGTGTCGACAATTATGTTGTAGAAGAAAACGCAGTTATTTTTTGACTTTTAAGTGCATATTATAGTGTTACAGAATAGCTTTTTTTAAAGTCGTTTTTTTTTGTAATTTTTTTAATACTCTAGTCTTATTTCTAGTTTTAATTTAAATTTATTAACATTTTTCTTCATTTTTAATACATGTATTAATGGATTGCTTATAGTTAGGATTATTTGAGTGAATGTATAAGAAAGCTATTGAAACAAGCTATGCCTTGCAAAATAAACCATCTTATAAACCAAATGAGGATCAGAACTTGGTCAGAGCGTAGTGTGCCATACAGCACATCCATTTTAGGTGTATATGAAAAATCTACTGACATTAGGTATACTTTTGTATTTACAAATGTGAAAATTGTATTTTATTTACTAACACGGCTTTACTCACGTTTTATCGGTTACAGTACCGACTAGTTTCGGAAAATTCGGAGGTCCTTCATGAGAGTGAGTGTGGTGGGTTCGCGATAACGTCCCACCTCTTACTGAGGTAGTTACGAATGGTACGATACCGATAAGACGCGAGTAAAGCTTTATTTATAAATAAAATAATATTTTTACATTGTAAAAACCGTTATTATTGAATATAATCTGATATTATATTATTAAATTTCCTAAGAACCTACTTGATACAATCACAACACTCTCATTCTATAACCCATATTGAAAAATATTAGATTCACATGTACGACGATCCTTGGCAGAATAAGGAAAATTGTTGGAAAAAGTCAGTTGTAATAATCTTATATTCATATAATATGAACAGGTAAGTAATAACCTGAAGCTTAATTCCGGAACTGAATGGTAAAATTGTAAAATGGAGGTGCGTGACTAAATCGTAATCTTGCTAATATAATCTCCTCAATAATTATATCCACAGATATTGTACTGGCTGATTTTATTTTTGTTGTGATCTGAGATTATTTTGCTGTTAGAACTACCACTTTATAATACCAGATTGAACGGTCAAGCCGGATTTTTTGCAAAATACTAACAAACATAGTTGTTATGAAGTAACGAGAGTATCACCGTCATCATCAGCGCCCATCACGTGAAAGCATCCCCTAATATTAAAGTTTTCTTGAAATTTATATGAAATTGAATTCAAGAAAAAAAATTCCGAAGTATCCTTGCTCATCTTTTGAGAATCTGTGTCCTCCTAAACATGGCCCATCTCCAATTTCCGTCATTTTGATTTTTAGTCATTGTCATCCGCTGAAAACTGCAGTACCTGATTATAGTGGACTTTAGCAACTGGCAATTCCATTTCAGAATAATTAAGAACACTAGTTCAGCCAATTTTAGCCTTGTTCAAGATCTGAACTATAAAAAACATTGTGGTAATGTACTCATCACACGTAGGGGTGGGTACCAAAATAATATTTGCTGTATAAAAACGTTATTTTAACCTACATACGTTAATAATTATAAAGAAGAATAATTATTAAGAAGTGAAGAAAAGTTTAATGTGCTGTTGCTTAGTCCCTAGTATTCTTTTTGTAAAAGAACTCATTCATCGTCACAATATATATCCCAAGAAACGAATTCGAAAGTCTATCTTGTGAGAAACCGAAATATCGTGAAGAACGTTTGTTAGCTTTGAATGTTAGCCTAAGACCCACTTATCGGGACACGGGATAATGCTTTATAATAAAAAATAATCAACCTATATGAAAACTCCAAAACAATCCGTTCACAAACTATAATTAAATCATCTACGTAAACAAAAATATTCACAAAAAACGTTCATAAAATGAAAACTACTGGGCCAAACTATGTAAAATTTTTAGGGGACCAAATGGCAAACATTCTGCATCAAACCAGAGATGAATCTTATTAATGAAAATTAATAAAAATACTAATCGAATTGAGAACCTCCTCCTTCTTGAAGTTGGTTAAAAATTAACCTGTAGGTATTATGATTTATTAAATAAATTAATGTTAATTAATTATGATAAACATCTTATTCCATTTCAATTTCTTATTGCAATGGTTTTAAACTCGTATTCCGTAGCAGCTGCTCGATTTCTACTTTGAAAGTCGTAATGTTTGTATTTGTTTTGGCTCTCTGCCACGTACCCGTAGTGAAACGAATACTGACGGTACACCAGAGTAAATCTCTATGTTGTCACGGACCGTTTGCGGTCAATTTGGGGCTTCCTTGAGTAGCGGTTTTATTAACGTTTATCATAGGAAAAACAAGCTGTTTTATCCGTGTATTTCTTCCAAACCCCCTATACAGGAATGTGTAAGATAAATCTGTTAAAAAAATAGAAGAAAACTGGTTAATTTCTTGGCGAGTAGAAATCTGTTTTGGCATTCCTGCTGATGCTATTGTAGTGTTGGTAACTAGATAATTAATATGTGGGTAGACATTAATATTGCTTTGTGGTATGCCAATTGCCAAACAGTCTGGATTACACCGTTGGCTAAATCACTCGTGATTTCATGTCTCGCTCAATCCTCGGATATGACTGCTATTATCATCACATATAATTACAATGCCCCAAACTAAACCCTTAAATATACATAAATACAAATAAACATCCATGACTCGGAAACAAATACACATTATTCATAAAAAAATGTTTGTACCTACCGGGATTCGAACCCGGGACCTCTAGCTCAGTACTTCCTACTGTTACTAACCACTGGGCTGTATGCTTAGTCATTAATTATGAACCTAACTTAAGTTGTTTCTGTTTTCTACTTGACAATATGAAAATTTCAATATGCGTAGGTATTCTAGTACTCAGACTTAGATAGGTATTCCGGTTAGGTATAAAACTGAATGAATCACATCAATGTAGATGTGGCGTTCAGGTAATGCTCTTGGGCGTCACGGGCTATCTTGCCTCAAATCGGCAGGCCGTATCAGCCGTCACGCTAGCATTTTAATAAAGTCACCTGGAGGGCATTTGCCGCTCCTCATGTAACCAGCTGTTTTAGACCCAAACGGTATACCCCGCCGCGATGGCAAACGTCCTGATGGAATGACCCTGGTGGCTTGGGGCACGGTGAAGGGCACTGGTGTGGGACGCGACTTGCGTCGACACTCTGGCTCCTTCTCATGTCCAAGTTACGTCAGTTAGTGTTAGGGCTGCTGCTTCGACTGCCGAACACAGCAAACGTCGCAAATATGTTGGTTCTAATGGGTCTTACATCTTTGTGCCGTTCGGTGTCGAGACACTTGGCCCGTGGGGCCCAGAGGTGCGGAGAATGTACAAAGTACTAACTTCTCGCCTCAATAAGACTACTGGAAACCCAAGCGCTGGCAGCTATTTCGGTCAACGGATACGCCTAGCTATCCAACGTGGAAATGCTGTCAGTATTCTTGGCACGCTTTCCCGTAACGATAGTTTTAATTTAATGTAATGATAGTATTGTAAATATAGTTTTAAGATTTGTTTTGTTTGAATAAATTTATGTTAATTTACAGATAATTATGAAAAAATAATTGTAAAATTAGATGCAATCTGACGGAATCGGACATGACGGAAGACGTCCACTGCTGGACAAAGACCTCCATGAGACGATTCGAAGACTTTAGTGCCCCAATGGCCATCTGTCCCTCGAGCTATCTGCCCTGCCCACTGCCACTTCAGTTTCACAACTACCTGCGCTATGTCGGTGACTTTGGTTCTTCAACTGTTTATCTTCAACGTCATCTTGATGAGATGCATGGTTCATAATAATACAACCATTATAGTGTACTTTTTATAAAGCTATACATATTTACAATATAATATAATTGTATATATAACTCTGGTAGAGTACAACTATCCAAGCAATCGTTCAACAAGCGTACCACAACCTAGCATGATAGCTCAGTCTTATTCAATACCTACATAATAGAGTGCTCAGCACGCCGCATGTAAATTAAACTTCAAATATTTAATGAAAATAGTTATGGAAAAGCAGTATTGTTTATTGCCGCAATTGTAAATGCCATAATTTACAATATTAACAGCCAAATAACATCTTTATTCTCGCGAGTGCATTGCAATGAATGGGGAGCGGATGCAAATTAACCAGCAATTAATTGTATGGCTCTTTGGTGACTGTTTAAATGATTCAGTGCCTCACTCTCCTACAACGTTACTTTGACAACTCCGACCCAGCCGTTTGTTGTTGAATTTTATTTAAATACAAGCTTGAACTCGCGACTTTGTCCGCGTGGAATATTTAATTTCGGCAGAATTTTTGTTATTTAGGATACTTTGCAAATAATACACATACAAATTCCTTTTTCCTTTGCTGGCGTCGCTCTTCTATGATTCAGCGGATATCCCTTGTAGGCCGTGTCTTTTATAGTATTTCCCTGCGAACTTTTATCTCCTATTTCATCCCCATCTATATGGGGACCTATGTCAATGGTTCAAAAATGTTGATAAATTACTACTTATCAAGTGACGAATACCCATACAAACTTTTATCCCCAATTTCAACCCCCCCATTTATTTTTTCGTAATTAAAGGTAGGCTATGTCCTTTTCCAAGCTCTAGTATATCTCTGTACTAAATTTCATCAAAATCGGTTTAGTTGTTTAGGCGTGAAAGCGTAAGAAATAAACATACATTCACATTTATAATATCAGTAGGTATTTCTAGGTAGATTAGTTGGAAGCTATCAACATAATCAGGCACGCATGTTAATCACGCACGTTAATCTTGATGTTGCAGATTTTACTAGTGGTAGGCTCCTTTGCAAGGTTGCCGGCTAGATTATGAGTACCACAACGGCGCCTATTTCTGCCGTGAAGCAGTTATGGGTAAAATTACTGTATTTCAGTCTGAAGGGCGCCGTAGCTAGTGAAATTACTAGGTAAATGAGACTTCACAGCTTATGTCACAAAGTGACGAGCGCAATTATAGTGCCGTCCAGAATTTTTGGGTTTTTCAAGAATCCTGAGCGGCACTGCATTGTAATGGGAAGGGCGTATCAATTGCTATCAGCTGAACGTCTTGCTCGTCTCGTCCCTTATTTTCATTGAAAAAAGTGTTAAAGTTACAGAGCTCGTTAACTCGAGTAAGTCATATAATCAAGTCTTTTATTGCATCGTTATATAAAATTCAATCTAACAACCTAAGTCTAATCGATCTACGAACGATCGAACTGCACCATATTATGTAATATCGGTCGTTCGACTACAATTATTATATTAACATTGACTTTCCCAAATGCAGTGCATGCATTAGATATTTTAAGGCTAACTATAACCACAAAGAATTTAGTCCTGATAACATATTATAGAAGAGAAACTCATTGTGATATGCATAGATATTTATTATAAGTGGTAATTTAAACACACACAATTTTTATAATCACTGTATTTGGCCAGAGTTAGCACTTAGAATTCACAATAAGTAATAAATACTCGAACTTAGCACTCTAGATTATGTAGGGCACGACAACCAACTGTGCTTAATGCTGACCAATGTACAGCATTGCCAACTTACACAGAAAAGATTAAACTTAATTTAACTAAAGATCTAAGCATTTATGTAATTATAGTTTTTTTTCTATTTAAAAGCAGGGTAAAAGACAAGACATTTGATCACCGCTGCCCACATTCTCTCGCAACAACAGAGGAATCACGGGAGCGTTGCTGGCCTTTAAGGAGAGTGTACGTGTTAATTTTGAATGAACCCATGGCGTATCTACTGTAGAGCTCATTCCACTGCTTTGTAGTATCTGGAAGAAAGCTCCTTGAAAAGCGCACTGTGGAAGACCGCCACATCCAGTTAGTGGGGATGATATCCTAATTTGTGACGTGTCATGCGATGATGGAATTCGGTGGCAGGAATCAGGTGAAACAGCTCTTCGAAACACTCCCCGTGATAAATGTGGTAGAAGACACACAATGAAGTGCTCTACGCATCGCCAAGTGATCCAGCCGTTCACAGAGCACTGGGTCCCCGATAATTCGAGCTGCTCTGCTTTGCACGCGATCAAATGGATTGTGCTGATACTAGGGTGCGCCAGACCAGAGATGACAGCATATTAGAAGTTATTTAATTTTAAATTTAAATACTAGATGTTAATACTGCAATTGTTCAAGGAGACATCCTTATGTTCTTATTTCTATCTCACTATGACTATTTTGTGTTTAAGGATGTAAATAAATAAGTCAAGATCAATAATATTATCAACATAGTCCAGGCTTTCTAGGATTATTTACATACCCTCTTTATTAGGATATATTACACCTATAAACTTAATCCAAAAACTCCAACTAAACTATAGTCAAAACTATGGGATGCATCAAGAAAAAATACGCCGAGTTTCGTATACTTATTCTTTTGAGTCATATAATTATTGAGTCATAAAATTTAACCAGTGGGAGGCTCCTTTGCACTGGATGTCAGCTAGATTATTGGTACCACAACGGCACCTTTTTCTTCCGTGAAGCAATAATATGTAAGTATTACTCTGTTCGGTCTAAAGAGCGCCGTAGCTAGTGAAATTACTGGGCAAATGAGTCTCAAGGTGGCGAGCGCGGTTGTACTACCGCTCAGAATTTTTGGGTTATTCAATAAGCCTGAGTGGCACTGCATTGTAATGAGCAGGACGTATCAATAACCATAAGCTTGTCTCGTCCCTTATTTTCATAAAAATAACATTTAACAATTGTATTTAATTTAATTTCAGGAATAATTGTGAACAATTAAGTAATTGAAGTGACTCTACTACTGGACGAATATTTCTTTTTTATTTAAACGTAAAACTTTTGCAACATTTCTGTGAATTTTTATTTACTTATTTCATGACCTAGCTCAGTCGGAAAGTGTTTTTTTTTAATTTTATGATTCCATTTTTATGTATTAAAACATTTATCATAACACATTTGTCTGATTTTTTAATTACCTATTCAAATGTATGATCTGTGTTTTATTTACGTGTTTTCAGAGGTTGTAATTTTTTTCGTTATTTTCTTGAAAATTGTGTATTGTAATAAGATTAGTAGCACTATTTACGTGGACCAAATCTCTATCACTATGATTTATAAAAAATTGTTAGGTTAGGTTGTTAGAACACTTAAAAAACGCACGAGGCGAGCGTAGCGGGCCGCGGGAGCGCCCGGTGAGTGCCAGAAACGAACTCTAGGCGTTTCCCTTTCATTCCTCCCCATAAAAATGTCCAACCCTTAGTTATGGTTAGGTTATAATGCTTTTTTCTCTGGAACGGTCCATTACCTTGTAATTATAGTGGTAGCATTATAATCGTGGACTAAAACTCTATCAATTTAAATATTTATTATCTCATAATTCATGCTACGGGATACTAAGTTTTAACCCAACTTTCATTCAATGATTTCTTTTTTCTATCTTATCGGATAGTCGGACGACTAATTAAATTCATTCTTCCAGTTGCCAGACGAATAGCAACAGCCTAAAATAAAATTGTTCATCCGACATCTGTACGAATAATAATAAATTATTTGTCCAGTACCCGTATCAATAGACTCAGCCTTAAGTAATACGTTATACCGCAGTCAAATTCTAAATTAGTAGTATATTCATTGATATATTTCGAATGAGATACATCACAGCAATCATTATAAATAAGTAACCCTTCGCAAGTTATGAAGCGTAAAAATGAAAGGTTAATTTTACTTTAATTCATAAAGAGCAACACAAAACTTCAAAACTATCAATAAAATGCAACAAGGTTTTTTACACAGTCTCGGTATCAATTTATAAGATCTACTCCTTAATCGCACGGATCATTGCCTTAATGTTTAGTCGACTGTGAATTACTGATTAGCTGTTACGTGAAGCAACAACGTGCTTCAGATAAGCTGAGTATTGAAATACATTGACAAATATTATGATAAGATTTTCTTTTGCGATATTCAAATTTAGAAATAATATATGATTGACTCAAGAGCTATTGAACTACAACGACTATACATGTATCATTTGTTATAGTTATTTGACTTTCCAATTAGTACCAACATTCTGTTATAATAATATTAATAGAATAATTTGTAACCCGTTAATATTATATTGTTTTAGTTATTAAATTACTAGTAATTGTAATATTATTTAATCGACACCTATGCTTTAAATCCTCTATTAAAGATTCTGAAACAGTTAGCTTATTGCCAACATTAAAACACCCAATGTTCTAATAACCATTACATCATCCAAACGAGTGATGTAATGTTGTACTGAATTTCATAACAACACTCCTATTTTTTTTAGATCCCTTCATGCGCAAAGAGTTTCAACAGAAAGCCACATTCTTATTGCTCGATGCGTGGTATCTATATGAATTTCAAAAAAAGAACATTTTCGTTTACGCGCGTTCCACAATACCAGAACGTCGCGCGCCGTAAGCAAAAAGTAGGTTATTCGAATCCCCGCCATTTTTCTTCGATATTTTTATTGTTTTGTTTACAAAAAATTGAGTGATTCATTTTAAACGCTGAATATTCGAGTGAATTTTAATTATTGCACAAAACATACAAAATGTAAATTACTACTAAAATAAATAATTGATACATTAATACTTAGTTTATTTGTATATAATCAGTAATGAATGATATTAGGCTACTACTAGGACTGGTGTTTTAATGTTAGCAGTAAGCTTACTGTTCCAGAATCTTTTAGAGGATTCATATTCTGGGTGTAGATAAAGTCTTGTATGCAACTGTTGATAATTAGGTATTAAAACACTCATGTGATACTATTCTAAAGAATTCGTAATTCTACTTATCCACATTCGTGTTTTAATACCCCTTATTCCACAACAGTTGCATAAATAACTATAATCACATGCAAAATCTTAGTGAATGTCACTTTATTGTGAAGTTGGTAGTTTCGTATTATTAAGATTGGTAGTACGGTAACTGTTACGAATTGCTCTCAGCTATTGGACACTTCTTGTTGGGGCAGTTGAAAGTGTCGGACGTGTTAGCTGCTGGTCACCCGACTGCCCTATTGTTATAAATTATTTAGTGTTACTTGTATATAGTTGTGATTATAGTTAAATTATTGAATATATTATTTCTATTCAAGTGGTTCGTAAAAGTGTTTTATTATACATTAAGTTTTACATTATGCAATAAAGCATGTCTTAATGCCTTAATTTCTAAAACTACCCTCACATACAAAAAAAATATTTTGGTAAGAATTTAAAAATAAATGAATTTAATAAAAAATGTTTTAAGACAATGAGAGTATTTTATGAAATATTTCATTAATTTAAAGATAAACCGGTCAGGGGTTTTTTTATTTATTTACTAACACACTAAAAAGTATTTTACAAGTTTACTTATATTTAAGTACAAACATGTAACCTTCAATAATTCATTTTCGTTTGTGTATTATTGTACCCTGTTGATGGTAAGGTAGTTTTGTTATACAGGCTGTTTGTGTTTCATACCCATTTATATATTTATTATGTATTATTATATAATTTTTATATTTTTAATTGTTATCTCCTGTTTTAAGGATGTAGGATTTTGTACAGTGAGTTACGTACAGGAAGTTGATTTATTACTAATGGTACCTTGTAACTTTGCTTATTTTATTTTTTTTTTTTTTTATGGAATAGGAGGACAAACGAGCGTACGGGTCACCTGGTGTTAAGTGATCACCGCCGCCCACACTCTCCTGCAACACCAGAGGAATCACAAGAGCGTTGCCGGCCTTTAAGGAAGGTGTACGCGCTTTTCTTGAAGGTACCCATGTCGTATCGTCCCGGAAACACCGCACACGGAAGCTCATTCCACAGCTTCGTGGTACGAGGAAGAAAGCTCCTTGAAAACCGCACTGTGGAGGACCGCCACACATCCAGATGGTGGGGATGAAATCCTAACTTGTGGCGTGTCGTGCGAAGGTGGAATTCGGCGGCAGGAATCAGGTTGAACAGCTCTTCGGAACACTCCCCGTGATAGATGCGGTAGAAAACACACAATGAAGCGACGTCTCTACGCAACGCCAAATGATCCAGCCGTTCACAGAGTACTGGGTTCCCGACAATTCGAGCTGCTCTGCGTTGCACGCGGTCAAATGGATCGAGCTGATACTGGGGTGCGCCAGACCAGAGATGACAGCAATACTCCATGTGAGGCCGGACCTATTATATATTTATATATAATATTCATATATAATATTCATATATATATTTATATAGACCATATTTCTAACATAGCCATTAGGAAATCTAGGTAAAAGCAGTTTTGACTCCCGAATACTGCGGGTACATACTTTGTTCTTATGGTTTTTCTTAATCACTTTAAGATATTCCTTAAAATATTCTTCACTTAATATCTCAAGTTATATCTTTTCATTGCATGGTAGTATTATGCAGTTTACTAATTATTAAACTAAAAATTTAAGTGGATATAAAATGTTAAATTCGCGTCAGGGCACGTGACCTGATCGAAAATTCGTAAGACAGTAGTTGAAATTATGGATGAAAATTGATTTTTCTGAGAGAAAAACTTTTTAATGAAAAATAATTGTAATAGTTCTGAAGTACTGAGATACTACCTTAGTACCTTTATACTGATAAATAAGACAATTCATGCGAAAGTATTCCCTTACCACTCCAAAATATTCCAAAATTCACAACGAAGACAATATGTTTTTGTTATTTGAAAAGCACGGAGGGCCATCAAACGTATTATTATTATTATTAATAATGGTGCTGTTACTTTTTCACGTACAAATACTCAAGTTATAATAAACATTGACGTCACACCAATACTAAAACAAGCTAAAACCAGATCGCGATTAGTGCTACGAATACATATTATGTGGTTAGCGTTAATCCGGGTGAGCCTGTGAGTATCTAGTTCAACTGATAATCCGAAATACCCTTCAATATATTGGAGTTAATAAAGGATTCTTTGATAATTTTATTTACGATACTGTAAAGGACTGATAGTGAGATTATAATATAAATAAGTGATTTGTAAAGGCCAAGATTTGAGTAATTGTTTACTCATAGCTATTGTGTAAAGAACAATGACGTTCTAAATATCGGCAGTCTGACAGTGGAACGGCAAAAGTGTGCTTAAAGATAATGTTAGCACACTTTTCTTCTTAGTCATGTATCAACTGTGTGTCAATCACCAAACCTTAGAGTGCTATAAAAAGTGCTCCAATAATACGTTAACGACGCAAAAAAGATTGTAAGTTTATATTATTTTTATAAGATTGGTGTGCAAAAAGCGTCAATAATTCAGTTAAACCAATTTTTTTTTCATTAAATATGGTACAATTATTGACATCCCTTTCTCTCCCGATTATTAGAAAGAGACAAACGAAAGGACGCGATCAGCACACAGTCAGAAATTAAAGCTATAGAGTCGCTCTTTTTTTAAAGGCCCAGTGAACAATGATTAGCAATATTGTATTTTGTGTACAGAAATAAGTCAAAAATAAGTCTAGAATTTACAAATATTGTCACAGCATTGTTCGGTTGAAATTGTTACTACGTCATTGCGCTCTATTTCACTCAATTGAACTTCACTGGGACGTGAAGTGATCGTTCAAATGACTTTTTATTCGAACAATCACAAAATATATTCTAGGTGTATTTGGTTGCATGCTGCCATCAATTTTGAATTGAAATTTCTGTTGGTTGTAGGATTTCGTGTTGAATATTGGATTGTCAACAGTGTTTCACACCAGACTTACAAATATAATAAAAATGCAGTATTTTATATCATTATATCAGCCTCGTAAAAATATGTTTTTTAACCAACTTTAAAAAAAGGAGGAGGTTCTCAGGTTTTTTTATATTTGCTACCTCAGAACTTACGACTGGGTGCTCCGATTTAGATTTTATTTTATTTGAAAACAGCTGCTTCCCGTGCAATCCCATTGTAATGGTCTGACAATGGCATCCATGAGAAAACCATAAAAGTCTTAAATTTGCTCTTGAATATTGCGCCAACCGTTATCGATGATTCTTTTTTTATTGGAAAGGATATGCTTCAAAGGTAGTTTGGTGAGAGTTTATATATCTAAAAATAATAAAATACGCAATTATTTGTATACTTTTTAGTGCATATTATTATATATTTGCTTTGGAATAGTGTTTTTGGAGTCATTTGTATTCTGAGTTGAAAACAATTAAACACTTTTTTGTGTTTCCTATATAAAATCATAATATTAAGATTAAAGAGCAAAACAGTACTAAGCGATAGTAGTTTGAGTTGTGTAAGCATCGGATGTAAAAAAATTGTCAACAGCACATTGACCGATGTCCTTCTTGATCATGTCAAGTCAAGAATGTGCAAGATTTCTTGAGTAAAATAATTGTAAACACGGATTCTTTACATTCTTAGCTGCTTTTCCTCATCTTCAAGTTTTCGGGTCGATGCATTTGCGTTGCTGTTGGAACATCTTTGTGCCAAATACTTCCATTCGTCGATCTATATACTGCACACCTTCCGTTTGATAGTAGCGAGAGTGGACCGTCATTTAAAGCTTATGTTTCGTTAGAATTTCCAGTTCAAGTAAATTTTTGCTCTTCTTATTCACTGATTTGCCGACTAGGGTCTGCAAGTCTTGTTACAGGTGAACCTCATCATCTTCACTATGAATCACTTCTTCATGGTCAGTAACGTCATTCAGCCACATTTCCATTTTTACCATCCATAATATAGTCGAACATAGAAATATCTAAAAATCTTAGATAGATTATGGGTACCACAACGGTCGTAGCTAGTGTAATTAATGGGAAAATGAGACTTAACATGTTATCACTAATTATACTTTCACTAAATGAAAGGAATCACAAATGCTTTGCTGACCTTATCAAATGTGCAATAACGAACATTTTAATTTGAAAACCTAAAGACATTGGGAAGTGATGGGTGAGTATTGAATATAGGCCATCGCAGTGAGAGTCAACGGTTCTACATACTACACCCTCGAAGTTTATATGAGTCATCTGGAAGGCAAAATAAATAAGGCCATAAATAATCATCTAATAACATCAATCTAGTAACAACACATAAAAATGGCATAGCCTGTAGTATCGGTACAAAACAACGATATATTTAATACCGTATACTTTACTTAAACATACATAAGTACTCATAAACATCCATATACATCATATAAATGTTTGCACCTATCGGGATTCGAACCCTTTAGGCTCTAGCTCAGTAGGCAGTGTCACTAACCACTGGACTATATGGGTCATCATATAAATAAGAGCATTGTAAAGAAGTTCTACACGTATATGTGACCAAGCCATTGTCATATCATTCTCGTGTTTGGTCCGCTGCTTCCCACACTACTTACACAGCATTATTTATGTCAATGGAATTGTGTTTCAAATACGTTATCGAACGATGTGGTTATTTCATTAAATTTAAATTATCACATAAATCAGAGCAATATTTATTATCATTCAAGACGTGTCACGTTATTCCAATGACGAAGTACAGCCAGCTTGAGATAACGACGGTACAGCTGACGAGACACACGCTTCAACAAACATGACATTTTGATGAAACATGTGTCAAATATCAGTTATTGTAGCGTTAGAGCTGCTGAAATGATAGTGAATATATTATGTACTCACTTTTACCCGCTTCTTCGTCCGTGTGGTATAGTTAGTTATTTTGGGCAGCATTTTTATTTCATAGGATACTTTACAAATAATACTCATACAAACTCCTCTTTCCGCTGCTGGTGGCGCTCTTCTATGAAACAGTGGATATCTCTTGTTATTGTGGACGGTTTCTTTAATAATATTTCCCTCTGAACTTTATCTTCTATTTAATCCCCATGTAGGTCAAAGTTTCAACAAAACTCGAACAAATGTTTATAAATTACTATTTATCAGTTGCCTAAATACAAAATTTAAAGGTATTATCGCCGAAAATTACGAATTTACATACAAACCTCCGTCACCTATTTCAACCCCTCCCATATATTTTTTGCAATTAAATGTAAAGCTTGTCTCCTTTTCCAAGCTCTAGTTTATCTCTATACTAAATTTCATCAACATCGGTTCAGTGGTTTAGGTGTGAAAGCATAACAAACAAACATACATTCACATTTATAAATTAGTTGGGAAGTTTAATACTACATAGATGTGGGTGTGGTGTTAGATATAAATCATGCTGCTTTCTTTTTTATGGAAAAGGGAGGAGTACAATTAATGACCTTATGGGTGCCTGATTGCCTGTTGCCAGTCTTTTAGGAAGTTTTAAATGCATTTTTGGAGGTATACATGTGGAATCGTGCAGCTAATACTGTGCAAGGAAGTTGATTCCACAGGTTGGTTATACGCGACAAAAAGTTATTTAATCCGCACTATGAAGGTAATCCGAGTGGTGGTGAGAGGATATATATATACATTCAAATGATTAGGATAAAATATATATAATTTAATTAAATTCATAAACGAAAATGAGGAACGATGCGGAACTCGAACCCGTGACCTGTCGCATTCTGTGCGAGCGCTCTTCCACTGAGTCAACCGTTCGAGTGACGTATCGTTGATAAATCTTGCATGTCTTTTTCAACTCTAAGGTTGAGGTTTCATCTACAGGATGTACTTTACAGTTGATAACCTGCTCAACCCCAACATTTTGCAAATTAGGAAATTAACTTGAGATGTCACTCTTGCAAATCTAAACAATTTTTTATTTTAAAGTGATAACCCTCACTTCTGAGATTAATTACATAAATTAAATTTATAAACAAAAATTATGAACGATGCGGAACTCGTTCCGTGCGAGCGCTCTTCCACTGAGCCAACCGTTCGAGTGACGCATCGTTAATAAATCTTGTATGTCTTGTTCAACTCTCAGGAATATAAATAATACATTCAAATAGTTAGGATGTATCCAAGCTTGTGGCGTCTCGTGCAAAGGTGAAATTTTATTAGTTTCATAGTATACAATAAAAAGAATGAAAAGATCGGAACCTAGTTTCTTCGGAAATTCACATATGCTATGGTTGATTGGTAATCTAAATACTCCTTATTTTTAGTCCTTATTTAAAGCCTGTTAAATTATATCTGAGAGTTTTTTTTTATTTTAAACTGTAGTATCTGTAACATTAAAAAATTGAGATCGTTATTTTACTTGAGCAAATCATATAATCATTTACCAGTGGGAGGCTCCAATTGTAGTGCCGCTCAAAATTTTTGGGCTTTCCAAGAATCCTGAGCGGCACTGCAATGTAATGGGCAGGGCGTATCAATTACCATCATCTGAGCGTCCTACTCGCCTCGTCCAGTATTTTCATAAAAAAAAAATTATCTGCAATGAAATGATTAGATTATTTTAAATCAATATTGAAAAATCCATCACTCTTCATTAAGAAGTTCTTCTATACTATTATATTTTTCTTGATTTAAAATTGTGCAGTACTTATATTGAGTAACATTTTTATTTTCTTTTTAAAATTACAAAGATTTCAATCATATTGTTATACAGTAATAGGTTAATAGCATTCTCTCTTCGAATCAAAAACCTTCCTTGGAGAAACACATCCTCTTAAATATATTTTAGTTGCCCAATCTGATACCGATAATATTATTTTATAAATGGCATTACTGGAAACTTGCTAACGCAAACAAACACAATGCTATCGTACCTTATTTGAGGATGAACAATATTTTTTTCGCACAGGCTAGAACACATATATATTTCGAATAGAATTTTTATAGAAAAGAAAAAATATTGTAAATTGATTAATTTTATAAGAAGGACAAACATAAATACACATAAATTGGTGAACAATGAGTTCTAAATATAATATTAAATGTATTCCAGACGTTTTTTCTCTCGGATCTGTATGTGGTGACGATCAAAGGTCGCGATTTCGGTACTGCTCGCTTGTGAGACTTACTTACTGGATAGCCACTCTATAGAGGCCGCCGCACGTACTTACGATTTCGATACTTACACAGGGAGTGCAACAGGCTTGTTATATGTCAAATTTTAATTTCGTAGTCTATTCTTGTTTTTTCTAATATACATATCACCTGGGATTTTAAAGTGGACTGCTTGTCATGATAAATATCTAAATTAGTGAAGTATTCCATCATTTGTACGTGCAAGCTTCATGGTTTTGTAATATGTGCCTTATTAACTAAATCAGTGCAATATATTATATATTGATTTGATTCGAGTTGTATTCTACGATACTGAAGTGATGTAATTAAAAGTTGTTTTAGTATACTGTTGTATTCTGCAACTTTTTTAGAATCAACAACAACATCATTTGTTTTCTAGTAGCATCAATTTTACTAGTAAAATTTCTTTTTTCAATTTTTTATCGTAAGTATGAATGAACTATTTGTACTATACTAGTGGACCCAACAGACGTTGTCCTGTACACATGTTTTAAATTTGAAAAATCGGTCCAGCCGTTAGAAGCAGTTCACTAACATACACATGAGCAGGAGAATTATATTATATGGGCGGAATTGAGAATCTAAACCAATCTCAAATTCACTGAAACAAACAAAAAAGTCATCAAAATCAGTCCAGCCGTTTAGGAGGTAGTTTAATTGTGAATCTAAACCATTTTCAAATCCACCTGAAGACACACACCAATCTCAAATTCACTGGAACACACAAAAATATTATCAAAATCGGTCCAGCCGTTTAGGAGGTAGTTCAATTGTGAATCTAAACCATTCTCGAATCCACCTGAATACACACAGAAAGTTTCATTAGAATCGGTCCAGCCGTCTAGGAGGAGTTCAGTGACATACACACGCACACAAGAATTATATATATAAAGATTATGTTCTGCAATCTAACAAGCAAGTTCAAAATGTATATTCGAATTTTAAAATTGAATAATATTATATGTTTTAATTTCTGTCTGCTTACAATAAGGATATTATTGTTATTTTTTGTTATAAATTACCACGATAACACAATATCCATGGATAACCCTTACTTTGTTGTTAGAAAGCTACGCAAATTTTTGGTTTTCCACTCAAGCTATGCTCTGTTATACTAACAAAGAATATTCTAAATTATTATCTTTTCTGAACAAGATGGATCCATTCTCATTGTAACAACATGTTTTAATGGATCTTTATAATTAAATAAGAGCAACGTTCGTAATAACTAATTAAAATTTTAATTTAAGATAAGCCAAAATTCTTGTCACAGCGCCGTCTTGAATTATGCTAATTAACTCAAATTTTAATAGAATTAACCTTATTCCGTTGGACATTGTACATTCTTGAAAATATTTATATAGCATTACCATTATATCAAAAGATAATCAATTTAATGGAGTTCACAAAAAGGAATTAGAAAAAGTTGATGGTTTTATCTAATTGTTGTAAGTAAATATTAGTATTTAAATAAAAAATATTTAATACATTTCTGAACATGTCCAGTTTTTTTGGTAAAAATTTTTGGCAATATTATTACTGCTGACGATCTAAATTCCATTTAGCTGAAAAGGCGTGACACATTCTGAATTAAATAAAATTACAATTTTTAAGGGAACAGTTTTATTCATTTACTGTAAGAGTATATTATTTTAATGTTTCTTATTCTCTTTTCAAAGTGCTATAATATACCTATATCCGAAACCAATGCTGAATTTGTTTTTACCGATTTAAAAATTTATACTTTATACTAGTGGACCCAACAGACGTTGTCCTGTACACACGTCTTAAATTTGCAAAATCTTACCAGACGTTAAGAGGAGTTCTTATTTATATAGACGTAGAGAATTATATTATATGGACGGAATTGAGAATCCAAACCAATCTCAAATTCACTGAAACAAACAAAAAAATCATTAAAATCGGTCCAGCCGTTTAGGAGGTAGTTTAATTGTGAATCTAAACCATTCTCGAATCCACCTGAAGACACACACCAATCTCAAATTCACTGGAACACACAAAAATATCATCAAAATCGGTCCAGCCGTTTAGGAGGTAGTTCAATTGTGAACTAAACCATCCTCGAATCCCCTTGAACTCACACAAAAAATTTCATCCAAATCGGTCCAGCCGTCTAGGAGGAGTTCAGCGACATACACACGCACACAAGAATGATATATAGAAAGATATAGTTTCAAATTCAAATTCAAATATTTTTATTCAAAATAGGATTTAAAATCACTTATTGAACGTCAAAATCTACCACCCATTCAAAAGAGACTGCCTCAGACCTGAGAAGAATGGGCGCAAGAAACTCAGCAGTAGTATAATACACTCAGTAGTAGTATAATACACATTCTACAATAAGGTTTGGTTAAAAAGGACAGTAATGTATTGATTGGACTGCAGACTACAGAAGACCGAAGCTGAAAATAATAAAAAATCAACTATTTTAACAAAACAAAAGAATTTAGAGAAAAGCTACATCTTGAAGCATTGTGATCATCAAGCATGACACCAATACGAGTACTGATGCAGCACAGCTTCCGAGGCTGAAATGGAAATAGAAAAGGCTGATTTGTAACAATAATGTGCTGAAACACAAATAGGAAAACTTAAGTACTATTTAAGTACCTTTTATATTCAAAGCTTCATCTAGTAAAGTAATAAGGCAAATTAGTATCTGTGGCAATGGCAGACCGTTATAGAGTTACAGAAGGGTGGGTCAGCGATGATGGGAATATATTAAATATTGAACTTAAAAAATATGTCTATTGTAAGTTCTCTACGAACTAGAATTATTTAATCTGGTTCAACTATTAGTAAAATTTATAATTATTAATTATTTGAGAGTTGCATAATCTTATTGAAATTTTTCATTAAGTTCCTTTGACACTTGACTTTGATTTGCTTCATTACTCTTCCTATGATATTTTATCGTTTAACTTAAATCGTCATGACGGCGTTATAAGACTAAACTTTGTAAAGATATACTCTGTGTATGTTTGTCTGTGATATTAATATTGGAGGCTAGCACTAGAATTAAGCGATTTTGCCGCAAATTGTTACATTTTATAAATTTATGTGATGG
>CATIXN010000022.1:12157888-12170956 GCA_949711725.1 Leptidea reali | reverse complement strand
TGTATTTGATATATAAAATGCTAAACACATTTTCACACACACACACACACACACACACACACAAACAGACACACAAACCCTAAATTATATGTAAAATAGTTATTGTTGTCATCTTTAGTTGCATAACCACCATTATTTTATTGCGTCGCAATAAAATATTTTAAAAATGCCGTCGTAATAAATCATTATTGATTACTTTTATAAAATTATTTGTGGATATGTGATTATTTAAGGGAGACATAATTGTGTAACTGGTATACTCCGTAACCGCACACACACTAGCATAAACGTGTCTCACTTGCTAATATCACGGCGCGGATTCCTTCTTTTTTTACTAATCCGCGAGAACTAACCTCTATTTTGAGGAATTCATGCACACTATCACAAAGTGTAAGACTACTACTACTAAACTAATATTCCTGGCTATAAAATAAATATTATATATTTTTATCGGTTGTCTAACATAAAGAGACTCTATCTAGAAATATAAGGCTAACAGTCCATGTAAGCTCCAGATGAAAATGGCAAGAGAATGATAATAATAATATTAATGGAATGAAGTTATCTTATGCTTAAGCTTTTTTATTGTGTTTGATTCGAAGCTACGGAACATTAATGTAGAAGATCATTAGTGTTATAATCTTACTGCTTCTTGCACTGTTTTTTCTAGGTTTTTTATCCTTATTAAGTAACTTATATATAAAATTCTCGTGTCCCGGTGTTTGTCAAAATCCGCCAAAACATTGGTATGTATATCGGGTATGTCTGAGAATCGGCCAACATATATTTTTCATACCCCTAAATGATAAGAGTAAAATATTTTTTTGACAATTTTTTCTTATTTTTATTTTGTTATGATTTAGCATTAAAAAATTCATAAAACTTTTAATTGTCACCCGTCTACGATCAACACCTATTTTTGTATCGCGATTTTAATATTATTCTATTTCATCCACAGATACGCAAGATTGCAAGATTGCAATCGAATATAATGATTATTGTTGTACGATAAATTTTATGTACGATATATTTGGTAGGTCTGAGAATCGGTCGTCACCTATTTATAATACCCCAAAAGTTTTGATTATTGATTTTTTTTTATTGATATATGTGGCAATACAACGTTTGCTTGGTCAGCTTGTAATATATATAAATAGAACAAAAACTAATTGCCGGTAGTTCAAAATTGCAATATCCTTTAAATTCTTTGCTGTTCATGTTTAATGTTTTTCACGAAATTTCTTTATTGATTTAGATACACTTTGTAGCATTTATAAAAGTAAATTTTGATTCGTTTCAAGAGACTACCAAGGGACAACAAGGGACTATAGGGATATAGTCCTTGATCTGAGAAGAACAGGCAAAAAACTCAGCAAGTTGTATGCTCCCTTTACAGTGCTCACAGTGTGCGTACATTTTTTTAATATGAAAATTAGGGAAAAGATGAGCCGGACGTTCAGCTGATGGTAATAGATGACGCTCCACCCATTTCAATGCAGTGCCACTCAGGATTCTTGAAAGACCCGAAAATTCTTAGCGACACTACAACTGCGATCGTCCCCTTGAGACATAAAATGTCTCATTTGCCCAGTAATATCACTAGCTACGGCGCACTTCAGTACGAAACACAATAATGCTCATACATTACTGCTTCACGGCAGAAATAGGCACCGTTGCGGTACCCATAATGTAGCCGGCATCCTGCAAAGGAGTTTATCCCATTCCCACATGATGACCGTCTGTGTATTTTTGAACTTTATAATACGCTTTCTTCATTGAAGTTTCCTTAATATCATCATGTTAAAAATGGCGAGTAATTAAAACAAATTCGCGATCAGAATATTAATTGAGTATTAAGTCACTCCGGGTTCCGGCGGGGTTCATATTGATTCCGATTAATGAGTACCGCGGCTTACCTCGCCCTGATTAGCAGCGCTACCCAGCACCTGTGACCAAACGATCCTCATAAACTTTTAATAACTCTTCGTAGCATTATAATATGTAAGAATATGTATGTTATTTGGAGAAATATAGATATAGATTTAGATAGCAGATTAAAAATAACATATTGTGTACAAGTAATGTTATATTTTTTGAATTAGACATTTAAATAGATTCGAATCAAAATTATTCGTTTCTTACTTTATGTACCATAACCTGTTGTATCAGCTTAAGAGATTGGAGATGATGATGCTGGTAAGACAAATGGTGAAAGAGTTGTTGAAATTATGGATGAATGTTGATTATTCTGAGGGATAAACTTTTTAATGTAAAATAACTGTAATAGTTCTGAAGTGTTAATTTTTTATGTTATTTATTTATCTATTATATATATTTTTGTATGTAAGAATGGGCTAAATCTACTTGGAAATGTTGTATATATTGTTGGTATTGGAATCTTGTACACACGGCCATCTAGTAAGTTTTTATAATTAGGCAAATTCAAGACCTCTTTATACATGCTTGCCATAACACGCTAGATAAATATACCTTGGACAGAAAGTAGTTCTAAGTCTTTATATAGTTTATGTGTTGGGTATCTAATAGGTTTTTTAAAAATCACTTTATGGACAGCTTTCTGCACTCTTTGAATCATGTGTGAAGTAGCCGACCCTCCCCATACGGTGGTACAATAAGATAACACAGATTGACCGATTGCAAAATAAATAGTTTTAGCAGATTGAAAGATGCCGAAGCGCATAAGTTCTTAAAAATATAGATCAGCTTGCAGACTCTTTTTGCTGTTGTTTTATGATGTTGCTTAAAATTTAAGTTTTCGTCCATGACGACTCCTAAGTGTTTTATATGAGTAGTTCTACTTATACTATGGCAAGGGCAAGAGTCAGATAGAGCAGGAGATAGAACAAGACATGTGTGGACTTTAATATCAAAAATGTTGCAAGGAGATGAAATTTTCGTTTTATGTGAACAGACGTACTGTGTTTTAGTAAGATTTAAGGTGAGAAGATGATTTTGTAGCCAAGTTGCAATATTCATATAATATTATATAAATTGTCATTTTGTTTACTGTATTTAACCACATAAATGCTTGTACTTTTATACTAGAAAATAAAGCAATTCGTGTGAAATTTTTCCTTAGCTATTCCAAAATATTCAAAAATGCACAACTTTAATGTTCGTGTCATAATGTTAACGTCAAATTTCACTTTTCACGCCCACACTGTCGGAGTGCAACCCGTTATTTTTATATTTTGTAAAATAACTTTCTGTAAATGAAATAACGTATTCTGGTCACCTGCATTACAAGTTAGATAATATCCTAGGGAGAGATGATTTACTTCGTTATCAAATGCAAACTTTACCTTCAGTTCATTTAGGAAATTTTTATTCACTCCATCGTTCAACCAAATTTCATTATATTTCTTCGTTTTTGTAACACAATGGATTTTATCGTCACTATTTCTGATTCAAATTAAGTAGAGAATCGGATCCGTCCCATTTAAATATCGCTTTAACTAAGAGAGAATCAACTTTTTAAATGTATTTTAATAAATTAATCAGCCGATAATAAGGATTATTGAAACACATTAAGTACTTTAATTTAAATTTAATATAATCTTTTTTATAACAATAAGGGACGAGCAGGACGTTCAGCTGATTGTTATTGATTCTTTATTGAAATACGTAATGCATCTCATTTGACTTACCAAGCACTTTGTACCCTTTAAATGGCGCTGTTCCGTAGTATTCATGAGTGCAATTCAGTTTTGGAACCCATATGAGACCAAATATACTTTAATGATCGAACAGGTCCAAAAACAGTTCCTAAGACATTTGTATATGGGTAAATATGGATACTATCCATCACTCTTTTACAAGGACATCTGGGCTTTGATGCACTGCAGTTACGTAGTTACGCAGCTCATACTTAGTATGTTCTCAAAATAATTCGTGGCAGAGTGGACTGCACATACTTATTACAACGTTCGCAGTAAGAGACGGAACGTTATCGCGAACCCACACCGAACTAGTCGATACCCACACCGATGAAACGTGAGTAAAGCCGTATTAATAAATAAGGAAGTATATGATTTGCAATAGTGCACATTTATGTAAAGAAGAATAGCAGAAAGCTTGAACAAAATATAACATTCTAACATCTAGATATAACAATTTATAAATTAATTTAAACTATTCACTCTAGTTTGGTTGTTGTTGTTTGTTGTCTAGTTATTTTTTGTAAAAGTTTAAATACCACGAAAACCCAGAATGGGTTTATCTGGGTTAGTTGTCGCTCGTGATTTCAGCGTTACAATGCAATAATAATATTGGTATTCTAATATCTACATTATGACACACATCAATTGTTGTTCTAAATATATTTTAGTAACATTTCAATTAAAAATTAATGTTTTATTTACTTACTATAATATTTATATAAATTTTTTATAAACGCAGTAGTTCTTCCCCAGTGTTAATGTTGCCACTGTAAAAACAAGCTGTATATGTTCAATATATAATAATATTGAATACTTATATTATTATAAATACTTATGTTATATATAACATTGTTTTACAATAGGTGAAGGAAGCCTTTCGAATAGAACAGTTGATAATAATATTTTACATTAAAATCAACAGAGTTTTATTCACAAGCCAAAACTAATTTACAAAAGACCAAATCCACCCTCCGTCCTTTTTTTGGGGAATGAATATTCAGAACGAATAGGATAAACAAAAATTTCTTTACAGTCTGGCGTTCTAAATGAATCTGCAACTGCAGATGAGAAGTATATAGTGTTAATGCAAATGAATGGCTTACAAATTGCAAGCAAAAAGGAATTGGGCGGGGAATGAAAATTGTAAAGAATTATACTGAATATCTTTTATAATATTTTATATTTGACGAACTATAGCACAGTAGCTATTGACCCTGCCTACCGAGCTAGAGGTCCCGGGTTCGAATCCTGATAGGTGCAAACATTTATATAATATATGATGAATATGTATGTTTGTTTCCGAGTCATGGATGTTTATATCTATTTATGTATGTTTAAGTATCTATATCGTATTAAATATAACGATGTCTTGTACCTATAGTACAGGCATATGCCTGTCAATATTATTGTTATTTTGGTTTTAAAAGGCATAAATGGCATTTATTTCTTCAAAATTAATTCCTTTAGATCTTTTTTTGATGTCATTGCTAATGTACTAGATACTAGTAACGGTACGGAAACAAATGGCGCTTTGAGAGAGAAGAAGCGGCGCAGGTAACTCTCCCAGCATTCTTTTTTGAGCTCTTTTTAATGAAATATACAATATTGTACTGTTATTACTATTGCTATAAAATAATCAAAATCTAGTCCCAGGCTGTCCGATCACTTAGATCAGACTTTAGCTGTGGAGCAGTAGGATTTATGACAGAGCCATTTTTTAATAAAACATTTTAATTTATTTTTTTGCTCGAACAGTGGCTGGGATTTTATTATAAAAGTGTATACATTTACCCTTAAAGCTATTATGTATCTTATGAAGCCTACTAAAATTAGTTACAATCACTCCCTTATGTCTAGTGTAATAGACATCTGCAATTCTGAAGGCATACGGCACTGGCCCTTGAAGTGTGTGCCCTTTTGCACAATTTTATAAATCAGTCAGTAATTAAGTTATGAAAAAGCGGACCCTATTTAATACTTTACTTTCATGCTAAGTTATTTTGTTCTATGATCAATATACGCGTTATAAAATGCGTTGTACTTAAACAAATTAATTGGTTGTGAAATAACATTTATAATTTTTAGACTTTTGTAATGACGATTGGCTCTAAGTATATAGATATATATAATTCTATAGATAGAACATAATGCTGTTGTTTCTATTTAAATAAATGCTTTTAATACCGATAAAACAGTAGTGAGATTTTAATTGCGAAGATTAAAAAAAAACAAATTGAATTTATTTAGTTTTAAGACAAATAAATATTGGCGGAATTAACACTAAAGAAAACTCAAATCATTTGGATAATTATGGATTTCCGCAAAGTAACGCCTACTTACTTACTTTAAATATAATTATTTTGGCGAGTTAGGGAATTACCAGAGTAACCGTCACGCAAATTCGACACCCTAAAGTTAGCTGGTCAACTAGACGATTCGTGTTATACTTCAGCTACCAAGTCTCTTGTATCTATATGTAGACGAAAATAAATTTCAATTTAAATACAAGTTTTAAAATATAATAAAAACTCTATACAATATAATATTAATGGTTTTTTTATTTCATTGATTGTACTTGATACCTTCATTATTACAATATTGTTTTTTCTATATACGTAAAATAGCATGACGAATAATTTCTATCAAGGTTTTTTGTTTTAATACGCCAAAGGAGAACAACTTAATCCGAGCGAACATAAGTTTATTTTTGTAAGACACACTTTTTATTTTTGTTCCTAAAAAGCTTAATTTAACGTAATTATATGATTATTCGCTCACTTATATGTGAAGTGGAAAATATATAATTGACAATCTCAATTACGCTTAGCTGGCTCACTTTAGACCTATTATAATACGCATGAGTTCATCACATGTTTGATGTTCGAATACCGGGCAGATGATACATGAAGCGTGCACATTCCTCTTTCCTTTATAATCATTCAAAGTGGAAGCTGAGGCTATTGACTCCCGTATATATAGACCCGCCAAAGTCAAATAAACCTAACTCAATTAGTCTTAAGCGCTTTTTTATCTAATATTTCTTTTAAATTATTGAATCTTGAATGTTCTGAAAAAGTAGAGCTCGTGACAAGAACATACAAGAAACTCAACGGCCAATATTTTCAACCAAACGAGTATTTTACAATGACTGTAATATACAAATCAAATTAGTTTGTAAGGCGCTGTATCCAATATATGAATTGTGTTAGTTAAAAATGTTTTAAGTACAAAATATTTAATAGAAAGTAATAAAGAATAAACCGTTTAAATCTTATATTGGATGCATCAACCTTTAGTGCTTGAATTCATTATTTGTGTAAGGATGCTTCGTGAACATGATGGTCGTGATTACTGTCATGATTAGTAATCGCATTCAACAAATACACTGATCTTTTAACTATAACAGGTCGACTTGACACTAAGCAGCGCCCGTTAACGAGTACACGCATGGACCACCCATCGTTCCCTTCGCAAATATTTGAAGGAAGGAGACGACCCGGTGCACGATGCCACCGCATGTAATGCTATTTTAGTTTATTCTGTTTGCCTCAATACAGTTTAGATGACTGAAATATAACAATAAAAAGAGATAAACCAAAAGACATTCTGAAAAATAAAATACAATCGAAAAATAATAATTTCGTATGAAAAAGAACTTAGAGATACGCGCGATTGATATTTTATTAGACAGTTCTGTAGTGACTTTGTATTTAAATTTGTATTACAAATCGCTTGATATATTTCGAAAGATGTTGCATGTACAATTAAAAAAAAATATTTGTTAAACAGAAAGATTTAAAAAAAAATTATTATATAATTAAAGATTGTATAACAGATAAAAGTGCCATGCACTTTTTATTTTATTTTTTTCAATTAGAGCAATGTAAATAATTTTAACATCTGCATGTTTTAAATTAGTACCTGGACGACCGAGCTTGGATTTTTAAGAAGTTCCAAAACTTGAAAAGAAAATTAATTGGATATCTGGATTCGAACCGGCGCGGCGTCTTCTGCTTTCCGGATCACCAAATGTCTCATCTGAGCTATTATAGTGGCGAAATATACCTTTGTAAACACGGATAAAAATACATTTTTTAAAATTTAAAACTAGCTAGTTCGATTTCCCGCCACTGAAGCTACCTGTATATAAATTTCATTAAAATCGTTGGAGCAGTTTCCGAGATTCATAATATATATATATATATATTTATAAACAAGTATTGCTCGTTTAAAGAAAATATATTTGTATATTTTCTTGTGACTTCAAAAAGTGATGTAGTTATCCTATTTTGAGAAATGAACTATTTGAATTTGAATCGAAAGCTATAGTTCAGTTCAGCGACTCATACCTATGGTTCAGTCGAAAAAATTGAAATTCATACAATCCTAATTTACGGGAACGAAGTCGCGGGTACAACTTCTCAGTGTAGTGAGTATGTTTAGAAATTTCTTAATAAAGGGTCATTCAAGTGAGGAAACTAATCACTTAAGCTCGCAAACACCTTTTACTTCATACAAAATTAATGTTCCGTTAGGATCCGATATATTTAGGACGCAATTTTGGACGACAAGTTTAATACTCCTTGAACTTAATGAAAGAGAGGCTTAGACAAATGTCAATATAATATTATGAGTTTAGCTAGCTCAGTAAGGAACACACGAATTAATATATCTCTATAAGCTTATTTTTTGCTTGCGAACATAATTATAATTATCGTATTTTCTTTTTCTTCTTGTGCCTCTACACTTCTGTAGGTTGGCTGTCAGCTCAGCCTATTCCCGGATGTTACGCAACCAGGACTCTTTTCTTCTTCTAGTGCGTCATTGGCCCTCTAGTTTGGCTATATGCGAAAAAGCTCAGTTTTGCAGGATACGCTGTTAAAAAAATTCGGCAACTTACGGATGAAAATACCGCAAGGAAATATTTCAGCTATTTTCAAAGTCTGATGACAGATGGCATTTTACTAACTACTTTACTACTTTAACACTATTTTCACACTGCAGAAACGAGCTATTCGTGCCATCTATAAATTAGGACCAAGAGTGTCATTAAGAAATAAATTTAGGGAAATAAATATTATGACTACGAAAACCTGTAAAAAGTTCTACACTAACTAATTAACAATATATTATCCATTTTATATTAATTAATTGATGAGAGTAATATAGTATTGTATTGTGAACCACAAAAAAAAAAACAAAGTACACAGCTGCAGCTATTCATTCTACTGTTAATAAATATCGCTATAGAAAATGATAAGTTGGAAAATACGTAATTAATAAAAGCAAAGTGCTGTTATTAGTTATTGGCTCAACAAAGAGAAGCTCTCGGAAATTGTGGATGAGAAAATATGTTCAATTTGTTAAATATTTTTAATTTAGTTCATCATGAGTTGAGCGTAGTGGTCTGGGGGAGAGCGGGAAGGAACTCGCATTCCGTTTCATTATAATATCCTTTGCAATAAAACCGGGTACTTTTGATAAAAGAGAATTGATGCAACCAAATAAATTAAATATAAGTTACTGATGTTAAACACTTATGTTCTTGTCTCGGCACCCGCGCCGAGCAGTCACTCTACAAGCGCCTGTGCTCACTCCGCTACGCCACCAAGCCACGCCCTATGCCACGCTACGCAGCTTCGCTACGTGTGGTACGAGGTACACAACGTCAAGTTCGACTGGTTACGTCGAATCGTTCCGGCCCGCAGCTTGTTTACAGCAATTTTATTTTAGTAAGTGTGCTGCGTGTCATCGTGGTTGAGCTGAAGGATACCTAACGGTGACAACTCACTAACATTGCCCCGGTGCGTTTCTCAGGCCTCCTGACCTGAGAGAAACAAGACGACCCGATCCCATTGCACTTGGGCTTTCCCAAGGGTGACGGTTCGCGGCTATAGCCATTAGGGATAGCCGCGTCACTTCCGACCCCCGTTGCTCCCTGCCCTCGGCGGATCCTCTCAACGCCGTGCTAGTCCAGATTGTGGCTTTGCTTAAAGCCGCAAACGTCCAATTCGACGAAAAACTTCTCGCTAGCCTCACTTCCGCGTTCAACACCCCAAGTCAGCCCCTCGCTGACTGGACCCTCCGGACCGGGTGTAAACTAATGTCCCTCGACCCGACACCCGGACTCTGTCCCCTCCTCTTGCCAACCGGCAACACGCTCGCCCGCCCACCCTAATAACAAGCCTCCACCGCCAATCTTTCTCCGAGATAAGGTAACGTGGACATACGTAACCCAACTTTGCACCGATCAAAAGGTGCGATACACCCGTGCGTCAAACACAGGTGAGGCAATACGCATAGTCGTACCGACCACGGACGACTTTCGCTACCTCACTCTCTTCCTTTCGCGTAATAACGTGCCTTATCACACTTATGCGCTCCCGGAAGAGCCCAAGGTCAAGGCTGTCCTCCGTGGCCTCCCTTACGAGCTCTCTAATGATCTCACACAGGAAACCCTTGTCAAGAAAGGCTTTTCAGTAAAATGTACAGCCGTACCGGGAAGAAGTACCCGTTAGCGTTAGTCATTCTAACGTCCCTGAAGCCAGGGAAAGCTGACCGTGTGTTGGCTCTGCAATATACGTGTGGAAGCCCCACACAAACGGGGGTTCCCCAGTCAATGCCACCGCTGCCAGATGTATGGTCACGCAGTGGCTAACTGCTCTGCTCCTCCCAGGTGCGTAAAGTGCCTTGAACCCCACAACCCCTCTAACTCCCAATCCCATTTTCCTCATATGAGTAATAAAACTTCCGGGCCCCAACTTCCACCTCATGGAGACAATCAGCCCCTCCTTCTCAGGCATTCAATGCCTACTCCCGACCCGCTCCGGCCACCTTCAGTGGCCCCAGGCAGGCAGTACCTCCCCAGACTCAATGACAGGTGCAAAGCTCCGTGAAAGACCTGAAAGAGATCTACGCCTCACTAGGCGAAGTCCACATCCACAAAATCTCCGTCCTGGCACGGAAACTCAGGATGGCTAAGTCCTCCAAGGAGCGCCTTTTTGCGCTGGCGGAGCACCACCAATTGGTGGCCTCCTTGTAATATCTGAAGCGCTTAACGCTTACCACATAGTGCGGTACGAGTGAAGCCTAGGAACGTATGACTCGGTCTAACCAATCACTCCTTTTCTCCTCTTTCAATATTTCGTCTGACCTGGATTGACAGGTACTAGATACATGTAGCCTCACCTCCCATTTGTGATCATCCTTCTGATGTCGCCAAGTCCTAATTAGATAGCACCTTCTGTGCATTCCCAGCGAACACTCCCTAGGGAGTGCCGCTTGCGCCTCTCTTCCCCGAGAGATGGTCGCCTCCGATGAAGGCTTAGAGGGCACACTGCCCAAAGCCAACCTCAGGTGGTGTTTAGTGGGTAGGCTGCGTGATAACGCGATAGGAGATGCAGAGAGAAACCACATCTCTCTCTTTCCTTTATTAACTGAAAGCTACAAACAATAAAATAAAAAATAAAATAAAGTTGCCTCCACTGGCTAATATAACTGCTGAAATTTTTCGGGGCATGCTTGCCGCCCTAATAGCAATTTTTGTTCTCGGATGTTCCTTGGGGCTGGACGTACAGCTCTAACACGTCGTTTTGGAAAATCCCATAGATGCTCAATGGAATTGAGGTCGAGACTTAGTGCTGGCCAATCTAAACAGTGGATCCCGATCCTTCACATAAGTAAGCATCTACATCGTCCACTCGGTGTACTTAAACATTGTCATCCATAAACACAGCAGCACTTCATTTAACAGTTAACGCTGGTTTTACATGAGGAATTACTAACCATAATATATTAAATTAATTATTAACTAAATTATTACAATATTCAGAAGATATCCCCGGCCTAAACATGATAGAGTCCCCACCGTACGGCGTTGTTTCCTCAAAACATACTTCTGCATAACGCATCTTCTTAAGTCTGTCTTCTTAGGATGTATTTAGTAGCCCGACCGTTGACTGACGTCAGTCGAGCGTAGCTTGTATCATACATTATAAATATAATAAGTACAATTTCGAAGAAAAATTAATTTATTTTAAACCTCTTTAATATGTGCGTACAATTTCCGCAAATGATTACGAAATAAAAGATATCATATTCACCCAATTGTTATTGAGCGCCTAATTCAAGGAGAATTTTGTACAACATAATATTCATTTGAGAAAATACGAAATTTTGTTTAAAATTTTTGATTACGATATGACCCACGCGCATGCGGTCGATTGTTCGGCGGCGTTGCACTAAACGCACTTATATAATATCGCCACAGCGAACTGACGTACGCCGGACCGACGAGCTCAACCGCCGATATCTCATAGCTGTACACGCGTAGCAATTCAACAACGCTGGACTGTACGCGTTCTTAGGTACGTTTTCATCGTTATAGCTACGGTTGACCGACGCGGACGTCAGCGCTCACCGTCGGTTGAACACTAAGCCCAGCCTTAGTTGAAGTCCAAAATAACATATTCATATTTTACAAGTAGATTTCTACTTGTCTTGTATATGTCACTGTTTGAACTACTTGCAATGAATATACTAAGTGAATTGTATTTCTTATTATTTTGAAATTTCTTGTAATTGTGTCAGACTATTGTTAAATTGGTATGTTGAGAATAATTAATAAAAATTGTATATGCCTTAGAGATCGATAAGAGTTTAAATATTGTTAATTGTACAAATTACATTAAATGTCTCTGCTAAAATTAATATTATTTATATAATGTTTTAATTTACTATTTTTGTCAGTTCAAATAACGGAGGGTCGCTTATTTATTACAAACCAATTGAAGATAAGATTAAACATCCCTCACAAAGTTGATAGACAATTTAATTTGGGATAAGATAAGATCCAATTTACTTAAATGTCTTGAGAATGTTTTCAACGTGGTAATATTTTTAATTAGAAATTTGTAATTGTTTTTACATTAAAGTAGTTCTATTTCTGATAATATTTAATATGTATTCTTGATTTGTTAAGTACCTATATCTTTTGTTTGGTAAATTTTTTTCATTTCCTAATTTCGGTACCTTATAGACCACCACGACCTGCATAGCCGAGTAGTTAACGATCCTACCTACTAAGCTAGAGGTCCCGGGTTCTAATCCCGGTAGGTATAAATGCTTGCACCTACCGGATATGATGAATATGGATGTTTGTTTCCGAGTCATGGATGTTTAAATGTATTTATGTATGTTTAAGTAAGTATATTGTATTAAATATATCGTTATCTTGCAACTCATAACACAGGATATATATGCTTAATTTGAGGCAAGATAATTTGTGTAAAAAGTGTGTTAATATTATTATTATTATAATTATTATTATAATTACAATTACAATTATTATTATTATTATTATTATTATTATTATTATTATTATTATTAT